>JAAGWQ010000032.1:0-305375 GCA_013396295.1 Fusarium heterosporum | reverse complement strand
AAATTTAGCATAAAACTAGGCGCTCTTTACCTAAGTTTTATTTACCCTCTAGCTCTGACACCCTGTAAGGGAGCTATGCGGCATCTTGCGGCGACTTATGCGGCGAGCTTCTGCGGGGTAGCTGTAGCTCACTTGGTGACAGTCATTCTTGCATGCCCAGAAACGTCGGAAGAGGCACCGAATCATCCACTGAGTGAATATCAAAGCTACATTCAGTAAACATTCAATTGGTTGAAGTGAGACCCCGCTCGTTGCTGAAGATATTACAAACCGTAGCATAACATCACTTGACTCACAGTCTCCCTCACTTCACCAAGTCCTATATAACTGCTATACTCCCATTAACATTCACAACGTCTTCTCATATATACTCATATTAAAATGGCCGCAGCTGGTCATATTCGTCTCGGGACGGCCTCCCCCGGCACCCAGTCCTCCACGTCCGCTACAATCGCTCTCATCGACACCCTCGCCCAGCGCGCCGCATCCTCAAACATCGACATCCTTCTTCTTCCCGAGGCCTTCATCGGCGGCTATCCGCGTGGAAGCTCCTTTGGCTGCGAAATTGGCAACCGTAGCGCGGCAGGCCGTGATGAATTTGCTCGCTACTTTGACCAGGCTATTGACCTCGGCGACACCGTTGGGCCTGGTGGTGGCGGCGCCGGACTCAAGTGGGTGAAGAGGCAGCTAGGTGAGGAGGATGAGGTTCGTGGCGATGGGTCGCGCGAGGAGCTTGAGCGGATCGCCAGAGATACCGGGGTGTTTGTCGTAGTCGGCTGCATTGAGAAGGCTGGTGGAAGCTTGTACTGCTCTGTTGTTTATGTCTGTCCCAAGCAGGGCATGCTAGGAAAGCGTCGCAAAGTCCTCCCTGTGAGAATCACCTCCCCGCTCTGTATAAGATTGACGTGAACTGACAGAAACCACCAGACCGGCTCCGAGCGCCTCATTTGGGCCCAGGGCTCACCAAGCACTCTCCGTGCCGTAACGACCACCATCCGCGGCATCCGCATCAACCTTGCCGCAGCCATCTGCTGGGAGAACTACATGCCTCTTCTGCGACAAAGCCTCTATGCGCAAAACATCAACCTCTACCTCGCCCCCACGGCTGACAACCGCGAAGCTTGGCTAGGACTCATGCGCACCGTCGGAGTCGAGGGACGCTGCTTCGTCGTCAGTAGCAACATGTGCGTTCCCAAGGACTCTGCCCAGACGAACGGCCACTCCCGTCCGACCAGAGAACGACGCGGCTCGTGCCTCACAGAAGAGGGCTTCGAGATCGCCCTTCCCAAATCGCCCACGCATCGACGCCGTAAGTCGGTTTTTGACGAGGACGGCAATGAGATTGTGCTTGGCTGCGAGGACGACGGTAAAGCTCCAGCCACTCGGCCTCAGCCTATTTCTGAGACGGCGGCTACTACCAGCAAAGCCGAGTTCTCGTCGCGCGGTGGCTCGTCTATTATTTCTCCGTTCGGTGATGTACTTGCTGGACCGCAGTGGGAGGACCCTGATGGGTTGCTGTATGCAGATGTTGATTTCCGCGATTGCATCCGAGGTCGTTTGGATCTTGATGCGGCAGGGAGTTACTCTCGAAACGATGCGTTCAATTTTAGTGTTGAAGGGTTGAATCTGGATCCTCTTCCTTATTGATAATGTAGATAGTGTAAATTAAATATCTTATTGTTCAGCTTCTAGTATATGCGATGTGAGTAACAATATCAAGGGTTTGATGGCATGGTCTTCATGTATGGTTTACGCAGAGAAGAGTCAGTTATACAAGTGGCCAAACATGGGTTATTCGTTTCATTATTAACAGTGATGATTGTTTGGCATAGCTTATAAGGGTTTCCCCGATTTACTCAAGGTGTCAGAGGAAAAGCAAATATTTCGTGCAACACCCGTACAATTATTGCGATGTGGAAAAAGACAACTGGAGCAAGGTTCTCATGTCACTGAAGAAAACCATCCGTCAAGCTCCCAAGCACCTGCAGCACTTTCCATCCCAGTTTCGCGTGAATTTGACATTGTTAACGAAGATATCAAAGCTTACGTATTACCAGATTTGACAGGGTGCTCCTTCGTGATCCTACCACTTGTTCAGTTTATCACTGCGTTTGCGTACAATTTACTGCAAGGATTGCTTGTTGCTTTACAGATTGTATACGACGTAGAGACAGGGTTGTCCAGAACATGATAAGGATAAGCACGGACAAAGCCGTTAAGGTTTGCATACAAGGTTGAAGAAGCCGCTTAGTCGACATACGCCCGAGCCATTCCTCAAGCACATCGATATCTACCGATATTACAACTATAGTTCAGGTCTGATACCCATGATCTGAAGATGTACGGTTCAGCTGTATCTGATAATGTGACTGTAAGTTTGACCTATCTTTGTGATGAATTGATACAAATTGCAGTAATTTTGGGAATATTGGAGTAAAATAAATGTCACAAGAGTCATGATTCCTATTAACCTCATCAATTGCAGAACTTGCGATCACTTTAGGCTGGGATCATTGCCAGAATAAAGAATAAGAACGAGGTGTGCTGCCGAAGTCCGAGTGAATGTTCCAGATTGTCGAGTCCCAAGCTGAATGTTCCAGATCGACAATGCATCGAGGCATACTCCGTAATCGGTGCAACAAGGCACAGTAAGCTGCATATTTCAACGCAATACTGAGAATCAGCCCTTGAGGCATATTCATTTGACTGTAGTGTCTCAGTTCTCGTCCGATACTGAGTTCTTATGACACAGAATTTGGTTATAAACTGTTGGCTCTGAGAACTAACTAGTCATGTAATCATAAGGTTAACTTACTCACATACGAAAACTAAATCTGTACCCCGAGAGCCTAATCTCCAAAACATTTTCTTCTTTACCAACCTCTGCATCCCAAAAACCTGCGTGCTTATTCCTGCCAAGCAAGCAAGGACCAACATCTGGAGTTCTGGACCCATAGAGTGCGGAGAGGCCCCGATCCCGAGGGCGAGGGTGGCTCAATTAGGCAAGTCTGTGCTGCTTACACTCCGGGGAGACGACGGCTCTCCGCACTTTGCTACGTAATAGCCTCTGAGCAAGGGCAGGTTGGAATTGGAGAATTAGCTAATAATAAGGTAACAGTTTTTTGTTTTAAGCATGGGATTAGAGTTGTTTCTGCACAGTTGGAGTCAACTGTCGTAGTGCACGCCTCGGTATGGTGCTGGCGCTGCAAACTAAAGCCAGTGACTAAACTCAATTTGGACTGTGCGTCGGACTGCGATACTTGTGCGGAGATGGGAATGTCCATCCCTGCTCCCTGTGCGTGAGAGAGAGATAAAGATCATGTGGACGAGATGATATTATTCAAGGGGTGGACACCATGAGTCTCCACAGGGAAAAGCTTCTCACGGGAAAAGACGGCCACGGACAAATCAGAGAGACAGAATCTATCCATGGCTATCTCTGAGGCCCCGCCCGCAATAAGTGTCACCCGTTGAGAACTTCCCCGCAGAGACAAGGCGGCAGATAAACATTAGAGCCAAGACCGCAGTTGGACCGGGGGGAATGATATCTCCAAAGACACATATTGACCTTCCTGAAGGGGAGTGGCTGGGTCTGATAGCGGTGGAGACCCTTTCTCTTGGTGCAAAGTATCTCTCTCTCGGTGTTAATACGTACGTAGTACAGAGTACCTATGTATGTACAGTAATTACTGCAAGTCAGCCATTGGTGACGACCCTGGCCGTTCACGGGCGGGCTAAGCTTATCTCTCTAGGCTCACTCACTCAATCTCAGTTTCAACCTTGGAGCGCGCTAAAGAATAGTACATCACCACAGTAATGAGACATATTCATATTTTCACAGAAAGAAAAAAGAAAAAGAGAAAGAAAGAAAAAAAAGCCTGCAAATCTGCCCTGTGCCCGAAAACTATGAGAGAGCAAGACAACTCCGCTAAATAGCCATGCAGCACAGAATTACAATACATGCAACTTACAATGCAGCCGGGCGGCAAGGCACATCGCCCACAGACAAAGATACAGGATCTTAATCCTGCTCCTGCTCCTCTCGTTCGTCGAGGATCGTCGTCTTTAAAAATTAATGCTATCCTCTTACGTGACTGATCTTCGTTCGGCCGACGCCCCCTTCGCGTGTCTGCTCCTGTCGTGTGTCCGCCTAGGGTTCCATCCAAAGCACAGATGACTGCCACTTTGAGCCTGGGGGGGAGTGTAGCATTGGCTTGGCATTGACTGTTAGCTTTTGGTGTCTTTCTGATAGCAGCAGGAGCCTGGGTTTAGGAAGAAAAAAAAGAGACATACGTAGAGGGAGGACCCTGTTGGTATTTAGATGCTCATCATCCCTCTCTTTTTTCCCTTCTTCTCTGTCCCTCGTGTCCTTGTGCAACTCTGATTCAATTCAGTGCCAATACTTCGAATCTCGCCAAGGTACTTGGCCTCAAGATCCTCAAAAGCTTGGTCTTCAACTTGGCACCTTGGCCTTTTTCCTCCCCCCGTCTATAATCTCACTTGGCATCTGCCTCCCCCAAATAACACCATGAGCGGCGTTGGAAAGAGGAGGTCGTTCAACGACGTCGAAAAGACTGACTTGGGCTACGATGCCTCTGCGGCTCCCACCAAAGATGTCGGCATCGGCGAGGACCGACACATTCGCGGTCTCGAGACGAGCGCCGAGACGTCGCTGCACCGAGGCCTCAAGGCGCGACACATCACCATGATTGCCATTGGTGGTGCTATCGGAACTGGTCTCATTATCGGTACCGGCAAGGCTCTGGCCCAAGCTGGTCCCGGCTCCGTCTTTATCTGTTATACTCTTGTTGGTTTTGTTGTCTTCCTCGTCATGGCTGCTCTGGGTGAGATGGCCGCTTGGCTCCCCATGTCTGCTGGTTTCACCGGTTACGCCTCTCGATTCTGTGATCCTTCGCTTGGTTTTGCCCTCGGTTGGACGTGAGTATCTTTTGAGTCTGCTGTGAGTATCGCGCGCGCTGACAATTACTAGTTATTGGTTCAAATACATCATCGTAACGCCTAACCAACTTACTGCTGCTGCTCTCGTTATCCAATATTGGGTCGATCGAGACACTGTCAATCCGGGTGTCTTTATTGCCATCTTCCTGGTCGTCATCTGCGTCATCAACTACTTCGGTATCAGATTCTTCGGTGAACTCGAGTTCTGGCTCTCGTCCTTCAAGGTCATCACCATCATCGGAATCATCCTCTTCTCCCTGGTCTTGGCTCTTGGCGGTGGTCCCGACCACGATCGCAAGGGTTTCCGCTACTGGAGCAACCCTGGGTATGTTAAACCGATTCCCCCATCGCAGCAAGCCTCAACTAACAGAACAACCAGTGCTTTCAAGCCTTATTTGAAGAGCGGCAGTGAAGGACAGTTCCTCGGCTTCTGGTCCTGCATGGTCAACGCCACCTTCGCCTACCTGGGAACTGAGCTTGTCGGTGTCACCGTCGCCGAGGCCCAGAACCCCCGCAAGACCGTCCCCCGCGCCATCAAGCTCACCTTCTACCGAATCCTCTTCTTCTACTGTCTCTCCGTCCTCCTCGTCGGCATGATCGTCCCCTACAACTCGGAGCAGCTTGCCTTTGCCAACAAGAACAAGACCGGTGCCTCTGCCTCTCCCTTTGTCGTTGCTGCCGATATCGCCGGAGTCAAGGTCCTCCCCCACATCATCAACGCCTGTATCTGCATCTTTGTCTTCTCCGCCTCCAACTCGGATCTGTACATTGCCAGCCGAACTCTCTACGGTCTCGCCTCCGACGGATCAGCCCCTGCTATCTTCAAGAAGACTGACAAGCACGGTGTTCCCATCTACGCCCTTGGAGCCTCTGCTTCCTTCTGCCTGCTCGCCTTCATGAACGTTTCGGACGACTCAACCAAGGTTTTCGGCTACTTCGTCAACCTCACCACCATCTTCGGTCTCATGTCCTGGATCTCCATCCTCACCACTCACATCTGGTGGTGCCGAGCCAAGAAGGCCCAGGGTATCACCAACGACATCCTCCCCTACCATGCGCCTTTCGGCATGTGGGGATCCGTCGTTGCCCTGGCCATGTGTATTCTCATCGCCTTCACCAAGAACTACGATGTCTTTGTGAGGGATCCTACAACTGGCGCCACCTTCAGCAGCCCTGAAAAGTACAAGACCTTTATCACCGGTTACCTGGGCATTCCTGTGTACCTGTTTCTCATCTTTGGACACAAGATCATCACCAAGTCCCGTGGTGTCAAGCCCCATGAGGCTGATTTCTACACCGGCAAGGACGTTATCGATCGCGAGGAGGAGGAGTTCCTGGCTGCCCAGGCCGCCAAGCGTGAGCGTGAGGGCCCCAACCGTGGTGGCTGGTTCTACAAGGTCTTCCTTTCTTGGCTGTTCTAGATGTGTACCTATATGGTATATAATTCATGTATGAGGATGCCCGTTCTCGGGCAATGAGTGTATGTAGTCAAGATCAATATCATCTTCCACATTCTACCATTACATCAATTCTTGCCTGTCCAACTGTGAATTTGATCATTAGCGCGAACCAAGTTTGAATGAAGTTATGATAATGTTGTCATAAACGTTATCCTAAAACTTATCAAAATTAATATAACATGCAGTAAACTTTAGACCAAAGGTATCCACAATGGTAGCGACCTCAGCAATGGTCTAGCATTTAGGACTACTTTCTGGCCTGACTATATCCTGTAGGTTTGATCGTAATACGGCATGGTAGTTAATGGTAGTAATTACTCAGTCGCCTTGCATATATTAGAATTGGCTTTGGCTGCGCTAGTATGTCAGTATGTTGCCTGTTGGCAGAGTTTCGCGCCCTCCAGCATGCACCAGCCGTATTCTATCAGAGAGGCCGCCAGACATCAGATGAGAACCAGATCAGGGCGCAGTGAATCATCATTAAAGTGTCCATTTGCTCAATTTATTATAATTCTTTGTAGCTTCCTTCTTACATCTTCACGGGTATTCCTTTTATACAGAGCCTATCACCTCCGTCGCGCACGGGGTGCTGGCGCCGGCGCTGGCTCAAATGCATCATCATCAGATATCTCATCATCGCTAATCTCAACCGCTTTGCTCTGTGTGCCGCTCTTCTGCGATTGAGAAAAGTTCAGCGTTGTCTGCCTTGTACCCTTGGCCGCTCCTCTAGATGTGGTGGCCTTGGCACTGCTCCTCGTTGCTGCAGCTCGTCGTGTCTTTGGTGGAGGAGGAGCGGGCTCGTCCTCTGATTCCATCACCACATCTTCTTCCTCTTCTTCGCTTTCCTCAAATGCCTTACGACCTCGACCTTTGGCCGGTGCCTTCTTAGCAGGTGCTTTGGTAGATGCCGCTTTTGTAGTGCGTGTTGCTCGCTTGGCTGGTGGCTTCTTGGCTGGAGGCTCATCTTCGTCCATGAGGTCTTCGTCTTGCTGCGTTACCTTGCCTCGTCCCCGTGCAGGTTTGCGTGCAGGCACTGGCTCAGTCTTCGTTTCGTCTTCGTACTGCCAAGCGTCCGGTTCATTCTCCCAGCTGCCGTCAAAATCACTGTCCCAGGTTGTTGGTTTTGGCTTGAGAACTCGCTTTCTCTCAGCTGGGGCCGCAAGTGTACCGCTGGTTTGTTGCTGCTCGATTCTGGTTCGATAGATGTCCATGGCACTGTTGAGATCTTCGTCGTCTGATTCTAGACCAAGCATAGATCGAACTTGACCTGTTAAATGTTCTGATACAAATAGTTCCATTGCATGCTTGTCATCTTTTGTCACGAACTGGTTCACAGCATCGCCAAATGGACCTTGTGGGAGAACCTTGAGCGACTGTGCGGACAGGAAGTCTTGAACGAGGTTCTCAACCTTGACCATGTCATCGGCACCATCGAGGGCCTCAAGGGCTGCTGTTGGATTGACAGCATTTGCTTTGCCTGGAATGTGTTAGTACGGTTTGCAGAAAACGATCACGTTAACTTACGCTGTGATGTCTTTTTGCGGTAAAAGTAAACGACATCGTTCGTGTTGGCTACTTTACCAACAAATCGATTTGAGAATCTTTGAGGGTTCTCAATCTCGAACTGGCCGCCGTCTGTCGCTGTGTACTCAACTTTGAGACGAATCAGCGGGAGCGGACGTTCTTCTAAAGCATCATCATCTGTCTGGATTGCCTCCCAATCCGCATTGGCTTCCTCAATCATCTCCTCGACAACTTCCATCAGTCTTCGGGTCACCTCCTGACGATTGTCCTTCTTCTTGTCGAGTCCCTTGAAATTCTTGTCTTGGGCGAGGATAACTTCCCGTGTGACAAAAGGGCGCACAGTTTTGAGTGGAAGCTTATCAACCTTGAAGTCTTTGCCCGTCACACTCACAATAGCAACGTGCTTCTGGACAGCCTCACCAGGAACCAAAGACGTAGCGACGGATGAGCCAGGCTGCATGACGTGAAATCCTGTTTCCGGGTTCTGTGTAGGATCAATCAGGCATTCATGCTCGTGACCCCAAACCACAAGATCCAACCAATCGGGGAGGACATTCTCGGGGAGATAGGATGTAGCTGTATGTGCGTGGTGATTCTGGTGGACGGCCAAGAGATTGAACCAGTCACCCATTTGAGCACCCGGTCGGAACCACTTCACTTTGTGATCCCGAAAGGTTCGAAACATGCGTTCATCGCGGACATTACTCAGCCCAAAGAGGGCCAGCTTTGTAAGACCCTTCTGCAGTAGAATCGGCTTGGCTTCGATGTTGTCCGCCTCGGGAACTCGGCCGTAGTAGTTGAGCAGTCCACTGGCTTGTAGAAGATCGAGTGAACAGAAGTTTCCTTCGCCCGATGGGTCGTCATGATTGCCATGGATGGAAAAGACTGGGATCGAAATGTTGATATCGGGATCTTCGTAGTTGACGTGAGGGAAAGCGCCTTCGAATACGGATGCAGCGTCGGATAGAAACTCCAAGGGACAAGGTTTCATTCCCAGGCAGTTTTGTCTGAGGGTACGCATGACCTGGTAAAGGGATTTTCGTGAGGGTTTGTTGTCGTGGAAGAGGTCACCAGCAAGGAGGACCATGTCGACCTAGGAATGTCAGGAGTTGTAACCAACGAAAGAGATTGGTCGTACATCTTCAGTTCGGGCAAGGTTTAGAACCTCATCAAAAGTCCTCCAACTATCGTCCTTGCGGATCGGGTCACGTTCTTCGTAGCCAACATGATTGTCGGTTGCAACAAGAATGCGAATGGTATCCGCCTCTGCGGTTGTTAGTAAATATGTACAGAGGGATCACGTTTCTGAGAAATGTACCAGTAAAGTCAGGCATCGCTATAAGATCTAGATCGGCTGATGATTGGTGTGACCAAAGCTGACGTGCGGTTGGGGATCGTACGTGCTTTACGCGGGTTGGTGAGACGCGAGTGGAAACCGGGCAGTGACGCGGGAAGGAGCGAGATCACGTGCGCTGACAGTGGGTTGGAGACAAAAGGATGGGACGAAATATGACGGCTCATTTCCAAGCTGTGAAGCTGTCAGACTACCTTACCCACCTTAACTAAACTAATTATTTTTCTGGAAAAGACTGGATGCTCAAAGAATTACGCCAGCTGTTAATGACAGCGGGACCTTGCAGCAGCCCAAGACAATAAGCTGGACTAAACTAGACGAGCAATTCACACAAGTCACCGATACGAAACGTTATTTTCCTGTTCTAGACTAAGTACTAGCAAACTATTTGATCACATCAGACGATGTTTCGACCCATATTACAGCACTAACGGCGTCTCGGCCTCGTTCCGCGCCCGCCGTTCCCTTCGTACCTGAGACGATGTCACCCTTGAACGTTCAGACATGGAGAAAGCTGAAAGCCAACAACTCTGTAACATGCTGCAACTCGATACGCGATGCTGCAGATATCGGGAGGGATCCCCCATGACATTGACCCTGGCATTGGTGAGGGATATAGACAGGATTACAATACCGTTGGTCTAGATGATTGGTCTTTGTATACACGAGGAACTTGACTGATCAAGAATGAGGCCATTGCATCGCGGAAAGTGGACCTTTTTATCACGCTCTGGTCCACTTGTTGCATTCCTTGGTGATGCGAGACTCTCATCCCTCACAATGTTGGCCATGGCTTTACTGCCTCTCTCCCGAGTACCCGAGACCATTACCCTCCTGGTCGATTTACATAAGAGAACTCATGGATATGGACACTACCTGGTCATGATCCTGGTTTGCCGTCCTGACCAATGCATCTGCGTCTCGTCCTCCTGCGTTCTCAGGTCTTTGATGCTATTCACTGATGAACCAGATGAGTAATCACCGTCAACTGCATTTGTCTCAGATACATGAGAAGGATCCTTGAAGTTTACTGAATCTATCTGTAGCACCATGCATCCCCCGCTTCTTCTTCGCCTCAAGGGTCTTTAGTTATATGTAAGACGCCATCGTAAGGTATTCGGCATCGGCCTTTAATAGCCCCTACTCCTATTACTCGACCCCATCTCCGGTCAAAGGTCATACTCATCTATAGGCCATTTTCGTGATTTGCACTTCCTTGACTCTGTTACCTTGCTTCTTTATCTAGCTCTGGCTGTTCAGATTACCTCTCTTCAGTCCACGACCTTCTCCCCTGCTTCAAATCGCACTGGCCTCTACTATCAATAACCTACTTCCCTGCACTTGAACGTGTATCTCGCCATTATCGTCCTATACCATGCATCTCATCTCCAGGATGGACCAGGATCTCCTTCACAGAGGGAGATTCTGGTCTCCCAGTCCAATCATCCCAACGGAAAATCCCCTTTCCTGGCCGAAGCAACGGCATCTTTCCATCGGGGATCTACCCGTCGAGATCTTCGCTGCCATCTGTCGTAACCTATGTATGCATTGTCAATATACACATGTTGTCGATCTCCCGTCAGACGAGATCGACCACGCCATCAAGGCACAGCAGGCATTATCGAGGCTGAGCCGCATGTGTCGTCGCTTTCGAAGCACGGCCCAGCCCAAGCTTTATCACTTTTACCACTCTGGAACACAACCAGGATCGCCAAATAGCTCTGAGTGGCGGACTGATGGTGATGTCAGAGGACGTGGGGTCGATAGTCTCGAGGCGTTTCTTCGTACAATCCTTGAGAGACCCGATTTAGCCAGACATGTCAGCGCAATGGCTTTCTTTGCGTTGAGGGAAGTGACTACTTGTCGAACTTCCAAAGAAACACAGTCTCTATTTCGACAGGCCGGTGAACGTATGGGCTTCCGTGCTCTACTTTCCTATGAATATGTTGACCTAAAGTGGTTACAAGAAGCCTCCATCATGGCCGCACCTTTCTTAAAACAGCTTCTCATCTACAGGTCATCTCAAGAAGGGCTTGAGTACATAAAAGACTCACCTTTATACCTGCCAAACCTCAAATACTTGGTGTTACCTGGCCAGAACAAGATCTCTGACAACTGCTGCCATATACAACAAATGCAAGACATCCTGGCTAAGGCCCCAAACCTCGAGATACTGGACGCCAGTGATGCTGACAGTGGGATGGATATTCCGTTCCGGGAGCGCTGTCGTGCGGAGCCATGGGATACTGCTCTATCAAACCTTCGCCGTCTGACCTTGCATGGCCTAGACACCGACAACCTGGCTAAGATTCTCCGTCATAGTCCTGCTATAGAAGATCTAGAATATTTTTGTGACATGGACAAGTATACTGTTCTCCAACATAACCACCTTACGTCTGTCAGACAGTCATTGAGGCGATTGTGCTACACCAGTACGACATGGGAACACACATCAGGCGGTGCACAAGATACCATTGAGCAAATATCCACGTTCCTCCGCTGGGACTCATCTCTCCGTGGCGATGCTAGTTTCGTCGACTTCCCTCGTCTTGAGATTCTTGAGATCGAGCAGCTTCTTCTATATGGACCCGTCTTCGATGACCAGGAACATCGAGAGCAACGCTTCGAATCTATGAAAGAGATAGGTCCAGAGATATTTATGGCAAGCCTTCCCTCGTCATTGCGTATACTTCATATAGGTATGGTGCTAGCCTGGCCAGAGATGCACCGTGATCTACTCGGTATGGCAGAGAAGTTGTATCGATTTGAGAATTTGAGTGTAGTTGCTGTGGACCCATATGAGGAGCCACCCCAAGAGCAGGTTAAAGAGCTTTTGGATGCTTTTACAGCAAAAGGTGTCGTCTTGCGGATAGGACAGACAACACAGATACCGTTCGGGAGAGGAATGTTAGGTGCGAGGCCAGGATATACTCAGAGATCCAGTGACCTCAGGTTTCCGCTGGATCGTAGCAATCAGTCATGCATGGGCCTTTTGAACTTTTAATTAGTACAGATAGTTATTTGCCATAAAATACTTGTAGCCATTGATCTTTAAACGCTATCATAAACTAGACTCTATATCTACCATGTAAAACCACACCCAATTTCCAATCATATTTCGACCATTGTAACTGTCCTGTCTGTGGGTATTCCTGCGCCTCGCTATGCAAATCTATTGACCCAAAACAAACGCCATCATCACTTAGTTTCGTCGCCAGGTGATGTCTGCCGGTTTTGCTCTTCCAGTAACTTACGCTCTGTCTCGACCTCCTTTCGCTGTCTCTCAAGCGCTGCTTGCGCAAGGACCTCTCGACGGCTCATCCCAGCAGTTGGATTGCTCTTGACACCACCCAGTACGAACTCGCCGCCTGTCCATCCGCCAAAGTCCTCCGGGTAATCCTCCTCTTCCTCGTCATTTCCAGAAATAGCATATCGTGATGTTTCGCCAATCGTATTTCCACCTGACTTCCAGTCCGCTGCGTCAACCTCCCGCTCAATCTGGTGGCACAGGTCCCAGAAGTTCCTATCATGGGGACCGTGGACGTTGTGCGCCAACTCGTGACAAAGCGTCTTGCGTATGGTTTTGTAATCGCGGTATCCGTCGTACGCATCTGTCCTGAGTCGCAGCTCGATGACCTCGCCTTGGTTGCGATTCAAGCCCAGAATTCGACTTGTACCCTCGTGCGACGTCTGTGTATGCGAAAGAGGTTCCATCTCTGTAAGCAGGCCCACGGCGAACTTGTGCTTTGTCATGGCTGCGCGAATACCCGGGTCTTCCTTGAGACGCAGCAGAAGCTTCTGGCTACGCTCTGGGTTCGGGAGGGCTTGGAGCGGTCGGACTTGTAGGAATGTGTATTGCGACTCTGGAGGGTTTCGGCGCGTGGGCGCTGCATGTCGAGCTTTGCTGCGATGCGCCATCCGTGCAGCATTGCGTTTTGCGACGCGCTCGGCCATGTCTTGAACCTGCTGGATCTCTGCGGCCGGCGATCCCATGAGCGTCAAGGCCTTACCCTTGAGGTCGAGGAGGAGCATGTCGGGGTTCTTGAAGGGTGCTTTGAGCAAAGGAGTTTTCGGTGCGATGATCTTTTGGTTTGCGACGGGGACATCGAGGCTGGCTTCAATCTCGTTGAAGAGATCTGTGACGGTCGCATCTTCGGGGAATGTGAGTTCGTAGGTTACTTTTCGATGTGTGATGGATAAGGTGAGCCAGGTTTGCTCGTTATCGGACATGGGAGAGTCGGCCATGTTGGTGACACAGCGAAGTGGCGATGGAGTCTTGCACGTTATTGTAACGGTTTATGCCGATGGCAGGGATAGAGCTATGGATATTCGGGATGTAGAGAATGATGATAAGATCGATAAGACAAAAAGATATGGGAGGCTTTCTTTCTTATATCATTAAGATATCGTAAGCAAGAGGTGGGATTTGGTGTCGCATAGCTTGATGCTATCGTATTCGGCGAACTTCGGTCTTTGCTTTGTAATACGTCACTGCCACCGCTTGAACGCCACCCTTAGCAAGACCGACTATTTACGGATGATGACTACAGTACCGGACATAGCGAGACAATAGAATTCTTGGCCTACCGATAACTCCGGGCATATTAACTATTCTGATCAGGGTCATTGTGAAATTGTCAATGTCTTGTGTTTAATGGTAGGTATGTTTGTAATGTATTGTGATGTGTATTGTCATTGCGAAGGTGTTACCCTAGACCTCTAGTCACATTCTCAGCTGACTATACTTTAAGATAAGACAAAGACACCATGCCGTACGTCATGATAGTAATCTTATTTTCGATCCCAAGCACGACTAAATTAAACCGTTGGCTCGCTTATTGAACTCGTTGACGAAACACGAGCCGAGAGCTTGGGTCCTCTCCCGTGTGCCACAGACCCAGAGCCTCAAAAGGCACAAGCCTCACCCATCGCAGATCTCCCGCGCGCATGAGACTATTGACAAAACCGTTGAGATCCAAAACACGATCGATCTAAAATGGATCCAGATTTTAACTTTGGCTCCGTTTTGTTTGCCTCACTTGGTGCTGGATGGTAACCTAAGATTGACCCCTAGTCCAGTCGAATAATCAGGGTCCAACCCAGCAGATATAGTAACACGTCTTTACGCGTACAAGTGTCACGTATCACGTTCAAGGTAGAGGAACATATTAAGATTCAACTCTTTATTTATTCGTACACATAAAATTTGCATATAAAAAGCCGTTACTTCATACCCAAACGCCGCCAAAAAAGAGAAAAAATGTCGATAAAAATATAAAGACGTCGTCGTCACTGGATTATATAGCTTCTTTTTCGCTTTCGAGCTCAAGCTCCTTCCCTGGGATTACATGTCACTATTGGCTATGCACTTGTCAGATGAGAAAGGCGGACAATAGAAGAGAGGGTCCGCAACTAGAATGGGGATGGGGGTCATCAACTTACAGTAGAGCCAGTGTCAAATCACCGTGGATTCTGGCCTTGAGTTCAATCTCGATCTCAAGGTTGAGCTCAAGGTGCAGACTGAGGGCATCGCTGCCACCGCCACCTCCTCCTTGCTGCTGTTGAGCCTGTTGCTGTTGCTGCTGCTGCATCTGCTGCTGTTGTTGCTGTTGTTGCATCTGCTGTTGTTGACGCTGCTGCATCTGCATGTCGTTGTCGCCCTTGGAAAACTGCTTGCGGCCCTCATCGTCAGATTCCTCGTCGAGCCAAGCAGGACGCTTGCGTCTTACATCGTCGACCTTTGCGTTTCCTCGGCGTCCACCTCGGCGTCTGGCAGCCTCCTGCTGGGGGGGAGTTGCGGGCTCGTTCTCCTCCTCAGACTCGGACTCGGACTCGGAGTCGTCTTCAGAGTCTTCCTCGGAATCTTCTTCCGAGTCATCTTCAGAGTCAAAGTCATCGTCGTCATCCTCGGAATCACTCTCGCTCTCGCTCTCACTCTCTTCCTTGACAGGCTGCCTCCTCTGCTTGGGCTTGGGCTCCTTGCTATTTTGCTCCTCGGTCTTCTGCTCCTCGGTCTTCTGCTCCTCGGTCTTCTGCTCCTCGGTCTTCTGCTCCTCGACCTTTGCTTGCTCAGGCTTGGAGTCGGAGTCCTCCTTCTTTACATCCTCGGGCTTCTTGTCCTCAGCCTTTGAGTCCTCTGCTTGAGCTTCTTCAGGCTTGGACTCTCCAGCCTTGGCTTCTTCGGGCTTGGACTCCTCAGGCTTTGAGTCTTCAGGCTTGGACTCGTCGGACTGGGCCTGCTCAGGCTTCTCCTCCTTGTCCTCGGGTGTCTCAGCCTTTGCGTTCTCGGTGTCGGGCTTGTTGTCCTCATCCTTAGACTCATCCTTCTGGGCCTCTTCAGGCTTGTTCTCAGACTCGGATTGACCTGGTTGCTGCTGGGAGTCTTGGTTCTGTTCTTGACCTTGACCCTGATTGTTTTGCTGGTTCTCGTTCTGGTTCTGGTTAAAAGGGTTGCTGTCGTTACCCTGCTCCTGCTGGTTCTCCTGCTCGCGTCCAGGAGACTGAGGAGAGTCTCGCTGTTGCTCGTCCTAGAGGAATTTAATTCATGATCAGGTGATAAACCACCCATGATACAAACTTACTTGTTGGTATGATGAAGACATGATGTAGTATGCTTACGCTTTGTGGCTTCGCTTGATGAATTGAATGAATATGTTGTTTCCAAGAAGTATTAAAGATTCAAATTGTTGCTGACATGTACAGTTATGAGATAAAGATGTATGATAATGTTCTGCGCATTGTTTTTGAGATTATAATGTACGAGCCGGACACGAAACCTGTTGAAACAGGCTTGACTGACGCAATACGTGACATTGCTATCCAACCTCTACCCTTGAAGAACCGGTTTCAATCGTGGTAAGGCACCGGCAGCGAATTCTACATATCAGGTCAAGGTGACGTAAAAAATGGCAACACAAACCCTGTACGTATGACGTTTGACCCTCCCCGGCTCTGGGGTGGATGTTGAAATTGCAGGGATGTCCATGTGGCTGGTGGATGGTCAAGGATGGGCGAGAGAGAAACTGGGGCAGAATCCTACAAAGTGGACTGAACGTCATGTAGTGCCGGGTTTGCTGCTGTCAAACAAACATTCGCATACCTAATACAATCAAAAGACAATACCGAGAAAGCAGACATCATGGTTATCGGACTACTCGCCATCGCGGCTATACCGACCGTTACAGGCGTGGGTAACGCCGTGAGTGCGCAGAAGAGACAGAATGAGAGCATGAGCAAGGAACAGGAAAAGTTCCATCTTACGTTCATGATGCAGAAGAAGGGCAAGACAGAAGAGGTTGGTCAAGGAGTTCTCGTGGACAAGAAGGTAAGCAATTCTTGCAGAGCCCAACTTGATACTGTCACAGTCATACTAATCCTGGATACAGATGTATCTCAACCTCTCAGACGCACCAGTTCAAGGCTACAGGTTCCTGGGCTGGTTTTTCAAGTATCCCAGTGATGAAGGACATCTGGGGCTGGTGAGCATGGTGTCGGACGAGCCCCCGATGCTCAACTGGATCTTTGTAGACAAGGACACGCACATGGTGACTTTTGGGGGGAAGAAGGACACCATCGGCCACGTCATAGGACCCTGGGGCTGGACAGAAGATGAGCGTTTCCTGACGCTGCAAGGGGATCATGATTCGTTTGTGGCGGTGCGAGATGAGCAAGGGAAGTGGTCTGTATACTGGGACCCGGAGGGTGATATTGAGGACGAAATAGACGACGACGAGAGGTGCCAGCCAGTGAGGCTGCGGAGAAGACCACAGCTGGGCATGGAAAGTAGCTATGTTAAGCATTGATCAGGCCTTGTAACGTTGATGCAATGCAAGTCGAGTGTTGGTAGAGTCGAATCGAATTGGAGGGGTTGTGTCAAGAAGTGGGTTGTCATGTCTGGGATGGGTTGACAGGGTATTTTACTGGATTGCCATCTCGATCATGACCTCATGGGAAACTAAATCCTGTTATGAGCGTTTGAGTAGTCAAACTTATATTCCCTTGGCTACCTTATTTCTCTAGACTGAATTCTTGGTGAGAAAAAAAAGAATCACATCCACACTAATACTACTCGCACTTACAACCTTTGTTTCGACTCTCTTCTTTGCTGTTCAAACCGAGCAGAATCTCTTGATCTACATCCATCTATAAACGCAAGCAAAAATGTCCTCCCAGGAAGCTGACGACCAGACCCTCTCCAGCGAGGAGGCTCCCCGCAGAGAGCGCCGCAGCAAGAAGAAGGGCACCAAGACCCGCCGCAGCCAGCAGCAGCAGCAACAGGGAGGAGGCGGCTCTGGACCTCTGGACCAGCTCCCTCTGGCGGGCGACCTCGGCAACACAGTCGGCGGCGTGACAGACGGCGTGAGCAACACCCTGGGCGGCGTCACGGGAGGCCTAGGCGGTCTCACGGGCGGTCAGCAGCAGGGCGGCGGTGGTGATGCCGGCAAGGACACTCTGCGACTGCGTCTAGATCTCAACCTCGACATTGAGATCCAGCTCAAGGCTCGTATCCACGGTGACCTGGAGCTCTCTCTACTGTATGTTATTTCCCCTCACACACACCCTCCAATCCCTCTTGCTCTTTACTATCTGTGGCCGTCGTATCTTACTTGGCTTGCAAATCTCCAGCACGGGATAAACGTCGAAGCCGTGTCTGTCTGTGTTTTTGTCTTGCAGAGGCTAATCGCTTTGCGCTGTGCAGAAACTAGAGCAACTGCTTGTTGTTATTATTATTGCAACGACTGCTCTCGCTGTCGCTCATGTCATGATGGTACCCATGTAATGTTACTGTTACTTCAACAGCTTCAACAACGGCGGCGCAACATGGTGTTTATTAATGATTGTTTTTTTACTCTATTGCTGTTTCTGGGAAGGGATCAATATTACTACTATATACATACTTTTACAGCATTCTCATATACCTCTAAAAGCATTTCACTCCTTGACTCATGACTTTTGTCCTGTGACCAAAACAAAACAGTATCCGTGGATGGACTTGACACTGAGTGAGAAAAGAGTGACGAACACAACTATCACCCATGAATACATAATCTCCGAAACGTCTCCCAAGATCCAACTTTTGGCCTCGCTCCGCATTGCACGGTGAACGTCAGATTGCATCAACAACAAGGATCCCATTGGTTCCGCACTTCAACGGCCAAGGAAGAGTGCAAGCCACAGGCCGAAACATGCCACGCAAGCCACCTCTTGACTAGACTATGACCATCCTCTTCAAGCCTAGACCCCGGCCCCAACTCCAGGAACCAACGTGAAAGCTTGGTCAGAGACTCCACGAGAAGGGTGAAAAAACAGGGACCAGGTTTTGACACTGTTCCCACCAATCACAGCTCTCGAGCATGCAAAATGCCAGGGTTCAACTGCTGTCTTGTCTCATCTTGTTTACATCCCTGCTAGTGTCTCTGCTTCCCGGTTGTGGCCCAAGATCGCGATGACAGCGGAAGATCAGAGAATTGCTACCTACCCTGACGCTACATTTGCTGAGAAAACAACCGACAACATATGTGATTACATGCGGCTCTCTCACAGCTGCTACATGCCCATGCAGGGGGGAGCATTCTAGACAGCTTTTTTAGTTTTACCTAAGAATAGGAGAATTCCTCTTTCTCTCTTCTCTTGCAGAAATCTACCAAGTTTGCATGTGTCTGTCGTCATGTCCCCGCACAAACCTAGCTCGAGCCACACATCAAAGTCACCATTTTGGCACGGGGGCATCAAGTCTGCACTCTCCTCTGCCATCTCCATATTCCAGCCAAACTCCTCTAGACCCAGACCCCCAGCACAGATCCCGGATCTGGATCAGCCTCAGCAGGACCAGACGACTGAGCCACCGCCTCTGCCTCTGCCTTTGCCTCTGCCTCTAGCTTTGCCTCGGCCTCCGTCTCCCTCTCTCCCTGTCCCAACACCTGCCCACCTCCCAATGGCCTCTCCTCCCACCCCTGGTGGCGATCCCACGCATAGCACCTACGAGGTCAACGTTCCCGTCCGGAATGGACGCACATCTGAACCAAAAGTCTCAAACCCAGAGATCCGCATCCCCAGGATAACGCCAGTATCAGACAGCACAGACCAACACCAACAATCACAATATCAACCTCAACCTCAACCCCAGTCACAGCCACAATCTCAGCCTCAATCATCAACATCAACACCAAAGGATTCACTACAACAACTCGCTGCTGGACTCGACGGCAAGTATGTCGACGAGTTCGGCAACATCCTTGACTGGGACGGTACCGTCCTCGGCCGTGTAGAGGGCGATCTCCCCTCCATGGTAGGGCGACCAGTCATGCCCTCGGGAGAAGTTCTCGACCAAGACGGTGAACTAGCTGGCCATGTGTGTGAAAACTACATCAAGCCAGATCTCAAACCCCTGGCGGGAGGGCTTAAAGTCGATGATGAAGGCAACATCTACAATGACCAAGGAATCAAGATTGGCAAGCTTGACCAGCCGATAAATGACGGGCCCGAGAAACTTCCCGGAAGCAAGGATTCAAGTGCGGATCAAAGTCAAGGTCAAGGTCAAGGAAGCGCCGGCAAAATCCCTCCAAAGCCGCCTGCTCCTCCGAGACCTGACGAGTTGTTCCTGGATGTAAAGTCCACTTACGATGGAATTCAGCTCATCATCAAGATCCCAACGGTCTTCAACAGGAATCTTGTAACCGAGAAAAAGAGCATTGGTAGTCAGACTGACACCACAGATAGTAGTAGCAGTAGTAGTAGCGATAATCAATAATCCTCTTTTTTTTTATTAGCCTCGTTTCACAATTGTACGACCTTGTTCGTCTGGACCCAACCCCCATGTAAATGACTGTGTAAGTGAGTAAGCCAAGCCAACCAGATCAAGCATATGCATCTACTCGTATGAGTGAAAGTGGCTCTTTCTTACAATTCCAACGCCCCTCCACACCTCGGGATTAAGTAGACCTCATGGGGTAACCCCTCTCCGTCATGCTAGATCAACTGGTTTGGCATTCACTCATTCACTCTTGCAATGGCCGTGTCGTTACCTGTACCTTTGAGGCCACACCTGAAGTTCACAGTCCTATACTGTATACGCAACCATTTTCTCCAAAGCCGAGGACAAGCATAAGCCCAGTCTTTCATCTCGATCCATACCCTGAATGTGCAAGATCGTCTCCATAGATGGTGTGCATCCTGCATATTCCAACCCCGCAAGCCTGTTTTACAACCCGTTCACTATTCTCGTCGGGAAGGTCACGACTGGGAAGAGGAAGCCTCATCCTGGGAGCTGCCACAGCTTCCAGCCATAGCTCTCCTCTTGTGGCTCCTGATCCATGCTGGGAGAGCTCCCTATAACGTCATCCAACAGCTCTCGCCACACCATTCCGAGGTTTCGTTCCCCATCATGACGTGTGGCTGTTGCAGCTTTCGTTCGATAACAGGTGCGGCGCAGTATCATGACTGCAAGAGCTACCAGCTGTGTTTGGTCACCCTGACGTTGTGACTATTGTTGACGTGATTGAATGGCTGCTGTAAAACTTGTTTTGTATAAGCCGTGTGTCGGTATAAGTAGTCAGAAATGTGGTGGTTGCGGCTTCAGAAAAAGTATCAATCCATTACATTTCCATTCTTGGCCAACTTACAAAGCGACAATCAAAATAATACCAATCCTCAACTAACACAAAGATACCCACCAAACAACCTATCATCTGAAAGATACCCTTTTTTCGATCTTGAAGGAGTTGAAGAAGACGTACAACTCCACCAACAACACATCATGGCAGACCTCTCCTCCCAAGTTCAAGACACAACAAAAGATACTGCTCACAGTGAGCAGAACTCCCCTGGTGCGTCTAACGGTTCCCCACCAAGTCTCGCGCTTATCGTCCCCATTGCAGTCAATGACTCAGTCCCCCGAAGCGCAGCTGGCGTCGTGAATGACTCTGGCGATGTGCTAGATGACGCCGGCAAAACTGTTGGCAAGATCGCCGACACTGACAACCTCAAGAACCTCGTAGGCAACACCGTCAACACAGCTGGCGATGTTGTCGACTCCTCAGGTGATGTTCTAGGCAAGACTCTGCCCATAGGACAAGGAAAGCCTGAGGAGGAGGATTCACACGATGAGGAGAAGAGCGAATACACAACCCAGTCCAAAGACAAGAAGTCTGGAGGTTTGGGGAGCGCCGTTGGTAGCGTCGCAGGAGCCGTTAGCGACACAGCCAAGGGAGCCACCGATGCTGTTGGCGGCGTGACTGACAGCGTTGGGGCCAAGTCAGAAGGCACATCCCAAGCCACCGAAACAGAAACACCCGCCGAGACACCCAAGGCTCCCGAGGTCAAGGACGAGACACCCGACATCAAGTCTGAGCAGAGCCAGGACCAGAAGGATATCAGCCTCGAGGACCGCGAAGCTCCTGCCGATGCTGAAGATAAGCTCAAGGAGGTCGCCCCAGAGTCTGAAGAGGCTAAGGAGGCCACCGACAAGGCGCAAGACACTGCCGAGGATGCTCCTGAGCAAGCCAAGGACACCACAGAAGAGGCTAAGGACATCCCCGAAGAAGCCAAGGAGGATGTTACCTCCAAGGTCGACGAGCAAGACGTGCCCAAGCCTGAGGAAGTCGAGGAGAAGCTCCAGGAGAAGACCGAAGGCGCCAAGGACGACGTTTCCAAGTCTGAAGCTCCTGAAGTTCCTGAGGACGACGGTGACAAGTCCAAGGCTGGCGATGACCTGAAGTCTGTCGCCCCCGGTGAGGAAGCTGCTGGCGTCACCGATGATGTCGAGAGCAAGGCTGCTGAAGGTCAGGAGACTGCCGAAGATAAGGTCACCGAGGGCGAGAAGGCAGCTGATGACCTCCCTGAAGACGCCAAGAGCAAGGCTGCCGAGGGCGAGGAAGCTACTGGCGACCTCCCCGAGGACGCTCAGAGCAAGGCTGCTGAAGGTCAGGAGACGGCCGAGGACAAGGTTGCCGAGGGCGAGGAAGCCACTGGTGACAAGCTCGCTGAGGGCGAGAAGGCCACCGACGACCTCCCCGAAGATGCTCAGAGCAAGGCCGCTGAGGGCCAGGAAACCGCTGAAGGCAAGGTTGCCGAAGGCGAGGAGGCTGCAGATGATCTCCCTGAGGATGCTCAGAGCAAGGCTGCTGAAGGCGAGGAGACCGCCGAAGGCAAGGTTGCTGAGGGCGAGGAAGTCGCTGGCGATGTCACCGAGGATGCCAAGGAGAAGGCGGCTGAAGGCGAGGAGGCTGCCAAGGAGGAGCCTCTTGACTTCACCATCCTCAAGGGTACCACCGTCGACAAGGAGGGCAACCTCGTCAACGAGAAGGGCGACAAGCTCGGCAAGGTTGTCGAGGGAGAGCTCAAGCAGCTTATCGGTCTTTCTGCTGATGCCGACGGCAACATCTGGGACAAGACCGGTAAGCAGCTTGGCAAGGCCGAGCCCATTCCTGAGTGGGACCGCGAGCAGAAGGACTTCTCTGTTCTCAAGGGCACCACTGTCGACAAGGAGGGTAACCTCGTCAACGACAAGGGCCACCTCATCGGACGTGTCACTGAAGGTGAGATCAAGCAACTTATTGGTCTCTCTTCTGACGACCAGGGCATCATCTGGGACCGAACCGGCAAGCAAGTCGGCAAGGCCGAGCCACTCCCCGAGTGGGAGCGTGGTGAGCAGAAGGACTACAGTCTGCTAAAGGGTACCACTGTCGACAAGAACGGAAACCTTGTCAACGAGAAGGGTCACTTCTTCGGTAAGGTTATCGAGGGCGAGATCAAGCAGCTCATCGGTCTCTCTGCTGATGACCAAGGTGTCATCTGGGACAAGACTGGTAAGGCCGTCGGTAAGGCTGAGCCTCTTCCCGAATGGGAGCGTGGCGAGCAGAAGGACTTCTCTATCCTCAAGGGAGCTGTTGTCGACAAGGAGGGTGGTCTTGTCAACGACAAGGGAGACACCATCGGCAAGGTCTCTGAGGGTGAAGTCCGACAGCTTGTCGGTCTCAAGGCCGATGAGAATGGTAAGATCTGGAGAGACGGCAAGGTTGTCGGCCAGGCTGAGCCCCTCGCTGAGTGGGACCGCGTTCAGAAGAAGGACCGTTCCATTCTCAAGGGCGCCAAGGTCAACAAGGTCGGCAAGCTCGTCGACTCCAACGGCAACGTTGTCGGTAAGGTTGTTGAGGGTGATCTGAAGGAGCTCCTCAACAAGCGCGCCGACGAGAACGGTGACATCTGGAACGATTCCGGCGAGGTGATTGGAAAGGGTGAGCCCGTCTCTGTCTCTGAGCGCGAGGAGAAGTCCTCTGCTCCCTTCGAGAATTTCCCCGGTGCCAAGGTCGAGTCCGATGGCCGAGTTATGTACCAGGGCGAACAAGTTGGTGAGGTTATCGAGGGTAACCCCAAGGAGCTCAAGGGTAGCGAGGTCGATGAGGATGGTGACATTCTCGACCGCCGTGGTAACTCCATCGGTAAGGCTAAGCGCTGGGAGGCCCCTGAGGAAGAGGCTGAGAAGCCCATCGACAACTCTGCCCTTGCTGGCAAGCGTGTCAACAAGGCTGGTAACCTCGTCAGCGAGTCTGGCGAGATCTACGGCCGCGTCATCGAGGGTGATGTCCAGAAGCTCGTCGGACGCATGTCTGACCGAGAGGGCAACATCCGAAGCGAGTCAGGAGACATCATTGGTAAGGCCGAGCTCGTCTCTGAGGGTGAGCGTGGTGGCAAGAAGGAAGGTGCCTTTGCCCAGCTCAAGAACTGCACTGTCTCCAAGGATGGTAAGGTTGTGAACTCAGCTGGCGAGACTGTTGGTCGCCTTATCACCGGAGACGCAAAGGCTCTGGTCGGACGTTCTGTTGATGATGACGGTGAGATCACCGACTCCAACGGCAATGTCATCGGTAAGGCTGAGCGCTGGGAGGAGCCCGAGAAGGAGCAGAAGCACAACCCTCTTGCAGGCCGAAAGGTGAACCGTGAGGGCAACGTTGTTGACGCCGACGGTAACATCATTGGTAAGCTCACCAGCGGCGAGCTTCTTGACTGCTCTGGCAAGGAGGTCGACGAGGATGGTGATGTCTTCAACCAGAAGGGCACTGTTATCGGCCACGTCTCCCTGCTCGAGGATATTCCCAAGGAGGAAGAGCCCGAGCCTGAGGAGCCTGAGGGTGAGACCGAGGAGGAGAGAGTCAAGCGCGAGCTGGCTGAGGCAGAAGAGAAGAAGGCGAACGACAAAGCCGAGAAGGACAAGAAGCTTGCCCAGCAGCTCTCCTACCAGATCGAGCAGACTCTGGAGAAGCTCCGACCTATCTGCAAGCAGATCAAGGACAAGATCAGCGCCGCTGAGGCTAAGAAGCCTGAGGACCGTGACGAGGAGGAGCTTGTTCGACAGGTCAAGCCTCTGATCGAGGATGGCGGTAAGCTTTTGACTGAGACCAACGGTATCATCCGTGGTCTTGACCCTGATGGCCGTATCTCTCGCAACGCCAAGGAGAAGGTTTCTGGTGGTGAGGCTTCCCCCGAGGAGGCTCACCTTGCCAACCTGCTCAAGGAGCTCTCCACTGAGATCCAAACCACCATTGACGAGAGCAAGCGCAAGCTTGAGGGTATGCCCCATGCCAAGAAGGAGATCAACCCTCTCTGGGGTCTTCTCGCAGAGCCTCTCGCTCAGATCATCGCCGCTGTCGGTCTCCTGCTCAGCGGTGTGCTTGGCCTTGTTGGCAAGCTTCTCGGACCCATTCTGGGCCCTCTGGTAAGTTACAGCCATTGCACATTGTTTTTGATCATCCTGCTAACAATATCTCCAGCTCAACGGTCTTGGTCTTGGTGGCCTCCTTGATGGTCTTCTGGGAGGACTTGGTCTCAAGAAGATCCTCGGAAGCTTGGGACTCGGTAGCGTCGTCGGTACCGTCACTGGTCAGAAATAAGCGATTTAACATGATCGAAATGAAGGATATCTTTTAATTAATTGTATACTCTGAAGATTTGGGATTGTTATTAGTTTAGTTTGGAGTTTTTGTCTTGGTTGTTTATTAGCTTTTACGAATTTCACGACTAAGTTAGGCCAATCATGGTGTCCACCGAAATGAAGTGAACTGACCCCCACTAAACCCACTGAGCCCATGCAGCTTAGCAGAATCTGCGCTGAGTCAGCACAGAAATTCTCGCCTACAAATTGCAGACTTTTTTTTCTCACAAGCTCTTTCAAAACATCATTCAACACCATGACCAGCTTGCTTCTGGGGTGGCCTTCCTGAACGATGCGACGATGCGTCTCTTCCTCATTCGACATGGAGAGACAGTCGACAATGTTGCATGTCTCTATGCAGGCTCCCGCGACTCAGCCTTGACTGCCCACGGTGTTATGCAAGCCCAAAAGCTAGCATCTCACTTTGCAGAGCACGTCACCATTGATCGCATCTTCTCATCCAATCTTGGACGCGCGGTGCATACCGCCCAGGCTCTCATCGACGCGCAGAGACGCGCAAAGGATCTGAAATTGGTCCAGGTGGTTGAGCTGAGGGAGAAGGACTTTGGTACGGGCGAGGGCACCAAGTTTGGGTCGTCGGTGAAGCATGTGGGCTCTGAAACACCACAGGCGATGAGGAAGAGGGTTGATCTTTTCTTGGATGAGCATTTGCCTCAACTACATGGAGACTCAACCGTCTGTGTCGTCGCCCATGGTATCATCCTCGGTTCACTATACAAGGCACTTCGCGACAGAATCTCTTCCACTTCTGCTGGTCCAGATACTGAGCCGGAGGGTCAGGCGGAATCTGTTTTTGTACGACCTTCCTGGAGCAACACCGGCTACTTGGAGGCAATCGTTACGAGCGACTCAGCCACAGATCAACGACTGCGGATGCGCGTCGTCAAGATCAACAGCGTCGAACACCTCAAAGGTCTGAGAAAGACTCGAGGCGGAATTGGCAGCGCCAAGTTCGACACCAAACAAAAAACGATGGACTCATTCTTCAAGCCCATGTCGCGAAAGCGCAAGCTTGAAGATGAGGACGTCGTAACCCGATAAATGGTATGTTTACACTTTACTTTCAATCTTTCACAACCCCAAGCTCTATGATGAAGAAGCAATTACACAGACCTGTACCGAAATACATAATGTGGAAAAACTTTTGTCCAACCGCTGTCTGACAGCTTGTTCACAATCTACCTTTTGTTGTCATTATTTTATGGTAACATTGCTAACGATGAACTCAATAGGTCTCAATTGAACTGGCATAGCATCATGATCGATGGCCCTCATAGAATCATTACACAATAATAATACATACTTTTTAAACATCTGTGCTTGCTTCGTCCACTCCAGTGAATACTTTGTACATGCGCCTGCTGACAGCTTGACCAACTGTCCGATCGGAGAATGCTCCGTCTTTGTTCGCGCTCTTCTTAACGCCCTCCAGCCGGGTTGGTCCACTGGCTTCGAAACCTCGTATCAGCTCACTGACAGTATCGAATTCCTTTGCTACTCCATAAGCAATGGGGGCCGTGACCCTCACAATCTCCTGGAGCATTCTAACATAGGTATCTTTTTTATCCTCTCCCGTCTTGACCTGTCCACTTTCCATGCAGAAGCCTGCACCAAGCGTTGCAAGCTCTCGCTGCTTGCGGTAAGGAATAGTCGATATGTGTTGAGTGAAAGTAAGAATCTGCTCGGCTGTCTCCATCGGGATCAAAGTATGATGGATCAAGACTTCGTGCATGACCTGCAGTTGAAGTAGCGCATCTTCGATTGTCTCTTCCGGTACATATTCTGCGGGCTTGCTTCGGCGGTTCGATGTGGACGTGGAGGCTTCCGAGACGCGGACAGTTGATGCGAATTGACGATTGCGAAGGCTTCGGTTCTTACGCATCCAAGTTGCGAGACCTTCAATGAGATAGATGAGATGATGCTGGGCAAAATGCTTCTGCATCTTGTCAACGTGAGATGAAATCTCGTCGTCCAATGCAAGCTGCACAAATTCATCTACTTTCAAAACAACGAGTGCGTGCTTTTCATCCATAAGCCGAAGAGGTATTGGCTCCCAAAGACCAAGACTATCGTTGTATCGACTGCGAACCTTTCTACGCCACTTGACCACGTTGTCGACCGGGCTGTCCCAAGTTGTGTACTGCACATCGAAAGGTTCCAGCATGGCCTGGAGCGTGTTGGTGACAGTAGCATTGAAACTTGAGGGTATGTCGACCATCATTTCCGGTGTCGAGATCTTCTTGTCTGTCCTCAATTTGTTGACTTCAGCCAACGCAGCATTCCGTTCTTTTTCACGCTGCTTGGCCTCTTTTGCTTCCTGTCTCTCGCGCTGTTTCGCTACCTTCTCGGCTTCTTTGGCCGCTGCCTTCGCTCCCTTTTCTCGTGCGCGGTCATCTGCGGACGGCTTATTCGAGGCGACCGGCTTTGTTCGAGATCGTGATGATATGACATCGCTTTGCGAGCGCTGAAGCTGTGAGCGACGACGCATTTTGGTCACGTCAAAAGACGCAATGTCGGGCAACTCGTCTTCAGAGCCATTCTCACCGTCTGAATCCTCAATATTGATAACATCTCGTTTCTTGCCTGGCGGCGACGAGTCGAAAGAGAACACCTCTGGGGCCGAACTCGAGATGGGATCCCATGTTGCATTCTTCTTTGGTGGTGGCATTAGAGCCGGCGCAGATGGGGACGTTATGATTGCTTCAGGTGCCTTTGATGTTGTTGGTGCCACCTGGGGCGAGCTCGCGAAAGGATCGGACGATTCAATAGGTTTCGCCGCTGTCTTCAGTTTTGGAGGCGAACGATACACTTGCCGTGGTGAACTTGCAAAGGGATCATCGTCCTCAGCTTCGATCATCACCTGTGGTATGGGTTTCGTAGAGACATGAGTCGATGGTCTCATCTGTCCTGGCGAAATGAGTCCCGGGGAGCTCGTGAGCTCTATGGGATCGTCATCGAAAACTCGACCATTGCCATTTCTTCTTACTGGTGGGAGAAGTGCTTGAGGATCCGGGACTGGAGAGACTCTCTTGAGAGGAGGCGCTTGGGCTGCAGGTGAAAGACATCGTCTCTTGTTCGGGTTGCTGTCTATCAATATCGGCTCATCGATGTCTATCGTGGTGTCGAAGTCGTCAGACAGAAATATACCGCTAGAAACTGGTACGTGTGGTGCGTTGGTCGAATCTGTAACGTCGATTGTTGGCTGTTGCTTATCTGGCTCAACGGTGTTATCGATTCTAGGGAATTGACTTGAAGGTGGAATATATTGATTCAGCGGGCTAGAAGATATGAGATCAATCACGTCGGTTGTCATCTTCCTGAGCCGCTGATACGAGTACCATCGACAATGGTTCGCCTCGAGTTGAATCTCTGCGATCGATGGTGGGGCGACTCGATTTGCGCGAAGTGACGCGACCATCTTTGTTCGGATGGACACGAAAAACGCCAAAATCACGTGATGCAACTGGACTGGAGACGAGATGATATGCTCAGAGAACAGGTCCCATACGAGATGGTCTGGACCAGAGGGAAATAAAGATTAGGTAAATACCACTAATTTTTATGCTAAGGTTACCTAAAATTCCTGTTACCTGGTCTAAAGTCGCCGTCATCTTCTGACACATTGCAGACTGCTACACGGGCTGCTGTGATACCTACTCCTTCGACATGCGTCGACCTGCTCACTCGATAAATGCTGACCTACTGTAGGTAAGGTAGTTAACACTGAATATGTTGTACTTTGCCAGTTTTAATATGTCCCCGGTTCGTAGTGTTTACGGCAGGCTATAGTGAAGATAAGCATTCAACTATAGGCAAATGGGCGGTATATTATCTTGGTAAGAATGTGATACTATAACGTACATATATATAACATATACATAATTCCCTTATTTATCGGTTTCCTTCATTTAGAAACAAAACGTCTTAGTTGCCGTTAGCATTTAATACTCTTTGTAACATACAAGCCTGTGCTATATTATTACGAATATTACAGAAACTAGACTAGGTAGCCAGCTTTCCAGGGAATAACAACTGGATACTGGCTTATCGTTTATTAGCGAGCCTTTAATAGCGAATCTCTTTCTTTATGTATTATGGGGGGTTAACAATGCGGCATAATGATAGACCTATGCTTTCATACTAGCATCGAGAACGGCATAACTACTATTCAAGTCATTAACAAGGTTAACACATATCATGGGTTATGGTTACATATATGCGAGATGATCACTAGATACTATGATTTAACATGCCCAAGACTTCCTAAATGTCGTTTGAACTCATGGATATTATATATACAGTTTTGACAATGATATATCCAGCAGTCTAGGGTATCCAGGCGTAGCAGATATGTAGAAGTACTGATAATATACTATTCTAACTACAAAACAGAATGTATTAAGATTTCAGAACCTTGTCAAATCTGACATCAGTTTTTACATCGTTTTACTTGATATCTTTGTAACTATTATACCGTGGTAACGACACGGGACTGTCGGTACATGGTAGCGAGGAAGATAAACATTTCGCTTAGCAACGACAGGTACACTGGATGTGGTATTGCGAGACTGGAAGTTTCAGGTTTAATGAGAGCGGCATTTTACTATTACCATTCTCTTTCTTGGCATCTCGGACTGCCCATCTGCGAGGCCGGCGACTTATGTGGGCTACAGGGTATCAGAAGATTTAACAATGTGAGCTGGGGGTAAATAAATATTAGGTAAAGAACATCAAGTTTTATCCTAAAGTTGCCTAATCTTTCTGTAACCTGGTCTAAAGTCATCATTTGTTATGGTGCTCTGAGGATGGGCTCTGACAGTTGTGATCACACGAACTTGGCATCTTAACATCGACTTGGCCAGTTTGCACCAAGAGTATCCACTTTCGCAAACAACAGACTATTATATGAAGTACTGTAGATACTCCGTAAAAGCCGTATAATCGACAGCCTTGTTTCTGGACATTGGTGTAGAGTGAATGGCTTAGCCTCGGTAAATTGTCTTGTCCCAGCTGGTCCTCACGTATTGCTTAAATTACTGAGTAATAAACTCGACCTGTCCCCTGGGAACCGTAAAGTTTAACCATACCTAGCAGGGTGGCCGAACCGCGGACAACAGTTTGTGATATATCAATATTCAACCTCCGTATGGCGGCACCCAGCAGTTGATAGACATCTACAAGGAGAAATGATAACGAAAAAAAAAACAAAAACATCAAGGTTTCAGTAGGATTGAAGAAGGGTGGGTCTTGAACCTGAAACGTACCGTGGGCGTGGTGTGTTTGCCCCCGCGATCTGCCTCTTGGGAGCTCAAGACGGGCCAAACGCGGACAGGAACCTTGCCGGTCGCAGTAACAGTTTCCACATTTTACTTTTGATGTCGCGAGATGATGCCATTCGATAGCCGGCTGAAGAAGTTTCATTCTAGGTAGGACTCCATGAGAGACAAGGGTAGAGTAAAGCCACCGTGGCACGATTGTTCCAGACATCTGTATGGATACTCTGCATGATGCGAGAAAATCTTGTATGAGGTTGATGGACCACGAGATGGGACGAAAGCCACATCTGAAAAGGGGACGGACAATAGGCTTGTGATGTTGCATCGGAGATATCTTGTTAATGGTGCACGGGGCGGTTGCTGGTGCATTGCGCGTTGCATTATATGTACAGTGGGTGGTGACACAGCGCAGTGATATCCATCCCAAGTGCCTATCATTTTTGATTGTGGACCGCTGTAACCGCGAGGCTGGGTTATGGGACCAACTTGACAACTCATCAAAAGTCGTGCCTATATCTAGAATATGGTCAATATGGCGAGTCTGCAAATTGACTGCAGGATCATATCATGTAACAGAAGAGAAGAAAACTAGACCCCTCCGACGTTAGAAGTATAGAACATCTAACGGTGTTCCAATCTTCGGAAACCGATCACGAAACCGGTATGTCGGTTACCGCCTTTGTATTCGTTTGACATCCACAACCACATAACATGCCCACTAGTGAGGGCGCCATCATCCACGTGCGGATTAGACCAGCCCCTGAATGGGCTGTAGAATGCAGGCGCTCAAGGTGCCATAGGAAATGCCGACTTCAGGCAAGATGACAGATAAACTTGGGCAACTTTAGTCTAAGATATAGTAATACTTTACCTAGCCTTTATTTACCCCCAGCCAAAAAACTAGTGTTCTGGCACCCTGTAGAGGCGCACGAACTGGTCCGAGAAACTACGGTAGAGGGTGGTTGGTGTCTTGGTTGCTAATATGCTAGACGGACGATGTTAAATCAGGCCTGAATAAGCAGCGGAGTATCCGTAAGGCCATGGATGGGGATCCAGGATTGGCGGGCTGTCGGTCAGATCAAGTTGGACTGGGTCAATTAGCGTCACGTGTACGGAGCTTGTCTTTCAAGATAATGCGCCATGAATCAGGAAAGAAGAATATCATATTTCACGGAAATGAGGACTTTGACTCTTGTGGCTTTATTGGCCTAGTCAAGCCCCAACCGCTCTGCTTAACAATACCACAAAGATTATTCAGATTATCGCGCTGATGCTAAGGGTCCAAGCAGAGAAGCCGTATGGAGGGTCCATGCCACTACTGGCCGCGCGGGCCAGGTACCAGCTTGGGGGATGACCCAACTAAACAGGACATCTAGCCAGTAGGCGCTCTCTCCGCGCAAGCCAAACCTAAACCACCTCTAGCGCCTCCTTAGCATTTCAGGGGTCAGGCAATCACGTCCTCCAGACGCAAAGTACCTGACAACGTTGCTCAAGCCCGGCTCAGCGCTAATGTGCTTCTAGCCCCCCAGGGGCGGACTTGACAGCCTTCCGTCACTGCAGGTCCATGGAAGCACTGGACTGTACTGGAAGCTGGAAGTCACCAGCGGTACTTGAAGTCCCTGGCTAACCCCCTGACACCTTGTAGAGGTGGGCTTGATTCTGTCCCGTCCCTTTTTATTTTTTCTCTGAGCGTTTTTGACTCCTGAAAAGTGATTGAATATCCAACGTCCAGCGTTATAGTTATTTCTCCTGCCTCATCGTTCCGCTGAAGTTCTCCCACCGCTTCATTCATTTCTCCTCCGCTCTTTCTTCATCTTTTTACCCGACGAAAGCCCCTCCGCTAGCGACCTATTGTCCCGCTCCACTGGAACGAGGAATTGTCAGCCCGAGCTCTCGATATCTCCGTCGCCGGATCGTCCGTTGGTCGCTTGTTTAATTACATTTCCCTACACCCCTGACCTCGATAAACAATCAGCATCCGCCTTGCGATCACTCGTTGAAACTCCCAAAAGTCCCAAGTCCGCTTGCCCGCACTTGAGACTGTCTGGAACACTTTGCGATTCCCTCCTCGACGACGACTTTCGTGGCGTTGCGATCATCTATGACGTTCTGAACCACGACTCCTTCTCCCTCCGTGGAAGACAAGTTCTGAAGAAGCCCACCGCGGCCGTAAAAGCCATTGCTTTGCGACTATTACCGCAGTACTAGAGACAACGCGCATTTTATTCACAACCCACCGACAGCCGCCATGGCGAGCTCACCCCCGGCGTCGCCGGGAGGAATCCTCCAAAGGCCGTTGAGCAGTATTGCCAGAGCCCAGCCTAGAAGTACGAGCAGGTTGAGCATGTCGAGCAAGGCTGGAGGCGGAAGTCGAGCCTCAGATGATGATAGTCGGACGGCTGTCAAAGTCGGTATGTTAACCACTCTCCTCAGCATTTCGATATGCTAATCTTGGTTTGCCATAGTTGTTCGTATGCGACCGCCGTTGAACCCGAACGATCCTGGCTATGACCTTATTCCTCAACGGTTCCAGCGTGCTATGGTTCATACGACTTCCGATACAAGTCTTGCCATCGATTCGCCCCAAGGCCGCAAACTATTTGTTTTTGACCGAGTTTTTGGCTCTGACATTACCCAAGGTGGTGTCTGGAGTTATGTTTCTGATTGTATCAATGCATTCACGCAAGGATACAACGTATCTCTGATGGCATATGGCCAGTCTGGCGCTGGTAAATCTTACACTATGGGCACTTCTGGCCCTGGCGAGCAATATGATGAAGAGTTGATGGGTAAGTTGGACCGTAAAAGTATCTTTGCGCTAGCTAACCAGTGTTAAGGTGTAATCCCCAGAGCTGCCATTGCGCTCTTTGAGAAGCTTGATACCCCCAAACCCACATCCCCTCAGGCAAAGCGCAGTTCTCTTTCCCATCTTCGGAGTCCTCGAAAAGGTCAACAGAACGATCTCGGCGACCGCGACTGGTCACTAAAAGCTACTTATGTCGAAATTTACAACGAACAATTGCGCGATCTTCTTGTACCCGACACCACTCCGATGAACGAACGTGGGAACGTGGCTATCCGTGAGGATACCAAAGGCAACATCATTCTCACTGGCCTTCGACAGGTTGAAATCAACTCGGTGGACGATCTTATGAATGCGCTCAACTTTGGATCCTCTATTCGTCAAACAGATGCCACTGCCATCAATGCCAAGTCTTCACGATCACATGCAGTTTTCTCTCTTAATCTTGTTCAGCGCAAGAGCAAGTTCTCCCCAAGCCAGGGCGCCGATAAGCGCTTCTCGGTTCCAGTCGAGGCAATGTCGGGCCAAGATGTTTCTGTAACCACTGATAGCAAGCTCCACTTCGTCGACTTGGCTGGAAGTGAAAGACTTAAGAATACTGGCGCTCAGGGTGATCGTGCCAAGGAGGGTATCTCCATCAACGCTGGCCTTGCCGCCCTTGGTAAAGTCATCAGTCAGCTTTCGGCTAGAAATTCTGGATCGCATGTTTCGTACCGCGATTCTCGATTAACCCGACTGCTGCAGGATTCGCTCGGTGGTAACGCCATCACCTACATGATCGCTTGTGTTACCCCCGCTGAATTTCATCTGAGCGAAACCTTGAATACTGTTCAGTATGCTCAACGGGCTCGTGCGATTCAATCTAAGCCACGTATCCAAGCTATTGAAGAAGGCGACAAGCAGGCTGTAATTGATCGCCTCAAAGCTGAAGTGGCTTTTCTTCGAGAGCAGATCCGTAGTGCTGAAAATGGTGGCAGCAGCCCTCGACGCAGCGCGCAAGTCAATGATCGATCTGACCGTCAGAATGAACGCGAGACCGAACTCCAGAACCAACTTCTCGACACACAAGAGAACTACACTGCTCTGAGCCAACGCCATGCGCGACTAATTGCTGAATTGGCCCGCGCTCGCGAGAGCGAATCGGACGAGAACCAACACGACGAAACTCCTGGCGATAGCGCAACAGACCGTCTGAACCGATCGAACTCGTTTGCCCAAGCCGTTGAGCAAGTTGTGCTTGAATACGAGAAGACGATCCAGTCCCTCGAGCAGTCTCTTTCCAGCACTCGCAGCACATTGTCCAACACTGAGACTAACCTCCTCGAGAAGGAGACAAAATGTGCCTATGTCGAAACTATCAACACCCAACTCCAGAACCGTCTGCAGAAGTTGATGGACCGGGAGAATAATACTGAGAGCTACCTGCACGATCTTGAGGCAAAGTTGGACGGCCATACGAGCGGCGAAGAGAAGAACGCCACAATCGTCATGGAACTTCGTAAGGAGATTTCCCGTATTCGAGAAAACGAGGCATCTTGCGAAGACTACATTTCGACCCTTGAGGAGCGCCTTGCCGAGGCTGATCAAGATGCAGAGCTGATGCAACGGGAGATTGACAGACTCGAACAGGTAGTTGAACGACAAAGAAGTCTCGGCAAACTGGACTCGCTTCTGTATGAGCTTGATCAGATCCAAGATGGCAAGGAAGCTGGCACTGAGAACGGAACCGACAATCGCGCGGAGTCAACAAATGGTTTCGTGCCTCGTCGTGGCACAGCAGAACACTCCCGAAGCTTGTCCCATGCGAGTCGCCAAAGCCAGATGGAGAAGCCAATTCCTGAAGGCGATGAGGACCAAGATCACTCCCACACCAAGATCGGTACCGTGAAGGAAGTGGATGAGGATGGTCTTCGTCTTGAAATGCCGACAGAGAAGGGACCTCCACCAAGCCCAGCTCAATCCAAGTTTGTTGCAGACAAACTCGAAGATGTTACTCAGGAGCTCATTGACTTGCGCGTGGAGCACGAATCTACCCTGAATGATTATGACTCGCTCCATGCTAAATATGAGCAAGCTATGCGTCGACTTGGGGAGATGCAGGATGCTGTGGACGAGGCCCGCCATGGACATTCTAAGCACGAATCCGTCATCTCTGTCGCTACTCCGATACGTACTCGCCCTGAGTCATTCTTATCCGATGGAAAGATGAATGATCTGAAGAATGGCCCACGATCATCATTCACTAGGTCACTCTCATCGGAACTCTCGTCGGCCATGTACTCGCCTGCTACTGCAGCCTCATCTAATGGCGATGGTTTCTCTGAGGACGAAACCGCAACGGCCAAACCCGCAGCACCATCAACAGAATACCTGCCAAACGAAGAGAGTGCTGAACTTGCCGCGGAGCTCGAACGACTCAAATTGATGGCCGAAGAGCGTGAGGCTGCCGAGAAGGAGCTCGCCGAGAGATATGCTCAGCTTGAAGTCAAGCACAATGAGACTCTAGATATCGTTGAGGAGCTCAAGACTGACCTGTCCCGAGCCCGCGTTATGGAAGCTACCTCGCCTCGGTCCAGCACCCCTGTCATTCGACGCAAGTCAAGCCAGAACCTTCTAGTAGTTGACCGTGCTCAGCGCTCATTCTCATCACTACGGAACATTGCTGTTGAGAACTTTGGCAGTCACCCCGAGGCCATGCAGAGCTTTGAGCTCAACTTGAATGCCGCTGTACATGAACTCCATGTGAGAAGCGAGCGTATTCAGGAGCTTGAGGCAGATGTTGCGTCCGCCAAGAAGGAGATGGAGACTAAGATGACCATTATCTCGGGACTGACAAGAGAACGTTCCAGTCTCAAGGCTAGTCCTGTCGAGATGTCCATGGTTTCAACATTGCGGGATCAGCTCGAGTTGAATGAAAGACAGCTTGCTGACACAAGGAAAGCACACATGGCTCGCGAGCAAGCACTTATGACCGAGCTTGAGTCACTTCGCCAAGCTCTTGGTGCTAGCTCTACGACCCAAGAGCCTAGTGACATTGACTCCAAGTATCATCAGCGTGTTGCTGAACTTCAGACTGAGCTGGCTACCTGGGAGCAGAAGCATAAGGAGGCTCTTGATTCTATGGAGAGAACGGAGACCGAGATGCGTAGTACGATCGAGGAACTTGAAGCTCGAGTTGCATCTAGCTATGCACAGATCTCACCAACTCGTTCTCAGCATAATGATGAGACTGGCGAGCCCCTCAAGGACGCCGAGCAGCGCCAGCAGAACCTCATTAGTTTCTTGCGCAGCGAGATTGACGAGTACAAGGCCATCATCAACAGCAACGCTGCCAAGGTTGTTGAACTTGAACAGGCTCACTCTGGGGCTCGTGCAGAGCTAGATGACCTCCATAAGGTCCATAATTCTCTCAAGGAAGATAACTCTCGCCAATTGGAACTCGTGACCAAGCTCCAGGAACAGATCGCCTCTCAGGGTGAGCTCTCACAGAGCAATCAGACGGTACTCGAGGAGCTCAAGGCCCAGCATTCAAAGGCGCTGGCGGATCTTAAGACGACCGAGCAGAAGGGCTACGAAGACCAGGTCGAAGTGTTGTTGTCTGAGCACGCCGAGAGTGCCCAGCAATTGGAGAATGAACTCGCCCATACCCGGGACGAACTGACAAAGGCAGCTTCTCATGTTGCTGTTGCTCTCGGTGTCGATCCCGATATCGAAAAGCTTGCAGAGCGTATCGATGAGCTTGCTGCAAGCAAGGAAGCTCTTGATGCGGAGAAGGCTAAGCGGGTTGAGGTTGAATCTCATGTTACGGAGCTTGCGACTATCAATGAGCAGATTATGAAGGACTTTGAGAATGCCAAGGTTGCCCTTAGTGAGATGCTTGACGGCGGTGCTGCTTCTGGTCCACTGGTGGAGCAGATCAAGCTTGCCAAGAAGAGGATGACAGATCTGGACGATCGCAGCAAGAAGAACAGTCGATTGGTGGAGGAGCTGGAAGAGCAGCTCCAGACCAACTTCGACGAGGTTCAGATCACCAATAACCGTTTGAGCACTCTACAGACTGAGCGTAACGCCAGACTGGATGACGCCAACGCAACCACTGCACGCCTCACGGCTGAATTGGAGGTCCTGAAGGAAGATTATGCAGCTCTCCAGGTAAGCTTGATCTTTACATAATCTTTGTTATGACATACTGACAGAAAGCAGACCAAGATGGAGGAACTGGCGGCTGGCGTTCAGAGGTCGAACTCGAATTCGACCATTCGCAAGAGCGCATCTCACGTTTCCCTACCATCACCCCCACCAGCCATTCCTCTCCCTCCTCTGCCAAATGGTGCGACATCTCCCGTCAATGGCGCCCCCGGTTCTCCCACTAGCGGACGTCCAATGAGCAAGGACAACATCAACATTTCTCAAATTACCGAAGACCAGGAAGCGCGTATTCGAACCATTGAGAAGCACCTCACTGCTGAGCGTCAACTTACACAGACGCTCGAGGAGGCCCTTACCGACTTGGAGAGACAGACCAACAAGATTAAGGCTGACTGTGATGCATGGAAGAAGCGTGCCAGTGAGCTCGAGGCAGAAGTGAAGGAGCTCAAGGACCGTCCGCCGCCTGAGCCTGTCCAGGACAACCGATGGAGTCTTCAAGCAGTGGAAGAGGAGCGCAAGAAGCGACAAGCGGCTGAGGCTGCGCGACGCCAGTTGGAGGAGCGCATGAACGCCATCAACAAGGGCAAGAAGAAGAAGGGAAGCTTGAACTGCTTCTAGAGGGGGCTAAGCTGTGTCTAGCCGACATCGCCGCCTAGATCGGAGCCTGATGATGGGACGCGTTCAGCATGGGGTTGACTGGGATGGAATTTTTTGCAACGCCTTTATGTGTCATCACGTTTCTGCTTTGATGTTGTTCACTATATTCCCCCTCGAGTTTATTGTTGGTCTGGCGACTTCCGTCGGGCATCCTACCAATTTCTAGCACTGGCCAGGAGTTTTGAGGATTTGTCTGTTCTTATTTTTCTATGTGGAGAGAATTTCACTTGCACAAGCGGCTCGATGCATACGATGTTATTTTGGGTTCTGCCTTTGTACGTGTGTCACATTTCTCTTTTACTGTTTTTTATTCCAACCCTAATAAGGGGCATTGGGTGGCGGACTTTTACTGAAGGATGAGCGGAAGATGGGACGATTCTTATGAGAGCCCCGATTAGGGTCGCGATACATTAAATATGCAGGACTCATAGTCCCAAAAGATAGTGGTAAATACTAGTTCAAAGACTTTTCGAATCACCTGCCCTCTTCTTCACTGTCTTCTGATGGCAGTACCTCTGGAAACCATCCGTACTGGGAAAAGTCTATTGAGTGCTCGCCAAGAGCGTTGGTTTCGACCTGCACACCTTCTGCTTCCAGAGCTTGAGCCTGTGAGCGAGACCCTCCTGGTTGGGATCTGCCTAATGAGCTGTCGTTCATCTGGGGTATAGGTTGGACTGACCTTGGAGATATTTGCCCTTTGGCGTTGATAACCCTCTGCCAGGGAACGTTTTCGTGGTTGAAGCGTTGGGATATATCGGCAGGAAGATGCTTCAAACAGACACCAACTTGGCGAGGCCTCTGAGCTACGCATTGTTAGATCATGGCTTGGTGCTTGGATACGTGGACCTGCGTGTTCCGACTAGCATGGCGATGTGACCATATGTGGTAACTTTACCATGTGGAATCTCTTGAACGGCTGAGTACACGGCGTGGAAGAAGGCTTCCGCTTCGTCTGATCGAGGCATTATGATGGCGCATGCGACATTCTACAATGAGTAGTGAATATTTCAAGGTGTTAAGTCTATCAAAGCACTTTCATGTTGATGAGGACCGATTCACGATTGTGACTGTAAAGGGCGCGATGCAAATTGCGGGGTATGCATGTATCCAGTTATGTAGGTAATGTGTTGTAAAACTGATTATTCTATTCTATTTCTTCATTCATGACTATTGTACAGGTGTATATCTATAGGTATCATAATCTATTGGTCAATGTTCTTTTGGTTCACCAAAACATATCGGTATCGGGCGTTGCCCTTCTCCATATCGACAATGGTCTGGTTGGCATCCTCGATGGGTCGCTTCTCAACCCAAGGCTTAACGTTCTTCTCAACAGCAAGCTTAAGCATATCCTCGATATCCTGGGGAGAGCCAATGAGACTGCCGCTGAGCTTGAAACCGCCCTTGATGAGAGCAAAGGCGTTGACGGGAGGAAGCTCACCCGAGTCGGGAGCACCGACCTGGACAAAGTCACCGCCGCGGCGGATGAGCTTAAAGTAGTCGGTCAGGGGCATCTTGGCGCTGGAAACGGTGCAGACGATCAAATCAACGGTACCGGCGTTCTTGTCAGACCAGTTCTCGTCGTCGTCAGTGGCGATGTAGGCATCGGCGCCGAGAGCGAGAACCTCGTCCTTCTTGGAGGCCTTGCGGGAGATACCGATGACCTTGTCAGCACCGAGGGCCTTGGCGAAGAGGACACCAAAGTGGCCGAGACCACCGACACCGACGATACCGACAGTCTTGCCGGGACCGCAGCCGTTGGCCTTTAGGGGAGCATAGACGGTGACACCACCACAGAGCATGGGGGCGGCGAGCTCAGAGGGGAGACCCTCGGGGATCTTGACGACAAATCGAGAGTCTGTGCGGTTGTAGTCGGCGTAACCACCGTAGGACTTGCCAACGTCGCCGGGGTAGACGGAGCCGTAGGTGCTGACCATCTCGGGGCAGTAGTTGAGGCGGCCGGCGGAGCACTCGACACAGTCCTCGCGGAGACAGCTGCGGGCCTGGGCACCTACACCGACTCGGTCACCGACCTTAATGTTCTTGACCTTGTCACCGACGCGGACAGCCTTGCCGACGATCTCGTGGCCGACACAGCAGGCTGTTGGGTGTAAGTATGTGTTTATGAGAGAAGAGTGAGTGGGAATAGTGCACTTACGGAAAGGAGTCTCGCCCCAGCCAGAGCGAAGGATGTGAAGATCAGAACCGCAGACACCACAGTGAGTGATCTTGATATCGACGTCGTTCTCCTCCCACTTCTTGGGCTCGAAAGAACCCCATTCCATCTTTCCGTTGACGGAGTCAGGGTCACGACCCATCCATCCCTTGAATTCGTAATCGGTAGACATTATGATATTTGTAGTGGTAGTTTGTGTTGTAAAGTCGTAGAGTTGAAGAAGAATGGTATGATTCAATTGCTATTGAGACTCGCTAGATACTACGTCTTATTTATACCAAGTAGCTCATCAAGCTTTCTACACTACCCGTGAAAAAAAAAAAAAAAGTCTAGACTCCACAACGTCATCGAAGGAGAAGGAATTCCTCAGGGAAGCCGAATTTCGTCGCCATCCCATGTCTTGTTTGGATCTGGACATAATCGGAGTTAAAGCCCACCAAGAGAGACGCTGCGAAGAAAGAGGAAGCCATCGCCGTGGTCATAGTGTCCTCATTCCCACCCCGCCCACTAATCAACGCATTGAAAAGCGAGGATGGAGAAAAAGGGCCGGATTGGTACGTGTCAAGGTGACGTGCAGGCCTTTGCTTGGGAGCGGGTCGCCACGAGGAATGAGCATGGCAAATTCAGCCGGCAGTTTTTATCGATCAGCAGAAGCTGATGCAGTTTGGTTTAGCAGGAGGCGAATTCACTTTTTTTCCCCTGCTTGTCCGAGATAAGACGTCTTTGTTGGATGCCAAGTTCGGTAAGTGTTTATCCGGGGATTCGGGATTGATTAAACGTCTGACATCAGAGACACGTTTTTACAGGGATCTTCTCAGAGACCTCAAACTCTGTCGGGTCATTGATGTCAGCAGGTTGCATTAGCGTGGCTTCTCTTGTGCTGGGTCACTAATCAGAAGCTAGATCGATCAGACCGGGAGGATTTGAAATCTAATAACATCCATATCCATCCTTGAGTAGGTAAGCAATAGAGCTCGAATCACAACCATGAGCGGTGTGTGTGGACGAATGCTCTCTCGCATTTCAGCCTGAGAAAAAGTAACCCTTCTTTGTTCCATTATTACTATTCCTCGTCCGTGGAGATCAGGTTGCAACAACTACCGAGAGGAGCCACTTTTGCATCGCACGCTTCACGTAAGAAGGCCGATTCATCTCCGCCATTGCCGCAACCGGCTCCGTCATGGCACCGCAACAAGAACCGGCTTTGCTTACCCAACCTCCGACTCCTGCGTTTCACTCATCGGAGCTACAAGATCCCAACGATGATTGGACGGGAATCACCGCCTCCAGGGACAGGAGGAGACGACAGAACCGTCTGAACCAGAGAGCTTATCGTCAGTAACTCACCGCCTCATCATGAGCCCAGGAAAAAGCTGACATGGCAGTTCCAAGGCAAGCGGAAGGCTCGGAATGAGGCACTGGAGCATATCACGCCTGAAGATCTACACACGAATGGCATCCTCATATTCACCACCGCCAGGGAGCGCGCTCTCGCGTATGCCTTTATGCAACTAGTTCACATGCAATACAGTCTCAATAATCACCGTCCAGCTCTACTGCCGTCGCTCATACGTCTCAACGCCGTCAATGCCGTGTCCAGCAATGCTCTCCACATCGGCATCCCCCTCGAGGGCCTGTGCTGCGACGACTTGATATCGCCATGGAACGCTCCAGGCCCCGCTCCCACCCCAGGAGCTCTGATAAGAACTTCATGTCCAGAGTCTCTGCGCCCAACGAAGCTGCAGATAGAAATTGAACACCATCCCTGGGTCGATTTGCTACCGATTCCTCGACTGAGAGATAACATGTTGAGAGGATATACGAGCGGTGCGATTGACGAGGATGAGCTTTGCATCGATCTCCTTGGACTTACGAGCAGTCAAGGTTTAGAAGATGCGTATCTAATCGTCTGGGGAGAGGCGCACGATGCGAGTAGCTGGGAAGTCAGTGTGGGCTTCCTCAAAAAATGGGGATGGTTGCTCAAAGGATGTCCAGAGTTGGTTGAGTCGACAAATCGATGGCGACAGCAGCGAGGAGAACCGAAACTCGACATTGAAATATGAACTTTGACTGGGGATGAACCGCCAGAATATCTACCACGGGACCAAACGAAACGATACGGAGCGCTTTTTTATAATGGAACTATTCTCTTTGGGCAAGAACATGTGAAGTGTTGAAAACAAACGTGGAAAAGGATAGGATATCACCACAGAGATCGGCATCAACCTCAGGCTCAATCGGCATCTACAAGATTACGGTCCCTCTTCAGTACAGACTGGCACGACCACTGCCTAGTAAAGGTGTAATTTCAGCGTCGCCCGGTGCAGTGATCGAGGACGCCCCTGCTACCGTGGCAGGTCAAGAAGCCATCTATAGCAGCAGCAGCAGCAGCAGCAGCAACAACGTCTGTTTTCCCAGATTCGTCAGCAATCTAATAATAAATAGGGATGAAGGCGATTCTCACCTAGGTCTATGGCGGTATCTTTCAGCCTGCTCTGAATGCCATCCTAATCGATACGACCTGAAAGTTGGCTAGCATCGACATCCAAGGCTGTGGCCACCATTTCTCATTCGACACTGGGTACGAGACTCGCGGAAGTTTCCACTGGTAATGTACCAGTCATCTTGTTATAAACACAATACTGAATAACCTACCTGGGGCCACGCTGCGGATCTCTGCACGTGGCTTGAGCTGGGCAAGCGCCTCCTCAACATAGGTAGACGAAGATACTTCCCATTCTTATCAGGACACTTGGCCACGGGCCACGTCGAAGACTCACAGCCTTTGCGTGCGTCGTTTTTCTTGGAGTCATTGTCGTCAGCCTTGGCGAGGTAGTGCCGGGTGACTTCGCATTTGTCAAGAAAACTCCCCGTTTTGAAGCGAGGGGCAATCCTGCAATATAATCCTTGTATGCATTGAAGCAGTTGTGTTTGATCAGTTGAGGATGCCCTTGGAAGTTACCTCTTTTCGTGAGTCCAGTCGTGTATTCGTGCATGTCCCTGAGCCGCTATTTTCCAAGTAGAAAGGAATATCGAGGTGTAACACGGCCGTTATCCTGTATCTTTGGTGCATTGACGGATCATCCCAAGTATGACGATCTAAATACGGGATGATCAAAGAGCCTGTCGTACAGAATGTATTGATGCGATTGTTGGATATGATGTGATATCACGAATCAAACTTGAGAGATACCCTTGAGCTTGAGAGGTTGATGGTCCAGACTCATAGATCAGACTATTGGAAAGTTTCATGACAGAGAAAAGGATCCCGTACTAGCTGCAGACGCATCAAGCCAGCACAAAAAGGTCAGAAGCCCACCAGCTCTCGATGGATATGGGGAGAAATCGCCACAATGTCGCTACGGTATCTAGTCAAGAGTCTTACAAAAAGGTCACTTATGTCGAACAACAAGCTCTTAATATCATCAAATCATACGACCTAATCACACGGTCTCAATACAAGAACCCAACACATTAAGAATGAGAATTTGCTCAGCCAATATATCGCTAGCAATCAGACATGTCATTATTATAGCCACCCTCACTTTCACGTACCATGCTACGAGCAGCTATATAGACTCAGCGTGAGATTTTGTCTTTCCATCTCTTCTTTCTTCCTCATGCATCTACATGTCATCAAGCGACTTCATATATCTGGTGTCTTGACTGTTAAGTCGCGTACTTCCCAGCCCACTTTTGATTCGAATCTTTGCCTTGTATACCATGGAGAGCAGAGATAGATGGATGCTGTCAGGAAAACGAAATTTCTTGGTCAAAGGAGGGCAATTTATCGAAACCCTCGTCGCTAGCAATATAGGATACTGTTATCAAAATGTAGGTGCAAGAGATTATACATAAGTCGCAGGGAATCACCACCGCAGTTGGATATCGACCCTGGATATCCATGGAAAGTGGCTTTGGGCCCGCGAACTTGGGATATGCCCTCCTGAGACTTGCCCAACACAGATACGTCCTAGCCTGTAAAATTATTCAGAGCACAATTTCCCCGCACAGTCTTAGTAGTAATATCATACATCAGAGAGCCGCAGTTGTGGCTCTGTAGCCATCAGAGGATTCTATGCTAGGCGTTCTGCCCGCCAGGCTCTAGCGTTACCATGAATGGTGCTATGAGATATCACCAGAACGTTCCTGGTACCCAACTTTGCTTCGCCAGGACCACTGACGACATGACTGGGAAGGAAGCTGAAATTGTAATCATCGGTAGGCTGGTGGTTCAGCTTCGACAGCTCATCCTCTTTCATCCCTTGTAAGTGGCCCAAAATCGAGCTTCCATCTCTGAATGGCAACAATGACATCACATGCGATCGTGTTTCAATGTCTTCGAAATGCGAACGCCCGTGAGTATGTAATCGTCTCCTAACTAAGAAAAGAATCATACCAACTTATCTGACTCGCTTTCCTCGCTGTCAGATATACAGAAGATCTCCTGTTGTTGTCGGTTTCTGTCTACCAAGCAAGGTGTCTCTTCTAGCACTCCATCGGAAAGACATGTTGAATGGCATTGAGATCACTCGCTGGGGTTGTATTGGTAGTAGTCTCTGGTGACCTGAAGGTAATGTTGGCCTTGATTGTTGTTGGAATTGGTGTGCGTGAAATACCATCGAGGAGTAAGTCATCACCTTCGATGGCGGTTCGTCGCTGGGCATTATACGTCTGATATAACTTTAGTATCGCTGCCATATATACTGGAAGTATCACTAACCTCATAAAACTTGTGCTGTACGTGAATTCTCAACTTTCCAAAAGTTCTAAACTTCTTATAACAACCCATGCCAATCACACGGCAAACATAATGACCTTCTAGTTCCCAATCAATGGAACAATCGGTCAAAGGGGTATACAGATGCCCTGATCGAAGAATCCAAGCCACAGGAGTAGCCGTATCTCATCGAAGCTCTGCTTCCTCGGACAATAACGAGGCTACGGTGTATTAGCTGGAGTCAAGTACTAGTCGGGTCGCGAAAAGACTTCCGGTGAGTTGGGGGCCGGACAACTTGGTCCATGATAGGAAGAGGAGGCGGGATTGGAATTGGTTGGTGGGCTGCAATTTCTGGCCACTGTATAGGAAAATATGAGGACTTTGGTATTTCCTGATAGAAGTACAAAGGTAGAAGACAAAAGAAGTATAGGAAAATATGGGATGGTTTCGTTGATCTCAGGAACAACGTCGCACGACCCTCCCGCTGGAAACTTGATAGAGTGACGTCGGCGATCAACCGGACGAGATCCTTCAAGTGCTTGATTAGATATATCTTCAAGGTTGAGATAAAGGAAGGCAATCTTACCATATTCTCTCGCAAAGTTCTGGTAGAGTTGTCTCCCCTTGTCGATATTTGCCAGCTCTGCCTGGTCATCCACGACATATCGTGTCGATTTTACAGTGTCAACCACAAACAAGCGACCGCGGAGTGTCGACTTTGAATGGTTCAAGAAGTGACAGGGAGTATAGAAGCAACGTAATCTCTGGGTTCATTGAACGGCCTGTCAGTTGAAAATTACCGCGGCTCTCGTTGCAACGATAGCAACAATCGTTCTCTTTTTTTCGGGATCCTTCTTGCTCCTTTGAGAAAGCCGGCAAACATGGGATAGTTTTGCAAGCTGCTTGCGACGGATAGAAATATTGTCTGAAATTTGATGAATAGGATAAGGGCTGGGGGGATATCATGGGTAGAATGGAGAGAAGGAGTAGATAGGTATGAAGTAGAGAAGGTTTGAAATGGAACGTCAGCAAGTAGAGTCATAGCTACTCATTACGGTAACGCACTAATTTGTGCTTGACCAGAGGTCAAGGAAGGAACCTACCTAGGTACCTAGACTGAGCCGTTTCTGAACCTGGCAGTAGCTGTCCGCCGGTGCCCACCAGATGTGTACATCTCAACAGCCACCGCAAATTGCATGGAAACAGGAGATACGATAGGAATGCTGTGGAATGGATGTTCAATTGAAAGTGGTCTATTGTTGGGGAAAAACATGGTCATGACACAGTGGAATAAACACTTAAAGCGGTATCAAGGATCTCGACCCAGGCCATCTTTCCACTCCGGTCCTCACTGCTACTATCAGCTGCGACTAGCTACCTCTGACCTGGTTTCCCCGACTCTGTGCCCAAAGCCTTCCCCATAACAGATCCCCCGTACTAATACATGGAGGAGATCATTTAGATGAGCAATGTCCAGAGGTTCCACCAGCTACCTCCCTCCCTTCCACTGTCATCATCGGTGTCTTCTTACATGAAAGACTTGGGATTATCGCCGGTATCCACGTTGGAAGGCGTATTGGGAGTTTTACGCAGAAGAGTCATGTCGTAACGAACAGGAAGGACTAGATAAGACTACCTTACTGAAGGAAGCTCGAAGCGATTCTACTTGAGGAAGTACTCACGCTGATGGAGAGCAAGCACACACTGCTGAGAGACTTTTTCGGCAGTCGACTGATAAGAAGACATAGTATTGCCTATCACACGGATATCCTGATGAATAATTTGGCGATGTTCATGGCTCTTGGCTTAAGCTGGGCTGCTGCTTGACTGATATTGCAACCTCTGCTGGTGAAAGCATATGGAAGAAGGCGGGTCTTACTTGATGATATCGCCCCTTTAATGGGTCGGGCACAACTGAACAAGAAAGCTCCTGTCTCAAGGCTCGCAAATGCACTTTTCTAATTTACAAGATATATACTATAAGTTTCGTACGTTGACACTCAGCCAAACTTGATTCCAGCATTGGGATTCCACGTGCCAGGAGCAGGAGGTTGACCAGAACCACCAGAAGATTGACCAAACTTGATACCCATACCTGGATTCCACATGGGAGCTTGCTGTGGCTGTAGTGGTTTGGGCTGCTGCATAGTTTCACCCCAAGACTGTATGTTTGCCTGTGCTGGGCTCTGTACTGGCTGGGGAGGTTGCTGCGGCGGAGCATAGGAATGCGCCTGTTCCTGGTGTGGGGGCATTGGACTCTGGGCTTGATTCTGAGCTTGAGCTTGAGCTTGTTGGTGAGAGATATTGAGGTTCGATAACGTCGGCATGTTGATTTCCCTGTGAATTTCTGTCAGTGCACGCTCGTAACCCCTATGATTAGAGACATACTCTTCCAGTGCCCTTGCCTCCATGCGACGTTGAGCCACCCATCCCCGAATGACATCTCGGAATCCCTGTCCGACGATCTTATTCAGATCATTGTAAAACTTCCTTCCGACTTCAAGGTTGTTGATGATCTCCTTGTACTTAAAATAGGCATTATCAAGCTTCTGCAAAGCCACCTCCCGCTCTCGGTTGCCGCGTTCGCCCATCTGTCGTTTTTGAGACTCAAACTCGCGATTGATCCGTTGAACATCTGTCAGGAGACGATCCTGGTCCTGCGCTTCTTTCTCAATTGCTTCCACTTCTGGCTCATACAACTTATCCAGACGCTTGTCGAAGAACTCTTCAAAGTGAGCCGGGACAAGTGCTGTGTTAGGATATGTTCGTTCTAGTCGGGCAGCTTCTTTAAGGATGTCAGGCTTGATGTCGTCGCGACGTGCGTTTTCCCGCAGACTTTCGACCTTCTTGCGACGGCGGCTTTCGAGGCGCAGTACATCATTATATGCACCGCGCAGTCTTCCTATGACAGGCTTCAATGTCTCGGGTATATCCACCCGTCGACTCGAGGGTACAGAGTCCATCAGATCCCGGTCGGGCCCTGAGAGGATAGCAAGCAAATCTTGGATAGTGCCAAACTTCTCCCTTACAACAGCGTCGCTACTGACACTGCTCTGGAAGTAGCTTTCAATCTCGGAAGCATGTTGCCAAAGCTTCTGCCCTTGGGGATCATGTCGACTTTCAGGCCGCACCCATCGATCTGTTCCGTACCTCATCCGCAACCGTTGGTCCTCCTCTTCCTCAGAGGCCAAAGCCGCCTTACCCTCTTCAAAGATCGCCCTATCTCCTGACCGAAGCTTATCGATATCGGCAAAACTCTTTTGCACTCTTCCAATGGCATCCGCTTGTCTGATTTCCTCAGCATGTTGGACCAGACTAGGGGGCAGACCCAGTGGCTTTTCGAGAGCCTGTAGGGATCCAGGTAGTCCAAGCGACGCCAACAGTTCATGAATCTTCTCCGTGAGTGACTCGAGCTCTTGGATGATGTTCTGGCTGACCATGCGGTCTCGTCGTTCCTCATAAATCGATGTCGCAACGTGCACGGAGAAAGGAACAAGACGCGAGAATAAAGCTGGTCCGAACTCGGCGCGATCCCCGAAGTAATCGTAAGGGTTTGCGACTTGAGGTGGCACGCGAGCCACAGCCATGTTGGCACGATCGAGAATCTTGAGCTCCGACTTTGGTGGCACAGCAACTAGAAAATGTAAGTAGCTGTCAAGCAAAATCACCAATACACATACTTAGGTAAATAACGTCATTATCCTTTTCCGCTCGTTTAAGATCCTCCTCAACTTTGCGCTTCAACCCGCTGAGGTCATCGACCACTACCTTGCCAAGGTAACCGCCGCGAGCTTCCTTGATGCCGTCTGTCGCGCAAGCCACAGCATCCCTGAGTCGCGCGACTTCTTCTCCATATTTCCTCTTCTCGAGACAATCGCATGCAGCTCGATACTGGGCAGCAGAAGCAAAGTGGTGATGCTTGGCGCTCATGTGGTGAATCCAGGCGCTGCTGATGGCTTCGCTCTTCGTAGCAGCTTCACCAGCGAAATTGTACAGGTCGGAGACTCGGGCTGCAAGCTTAGCGATCGATGCGTCTTTGTAACCGTCCATAACGGCTTTTTGCCAGAAGCATTCCTGACTTTGCGCGAGTAGTAGATGGATCAAGGACTCGAGCGTATCGTGATCCATATCCTCGGGGGGGTCGGACATTCGTAGTTCGGGGAGGATCTCTTTTTGCATATGGGTGAGGACGCCGGCGGCTAGAGAGAAGTAGTTGGCTGCTGACTTGAGACCTTCGGTATTGCCTCGCGGGGTGTTGATAGCAAGCTGGGAGTAGAGGGATGCGAGGTTGTAGAGAACGTTCATAAGCTCGTATTTGAGGTTGTTGCGCACCATAGGGCGTTCCGTATTATATCCAAGAGCAGGATACCACGAGAACTCGGCGCCGATCTGTCATAGTTGTTAGTTTCTGCTGTTAGCTCCTGTCGCGCATACTCACATCAATGGGAAACTTGCCGCCAACCCAGGTGAGCTGACCCGCGTACGCCTGTAGCTTCTTAATGCCACTCGGGTGCGGTTCTCTCACGTTGACGGCATCGCGACGAAGCGCATCAATGACCTCGAGGTCATGCTTAAACATATCCGGGTGCTGATCATATTTGGTGTTGATATACTGCCGTATCGTTGAGGCGAGCGACAGTTGTGTCGATTTGCGAAAGGGGAGATCGAGGATGTTTCTGGGGATAGCGAGTGTCAGTCACAATAACCAAGTGGTTATGCGATAGCTGGGGTTCTTACGTCGACATGGCTGCGGTTGCGAACCTCACTGACGGGTTCTTGAGCCTATGTAAAATAGCTTTTTGCCAAGTTCAATGCTTGCTAGAGTTGCAATGACTTCATTTCGAGCTGTGGAGGCCGCCACGTTGGAGGGGCAATGACGCGGTTGTGGCGCAGTCGTGAACAGAAACTGGCTATAGGGTAAGATTTGACGATATGAGCTGGGGGTAAATAAGACTTAGGTAAAGAACCGCAAGTTTTATCCTAAGGTTGCCTTAGCATTTATATTACCTGGTCTAAAGTGGCCATTCTTTATGCTCTAGACATTAGTTGTCACGTCGAATGTACGTCTCAAGAGTATCCTTTTCTGTTCTTTAGCATCAAGATGTTTTGTGTGTTCTTGACTATGATATACATTTATCGCCTACATGTCCAGCGTGCGTGTGAGAGAGGGCCCTTGATTTGCTTTGGTCCCGTTGCTGGGTGTGTGATGGGACTGACTTGATGAAGTCTGGATGGTATTGTCATCATGTTTTGGATGTTGCACGGGACAATACTACATGCAATTCCATGAGCAAAGTTGGATTAAACCATGGTATCCTTCTGTGATCTCCAATCTTGAATATGGAGTACATAGGCTAACGCTTCTTAATTCTGAACTAATGACTAAACAAACTAGTTAAACTCTGCTTCAAGTGGTATCTTATAGTTTCACATCCCTTAACGGTACTTCACATCACCGACATCAGATCGGTGAACTCCATCATCCACATAACCTGGAGGGTGAGTCTGTCCGGATGTCACCGGCACCGAAGAGTCGGTAGAGGTTCCGCCAGTCACGGGGCTTTGTGATCCGGGCTCCTTTACTTGGTTGACCTTGAGTGAACCGACTTCAGCTCCCTTGAGAGTCTCCAGAAGGTTGCGAGCGCCGGCAGGCCACGAGCTATTAGGTCCCTGGCGGGGAACCTCTCCTCTGATGATCTGCTCGACTGAGACACGCTCGCCATAGAAAGCAGCATTAGCATCCTTTCGCTCAACCACAACGGTACCATCGACCTGAATACCCGCGTAGAAGCCACGGGACTTGACGTAAGAGAAGACAGGCTTGAAGCCGCTGGCGCTCAGACTGCGACGGTTCTTCTTCTTGTCTGTTTCGGGCTTCAAGTTTTGGTTGTCTTCGGTGGGCCTGGGGGGCTTAGGAGGAGCTTCCTCATCCTTGGATTCCTTGGACTTCTTTCCATCCATGGCAGCACCAATCTCGACAGCACCTCCGGCACCATAAGGACCAGCGACTACAGCAAGATCACTACCAAGGGCAACACGTGTCTTGGCAAAAGCGTTGAGTGCCTCCCGACTGTTGATGACACAGACACAGTCATAAATGTCAAGACCGATCATGAAGCCTGCGCCAACAGAGTGCACCTGGATACCTGAGGGTGGACCCCATGATCCGTCAGGGAGGCGAGAGATCAGAATACCTGAGCCGGTGGCGCCGGAGAAGGCGTATCCAGCACGAAGAGTGGTAAAGATGGCAAGACCTTGTGCCTTGGCGATGACCTTGGGAGGGATGTTAACAAGAACTCGTTTCTTGGGCTTCTCCTTGGTTGGATCAATGATCTCGTCGTTTGTCTCTTGTGCTTTGGGATCGGTCGAAGTGGGAACCTGGTTTGAGCTAGGGTCGGCATAAACACCGTTTTCTAGAGCATGTGAGCGAGCGTCAACTAAACCAGACAGGGTAACTTACTGCAGAATGACTTGAGAATAGAAGCCGCCTTGTCACATTCCTTGTCAATAGTTTCGGGAAGGAAACTTTGACTGCCAAACTTGTGCGCTAAGCTGTTGATGGGTGCTGCGGCCTTGATACCGAGCTGGCTAAAACGCTCACTCCAGCCAGGCTTCTTGTGTTCCTCGGGAGGCACAAATGTCGAAGTATGGCCATCATCGGAAGTGCGGCCGTGGCCATAGTTGTGGCTAGGGTCGTGAACATGGCTGGGTTCAGGACCTGTCGTGCTAGACTGAGCTGGCTCGTTCGTGGGAGGGGGCGCAAAAGTAGGATGGGCCGGATCGTATTGTGGGATAGCATAGTTTTGTTGGCTTTGCTGGGTGTGTTGAGTATCGGAAGGCTGGTGAGTCTCCGGTTGCTGTTGGGAAGCAACAACTGGATTTCCCTGCAGAGGGTTGGGGTGAATAGCAGATTGCTGGTGGTGTTGATCCTGCGAAGGAGGAGGGCCGGGAGGAGGGGGAGGGAAGTATTGTTGTTCCAACTTGCGCTTCTCGTCTCCAGCCGATGGATATTGTTGCGATGCACCTACGGGTGGAGGTGCAAACTGAGGAGGTTGCTGTTGGTCTTGAGGAACTGGTGCACGCGGCTTTTCGTCCCCAGGAAGCTCAGCCGATCCTTGGTCGTACGCAGGAGGGGCAGAAGAGTCGTGAGGAGCATCTTGCTGACCGGGCTGGGCGGTAGGAAGGAGACCACCTCCATGCTGATCACCAGCCGAATACAAGGGAGCTTTCTCGGGATTAGACATTGCGACAAAGTGTATAGGTAGTTGTCGTAGTGATGCGTAGTAGTTGTAATGTTTAAGGTTGACGTAGTGGAGATGGCGGGGTAGCTTCGTATGTGGTGTAAGAGCTAGAATGGGAGGAAGTTAAAGATGAGATCAGGGTCCTGATGGCTTTAATAGAGAAAAAGAAAGCTTTGATGATGCTCGCGTTACGAGAGGCCTCGTCACTAAAGAGGCCCAGGAGTGGCGTGAATCGATGCGAAACCGGTTCCCTGACTGCAAGGAACCGCGACTTGCGACAGCTCCTCAGAGGGATTGATGTCATCGCAGTGGCTTGGCTGGGGACGATTGCGCGGTTGAATTGCAGGGTCCAGCACAGCCACACCATCTACCAATGGCAGATCTGCACCGTAAAGAAAGATGGAAATTGTTGAGAGCCAGTGGTATTTAGCGTATGGATATGTATGAGCATGAACCGAAAAGAATGAAGTTTACGATATCGCCGACTGTTGTCGCCTCCATTGATAATGCACGGCTGAACCCTATCGCAGGATTTCGGAGCCCGAGCGGGGATTGCCCGGGGTAAGGATGAGTATTACCCGGCTATGATTCTGGCTTACATAGCAAGCAAAATACCATCTTGAAACTCGCACCACATTCAATCGTGCTACTTGTAGCTGTTCACAGATCTATCTGAGGATTCGTTTGGCCCAAGATGACACAAACAGAGCCCCTCAACAGCCCGGAACTTCTTCATCTCCCCCGCATTCTCTGTCTTCATGGCGGCGGCGTCAACGCTCAGGTGTTTGAGCTACAATGCCGTGTGCTCATCAGACATCTCAAGGACTCTCTACGCCTCGTCTTTATGCAAGCACCGTTCATTTCGGCTCCTCACCCGGATATCGTAGCAGTATACGGCGAATATGGGCCTTTTCGACGATGGCTTCGCTGGGAGCCAGATCATCCAGAGATTGAGGCTGGTGTCGCTGCCGAGACGCTCCGGGACCAGACTCACCGGGCGATGGAAAGTGATCCCGGGACAGGAGATTGGGTTGGCATTATGGGGTTCTCCCAGGGTGCCAAGATCGCTGCGAGTTTACTCTGGACGCAGCAGAAAGTGACGGAGCAATTTGGGGCAGATGAGGCTTTAACACAGTTCAAGTTTGGAGTTCTCATGGCTGGACGAGCGCCTCTCCTCACACTGGACCATCGCCTCGATCATCCACCATCGATCGTCGACGCAGCACTGTTGAGCTCTGAATTTAGCGACTGGCCCGAGTCGAACGAAGGCGACCATGTCTTGAGCATCCCAACGCTGCACGTCCACGGACTTCGAGATCCGGGATTGGACCAGCACAGAACCCTGATGAAAAAATATTGCGAAACCGGCACAACAAGTCTGGTAGAATGGGACGGCGGACATCGGATACCAATCAAGAGTCATGATGTCGAGGCTGTGACACGTGAGATCTTGAAGCTTGCCAAAGACGCGGGGGTAAAGTTACCCAACTGAGGAATTTTTCCACTGGGAGGAGGTCTCAGACACATAATAGATTCCATCATTTAGAGCAGTTATGGAGCGTAACATGAATATTAGACCACCACGTGCGCATACCTCGCTCGCAGCATCTTGCTAACACGATCAACAAAGGTGACTTGAATCATTAACGCATATACAAAGAATTCAAGCAGAAGGAAAAGGGCAAAATCGAAGAAGGAAAGAAGAGAAATAGAGAACTCAGCATCCCAATCCTGTTGCAAAGGAGCGAAATGGCCATATGGGCATGGCCTTGAGGACCACTGGCCAAGGGATTGGTTATCATCATCGTTCTTAGCCCCCTGTTCCTCACCCTAACCGTGCCACCCTTGGCGCTTGGTTAAAACCTACTTAGCGGCTTTGGTAGCGGATACTTCAGATGAAGAAGGAAAAGTTCCGTTTCGATCTGGCACTTTGGCAATCTTTTATACCCAGCCTTGCCTCTGCCTGAACCTAAAACCGACTGAACTCAACATCCATTGTGCCCCACTCTTCAGCTGTGGCGTCTGGCCTGCAGCCCCGCAACAAAGACCACCAATGGTACTTACACACACGCCCCACCTGGTCCATGATATAAAGGAAGGCATCACCACCAACCGACACATGGAAGTCTCTCATCACCTTCCCAACATTCTCCCTTGCGTCAGATTATCCAGGTATATAAGCCAAATAAGCTGGCTTTTTTGCTAACCCGATGATGAATCCTACTTAGCGGAAACTGAGCCGTAAGGCCGCCAGTGCTAATAACACATGGTTCCGAAGAACCGTATCTGAGGGCGACTGTGCAGCGGGGTTGGTGGGAAGGATGGCAGTCAGGGCTTCGGTCCTATTCTTTGTCGTATTTTAATTTTTCCTCGTCCGTGAGATTTTGCGTTGTTTGTTCGATGCGTCCTCGTGATGGAGGTCTGTGGTTGTGGTGGCTCCATGTTCCTTCCCAGATGGCTCAGCGGTCAAGTCCCTCTCGTCGCGAATGGACTCCAGCTCGAGGGCGATGTTCAATTTAGAGCTCAGCCTGTCCAGGATCATCAAAATGAATCTGTATCAATTCATATGAGACGCACCAAACTCACGGGTACATATCCGAGGAAAGCAGATTAGAAATTTTGGTAATTTTAGGACCACATCGGCAACCACCACATGAGCTTACTAAAAGCTACCTGTATTAGTAGTACTGTATATTTAGAATCTGTGTACATGTTTGCAATCAATTGCTCTTTGTGTAATCGTTGCCTGAGCAATTGTTCGACTTTGATTATATAGTTTCATGATGCCAAGTTTAAGCTTATTCGACATGTCTGCCGCTTCCAATGTAGTTGAAAGGTCTCTCTACTTGCGCATCCAACATCACTCCAAAGCTTCCTTTCAGAGTCTCCGAGCTGAAAACATATTTGATTGGCGCTCACTCCCTTTGGCGGTAGGGGTCTTCAGGGGCTAAACTAAGTCTGGGTCGTGTAATATTTGGAGAGGTTGAGTTCACTCAACTCAGAGATTAATCGATATACAGTTTATCTTGTTTCCATTGAAATCATGTCATATCGCTATGGTTAAAGCATTTCTATATCCAAATGCAAGCTGCCCATAAATCCCCCCAACTGGTTACAAAGACAAACCCGACGACCAAAGACGGGCAAGATGTCATGATACTACCAGGTATTCACTCTCCTACTATAATCAGCCTTTTGTGTGATGCATGGTGATCTCCCGCGGAGTGCTATCCATCTCATGAATCTCGGACCTTTGCATCTCCTCCTGAGCAGGATAATAATAATATGTATCTTGTTCTCCTATTTTAGCTCATTCCTCACGCAGTTATCATGGCTAGTTGACTTACTGGCTCCTCTTCGTCTCTTAAACAGCAGGTAAGTAACCCATAATCCAAGGAGTACTACTCCAGCAACTGCACCAGCGACAGCGCCGCCAATGACTCCAGCAGAAGGAGAAGAATTCGATCCAGAATCATCGGCATCGCTGTCTTTAGACCCTGAAGAAACCGGCGGCTGTATCACGCCCGTAGATTCCTTACCGCACTCATTACTCGCATCCTTGTCAAAGACTTTTACAAGGTCGCTCTCCTTGGTAGCATTCGCACTCCAGAGTGTAAACGTGCCCGCATCATGGTTGACCATCAGATACGCCGCTGTGAGGAAATACCGCCCCAGGGTTGGAGCTTCGTCCTCGATACCAGTCATGAGAATATCTCGTTTTGAAGTATCAATCACCCGCGATCCGTCTGTATCGATGTCGACAAAGGGAACCATATACTGGTTATTAGGGATGCGGACCTGGAGACCAGACTCGAGGTAGAAAGTAAGATCGGCAGCGAACCTAAACATGTCAACCAAAGTTCATACGTAGGTTGTGAGAGCGGGCGTACGGCTTTCTATAGTCTGTTTGGAGAGCCTTCCAGTGGAGTCCGCTCGATGACGGGTTGGTTTCAAGGCCACTGATGCGCTCGAAATTCTCAATGTACTTGTTTGGCGCATCAAGAAGGAGATTGTGCGTTGGATCAATGCAGCACTGCAATGAAGTCCCCGTAGGAACTATACTGGAGTTTGTCCCGCCGAGGAAGTTGATCTTGATGTCAGTTATGGTAACTCTCATGCCCGTCCAGCAACCTTCCTGCGCGTCGAAATTCCCAAACACCAAAGGTGCCGTGAAATTATCTCCAGTTGTCTTTTTCTCATCATAGCCACCTAAAACCAATGATCCATCTAGATCATCGTTAACCCACATACGGCCCCAGAATACAGACCACACTCGTGAGGTGATCTGTCCAGCCCTGCGCAAGGTATTCAGGTACGTCGAGTTTGGACCTAAGCCGAGGGGGCTCAGTGTAGTAGGGCCGTCGTCCCATGCCGAGGTAGGTACACCAAAGGGAAAGTCTTCAAGTTCAAATGAGCCTTGTAATTTGACCTTGTCAGTTGCCCCCAGACCGTCTTGGGCGAGTTTCCTGAGGCCATACTGTCCGCCTTTCACAATAGTCCCGTCCACCGCACCACCAGCCTCGATAACATTGATGTAATTGATAAAGGTTGTAGAATCTTGTTCGTTGAATAGTCCACCTCTTCTGACTTTGCAAACTCGATCATTAATGATGGTTTCTCTGGAGCAGTGTGGTTCATTGTCGTAGATCCAGGTGTTATTCAAGTCACTGGCCATATTAGTACAAACAGCATAGATCGAGTGTTGAACATACGCCCACGGTAAAAGCACGAGATTTTGGGGTGGTGTGCCAACCTGCGCTGGGATCCCTATCATGTAAGAGTCATCATAGTTTGGATCGACTTGAACATTTTGAATCGGCAGCACTAGAGGTTCTGTATTGCAAATAGAAGCACACGCTTCTCGTAAAAAGAGCAGAGTTGGTAGAAAATGCCACATTACGAAGATTGCTATGCGAAAATAATAATAAACAAGATTGTGTTCATGGAGACGAGGGAGTATGGGTAATGCTTTCTATTAATTGTCGGCCACGCTCAACTCGGAGGCTCGTGCTCACGATATGCAACCAACATCGCCACGCTATAACGACTTTCCAGTGGCTACCAGCCATTTGCATTACAAAACTGGCTGATAAAAGATATGGATAGCACTTCGGTCAAGAGGAGTCATTTTTAGTTCACCAACACATTCGGCCAGGACAGAAAATGTTACCTCAACAGTCTAGTGACGAAGTTGTACTTGCACGTTTCACCATAACGGGTATGAGAAGTATTTTGCCAAGTACTGCTTTAAGAAATGGCTACCTCAATGGCGAACAAGGCTCCTCGAGTGGCCATGTAAGACAAAGAACAGTTCAAATTTGTTTGCCTACTGCTCCATCCCTTTGTCTTTGTCGCCACACTCAAGACCATGTTTGCGCCGCTTTTGTCATCACTGTGCCCTCGCGGTGATCTGAGCGGACCAAAGTCTTTGTAGCCGTTTTTGGATGGTTCTTGTCGGCCTGGTTTATGTTCAGTCGGTAACATGTTGGCGAGTCAATGAGCTGTGTGAGAAGCCACAATCTTGAACGAATCAGTCGGGAGTTATCGGGACAGACAAGGGAGTCGATGTTTTTGCACATAGAAGAAAGAGAAAGAAGATGCAATAATCTGATCAGGCACTCATCCTATTGAGTAACTATTGTCCTAAAGCCGCCCAGAAAATATAGCCCAGGCCTTTGAGGCCAGCACTCCAGAAGTAGAGTTTAATACCTAATGTTTCCCTGCATCGCATGAGTCGAGTAATTGGCTAGCGGTGGTATAAAACTTCAACAAGCCAGGAGATGTGCTTGAGTTAGATGAGCCGCTCGGATGGAGGCCTCATTTGCCATTATGCTTTCCTTTCCTTGGTAATAAACTCGGTCAGAAACTAGTGGGAAAACCTCGTAAGGGATTCATACACGATCAATGAGGTCCATGGTCCAACATTAATTATGTAAATTCGAGCTCCACTATAAGAGGCTCGTTCTGCTGGACTTAGTCTATATACTGTGGTCTTATTAGATACTTAAAATTCAGGACAAAGAGTGAGGGGACTTACCTTGTGGAGAAACATACTTTCATGGTCCTGGTTGACCGGAAATGTAGAGAGCTACTTTGGACTTCACCCAAGGTAGGGTTTGCTCATCGCTCCCATGTCCATTCATCTTGTCCTTCAGAACTGTTGGCGCTGAGCCTCTTGACGTCTACCTCTAGGTCGTCAACATGGAGGCCTTGCTCGGCGGCTAGACGATTGATAAAATACTGCAACCGTAGTGGATGCCTCCCAAGCACGTCTGGGGCGATTTCGTTGCACGCTGAGACAAATCAGTCAACCTCAAGAAATATTGCTACAGTAGGTTTGCAAATACCTTCGCGTCAATACAATATAACATCCAGAACCCATTCCCTCTCTTTCTTTTTATCTCGCCGCCTCATCCTCGCTGTCATATAAGATCGAATGTGCTGTAGACTGCAAAACGAGCACTGGCGCGGTCATACTTGATGTCTACGTTTGTTCGCCAAGACATCGCGTGTTACTTATATAAATGGAGTCACAAATGGAGTCTTTATATCATCTCAAATTTCTGGTTTGCAAATGTTAGTGGTTGGTCAGAACTCAAGTCGAAACTCACCGCGAAGCTGTGAACTCCATGAGCCACTTACCATCAAGACAAAATCCCGACAAGCAAATAATGCGCTTATGCTCGAGAAACCCCAATTATATATTGCACCTGAGGGATGATTTGTTCTGCAGGCGTGAACCAATACCAACTTGTATTCCTGCATGGGATCACCGAGCTAAGGGGCTCCAGCACGATATAATCATATGTTGCAGAGAGCTGCTGTTGTGGTGTTCTGATGCTGTTATCTTGTTAGCATATGGTATGAAGATATATTTAAAGGGGCATTAGTGAAACTGACAAGGAACATTCCCAGGGAGAAATGGCGATGCTATGAGGCGATGAGCTGATCATTTATAGTGTATATGGTCATCGTTTGAACAGTCCTTGGAATTTTAATGAGCTTATTCAAGGGGGGGCCGACTGCCAGGATGATGGTGAGGAATGTTTAGCGAGCATTGAACAGTTCAGGGTTAGGGGTGAAGGAATATAGGTATGAACCTGTATACACTGTCAGCTCCGGGAAGAAGTTGTGTTAATCTGGCACTTACCTGAAGACGCGTATGTTTATAGCATTACGTAGATTCGGAAAAGATGGAGTTTTGAGGAGAGACTTGAATAACGTAGACAAACTCGGTCATGGTCATATAGGTAAGTCGATCCAGACGAGAGTGTCGACTTCCTCCGTATCCTTGAATGGATTTTGTAGAGGTATAAGGCTCGCAAAATTTCTCCAATCCAATGTACTGCGCGTCTCAGAGTGAGAGACTGACAGAAGATGTCCCTGGGTGGAGATGTCGTGTTCACAGTGGGCCTGTGACTATACGTCGGCACGTAATGCGCAGCTCAATGGACCAAAAGGGCTTCCTCACTCCGACTCTCTTCTGAAGCTCGTTTGCCATACACAGCTGCTAGTGGTTGTTGCGAAGGGTTGCTTCTTGCGTTTAGGAGTCCTCCATGGTATCCATGGCCGCGTGCGGGGCCCTTATCTACTATGAATTGTAGATCTCGCGTCTTATATCTTCATCGACTTCTCTGTAATATATAGCGATGGCTGTATTGCTTTACTTGCTGTCTTTCGAAGGGGTTTGCAATTCCATAAAGAGCTTTGGCAAGGTCCAGCTGGTAAAATACACGGTCCGTCATGTGGAAACTCGTTAGAGTTCGTCCAGTTGAGGCAAGATACTAATGCATTTGCGGACCGCCATCTCTACAAAATATGGCGAAGACTCGGGGTGGTCAAGACATAAGGGACCTGCTCGCAACAGTATGCCACCTTCATGTGTCAGCTGTGGCCAGAATATAGAAGGGAGTTCATTCTTGGTTGAAGTGATACTTAATGTAAGAATGATGGCGTATGTATAGCACGGACTTTTTGTAAAGGCTAGTATATACAATGATAATGAGGTTGGGAAGTGGATGGTAGATGCAATGAGAAGATTGAGCGGGAAAGAGGAATCTTTATAGAAAAGGATGGCGCGACTTCTGATTGTACGTCAGATGCTTTGGTAAATGAATTTACCGCTCTTTTGTTGTTGTTTTTACTCAGTGATTCTGACCGTAGTAAATGCAATTTTGAGCAATCTGAGGTTTTGTTGGTGCAAGTGTTGTTTTTTAACCTGCTTGTTGCTGTCGAGATTGTATAACAAGAGATTGTATAACAAGAGATCAGGATGGCATCACAATCCAACCAAATACAATCCGCAAGATAATGACCTAATGGAGGGATCCTTGTTTTTGGAATCTTCACAACCGCTCTACCTACTCTTTGTTTGATCGAGATGGCGACAGTTGGGATTGTCGCCAGTAATTGAGGTGATGGCAAAGTCTGGAACATACTCCTCAGTGACAGCCAAGGTAGATTCTCCAAGCATATTGCTAAAAACAGCAAGAGAAGTACAAGATCAAAGACGCGACGCAATATCAGTGAGGATCATGGCATGTCGAAGCAAAGGCTGGAAGTTTTCGGACTCGCTTGTCAATTCGCAATTGACTGTAGCGAATGTGACGTCGCACATGGAATCAGCGACATGTGAGGGACTGCATCTGCCTGGGATTGCCCTTGGAAACATCTTCCAACATTTCACCATTAAACAAAGCCGCCAGCAAAAATGCCAGAAATATTAGAGCATACAATCTCCCGTCAGCATAAAACAAACATCTAATTGTTTCACACTCCAAGCATCCATAATCGTTTGCAAGGTATCAATTCAAGCTATCAAGTTGGTATCAAACTATCTATAACAAAGGAAAAGCAAGCATGGCCGTAGCCGGATATCTGTAAAGCATCATCACACAAACATGATCCATCCACTCATACTATACAAATCATCACACAAATCAAACTCTTAACCGCTCTTGTGTCCGTTGGTCTTGGCCCCCTCTTGGTTAACAGCGTTAATACCAGCATTCATCTTGCCAAACTGCCACTCAGGAAGTGTGATACCGGTCTGGTCGTTGATGGTGCTCATCAGAGGAGGTAGCATCTGGTACACGTTGCGCATGGTCTCAGTGGGATCGCTGCCCTGACCGCCTGAAGCATTGCCAGTGTTCCACACGCTGATCTTGGGCTCGAGGCCCCTGATGGCTGCGGCGTTGGCCTTGGCCAGCTCGACGTAAGTGCCCTTCTCGATCATCATGTACTGCAGAAGTCCAGCGGGACCGCCAAAGGCTTGAGATAGCTTGCCGTAGGCATCGGCCATGGCGGAAATACCTTCTGCTTCACGGAGCTTGGCAACAAGTTGTGCCTCGGCGCGCTGTTGGGCAGCATAGTTATAGGCTTCAGCTTCGTTACGGGTTTGATAAGCCGCAGCGTCTGTGCTCTTTGTAACCTTGGCGAAATCTGCTGCTGCGTCGGCATCAGCAGCGATCTTGGTCTGGTAAGCTTCAGCATCAGCCTTGCGCTGGCTGGCTTCCTGACGAGCACGAGCATCAGCCTCGACCTCGTAAGCAGCAGCATCGGCAGCTTGCTGCTTGCTCTCTCGCGCAATGGAAGCCTGGACGACGTCTGTAGCACGGAGACGCTCCATCTCAGCAGCCGCACGCTTGATCTCGACCTCCTTCTTGAGATCCTCATCCTTGGACTCGAGGACACGCTGGGCTGTGATACGGGCGATATCGACGTCTCGTGTGAGGCCTGTACGCTTGGTATCAAGGTGCGCTTCGGCTTGGGCGCGCTCGATATCACGCTCTGTCTTTTGTACAGCTGTCTCGGCGTTGATCTTTGCGATCTCACGTTCCTGCTCACCCTTGCGCTGGGCTTCTCCGACATTGCCACGAAGTTGAGCCTCTGCGACGTCGATTCTCGCCTGGTTGGTGGCGCCCTCATGTGCCTTGCGGGAAAGCGAAGCAAAGTATACTGAGTTGGGAGCATCCTTCAATTCTTTGACCTGCGGGATAATTAGCTTTAGACTATAAGAAAAGATACGTTAATGCTTACGTTGGCGTTGAAGATGAGAAGTCCAAACTGGGAGAGTTCGTTCTGGATGTTTCTGAAAATTCTCTTCTTGAAGACCTCTCGCTCGGTAAAGATCTCTTCCATGGTCATGCTGGAAACAAGAACTCGGGTCTCACCCTCGATGATACCCTTGACAATGCTGCCGACGTGCTGACTATGGTTGACATTCTCGACCTCTTCAGAGCTTGCGAGGAGCATGGCATACTTCATCAAGGCATCTCCACGATCTTCCCTGTTGAAGTCATCAGGTTCACCATCGGCACCACGATTGGCGCCGCGCTGGTTAAGATCAGGGCCGACAGTGAAAACCACAGGTAGGGAAAACTGAAGTTTCTCCTTTGTCATAGCCTGGAGATCCATGGCATAGTCGTGTGGTCGGATGCTGTTCGGTGTTAGTCGAGTCGGTTAACATTGAGGTCTAGACGTACCTGAAACGTGTGCATCGCTGGAGAGGCCAGACCCAAGTTGCCTTTGTGATCTTGACGGTCTTAATTCCCATACCAGTAATGGCAAGGTACTCGTCGGGGGCGGAGATTCTGTATGCCATTTTGACGGTTGAGTTGTGGTAAGGTTGGTAGTTGATGTGAGAGGTGTTGATGTATGGTATTTATAACGAATGTGTATTTTGTATCTCTGGAAAGTTTATTGCTAGAGTTTGTCTCTGGAGTCTTGTATATTGATCTGACAAAAAGCATGTCATGAAGTGGACACGACGTGTCTTATATGCTCCTCATGATACGATCTCAACCCATATACAAACAACCTACATGTGTCAACCCTGGTGCCTTGCAGGGATATGCTCATGCAAGTTAAACATGATCTGCCTCTTCAAAGTGCCTCGCGCATAGCCAAAGCCCGAGCTGATGTTCGTCTCGCCCAAGCTCTCTCCAAGTGGTGGCTGAGTCCAACCATAACCCCTGTCGTATGCGCTTGGCGATCCTAGTGGAGACGGTCTTTCTAGAAGGCTTCTTTCCGAAAAGGGTATGCAGGATGCTCAAATGAGAGTCTCGTGACTGTGAGCAATGCTGGGCGAGTGCTAACCGAGGGAGATTGGAACGTTTTGATTATATTGCCACCTGGGGCATTGTCAGTGGTCACAAGAAATGCCCGGTTTCGGCGAGTCTCCGTGTCGGGCGTTTAGGGTTCTTTTCAGTGGTTACAATGGGGTTCTGGATCCCTCAACGGTCGTGTAAGTTGTGGCATCTACTCTTCTATTGCTATACCATTATTATATCCTTTAACAATTAAAGCTTTTTGCATTTTCGTTGGTTCACTCTCAATTAAAGTCCAAGTGTTGTTGGCAATTCCCTCATCAGCCCTACTTCAGCCCAACGACAGTCTCTAGCACAGCCTTGCAAGCGGGCCACATTTAATTTCCGCCCTCAATTAAACCCGCGGAATTGTTCAAATAAAGACACTTCAACCTCATGATATCACCAAAACTAGTCCATGTTGCTGCCGGTATCCGAATCGGGAGTCTCGGTCCCTTGGCGTCATGAGATGATGCGGGGGCCTTGTACGCCCGACTGTGGTGAACCCTGCCATATCAACACCTTTAACCCCGTGCAGTCCCCGTGATTCGATAATCTGCTCTTGTTGGAATGTCATTGCTGAATGCCCTGTCATGCCAAGCCTCACACTACATGATATAACTGTGCTGCGCCTCCTTGTTTGGCCAATAGACTTTGTCTGAATTCATCAGGCAGACAAAGTGCAGCCCAAGGCTATCACTCTTTAATTGCTGCCTCGGTGATTGCCATTTTGACCAATCTGATACTACTTTACAGCAAGGTCGAGACGTTACAGCAACAGCCTCGCTAGTGGCGAGCTGATTCCAGCATTAACAACGACAGGCAAGTCCTCGTATATGTCCATCGGGTGTTGGGCTTTCACTCGCTCGCATTACTTCTCATACTCTTGCAAACCCCGGACTTGGCTCTTCAACCATTCAACACCATGGCGCAACATACTGACTCCTTCGACGATGGGGAGCTTCCCCCACCATATACCGAATCAGGTCCATCTACAGCAGTGTCTACATCACAACCACAACAATCACTCACAAGTGTTTTTTCTTCCCATCTCAATAACTTGCCACTGCGCATCCAATCAACCCAAGCAGCCCGAACTTCGGTCCGCGATCAAAGGGACAGTGAGATCCTGGCTCTTCTTGTCCCTCATGTGGAAGACATGCTTTCTTCCATTGCAGCCATGGATCCACCGCCCCGAATCGTTGAGATGACCATGGTTCCAGAAGATGCTGTCGGTGAAGGATGGGTCTTTAGTGACCTAGACCAGTCCCGTACGGTAGTACGAGTTAGAGAAGATCGCAAGTTGATGGGAGACCAGAAACAGCCTCCAAAATGGGAGAGCGAGCCTCGGAATGAAAGAGCTTTCGATGACTGGGGGAGATGGGAAGATAAATCCCAAAACTCTGCTGCAGATGACGTCCTCTGGTGGTCAGATCATGACATGGCGATCCGTCTAGCGAAATACATATCACCGGAGCGAGTGGACCGACAGGTCGTAAGGGCACATGTTGAACAAGCAAAGAAAGCTTCGAGATGGAGTCTGTTTAAAAAGAGTGAGCCACCGACTCCGCCAGCACCAATACCACAAGCACAGGAAGAACCAGTTACCATGACTGTTAAGGCGGAGGAGGTTACGTTTCGCCGTGAGAATGAGATGGGGATCTGGGAAGGGAAAACTGGATGGGGGTTGGTGGTTAAAGTCAAGATACGGCAATAGACTTGGCAGTTTTGGCATGCTGATCGGGTATCCAGTCTAGTATAATGATTCTGTTCGATGGGTCTGATCTAGCAGTAGAGCTCGGTACTCATATTTGGCAAACTCTTGCACGCCAGTTTGGCATCAACTGCTATCCACACAAGTTTCTTGATTATAATGACCAACACTTCAGCTCTTACACACAAACATTCCTGAAGAACTGAACCACATTACCAAAATGCCTCGGTGACACATTGCATTCTATCGGAGCATTTCCTGACGCGGGCACGTTGTTTGTGTCTGTGACAACCTGACGTCTACGTAACAGCCCGCAACAAGGCGAAGAGATGTAAGCGCCATTAAAGCTCTTAATGCATTCTCTATTATACCAAAATCACATATCAGTCAACCAATCCATTAACAGTTCATCGGCAGTATAGGCTTACTAAAATCCTACATTCGCCCAACACACCATCATCGTGAAGCCCAATCCACCTAATCTCACCGTCGCATCTCACAACACAATTGTCCTTCATATCACATCACCACTGCAAATAATCACAAATTCTCCCGATTTTGCGGTGCAACTATGCGATTCACTTCGTCCCTTGCTAGTGCCTGACTCACACGCCGACTTCAACCCCACCTCGAATACAAAACTCCAATCCCAATCCATCACCTCTCCAACCTCTCCCTCTTCATATCCTCAGAAACGCAATCATGTCCTACAACGTACTTGTAACCGGCTCGTCGGGCCATCTCGGCACCGCTCTAATGCTCTCTCTTCCTTCACTGGGCTTCACTCCTCTTGGCATTGATATCATTCCTTCTGAAAACACGCACCATGTCGGTTCCATCGCCGATCGCGCGTTTGTAACTTCCCTTTTCCAGAATAATCCTATTCGTCATGTTCTTCACGCTGCGACGCTTCACAAACCTCATGTAGAGAGCCATTCTAAGCAGGACTTTGTCGACACAAACATCACAGGCACTCTTGTTCTTCTCGAAGAAGCAGCAAAGCTGGGCGACCAGATCGAGAGCTTTGTCTTTTTCAGCACGACAAGCACATTCGGTGCAGCGTTGAGTCCCAAGCCTGGTCAGCCTGCGGCATGGATTGACGAGACAGTCGTGCCCATCCCCAAGAACATCTACGGCGCTACAAAAGTCGCAGCCGAAGACCTTTGCTTCCTCGTTCAAAAACAAACAGGAATGCCGGTTCTCGTCCTACGCACGAGTCGTTTCTTCCCAGAGCAGGACGACGATGAAGACCGAAGGGCAGCCCTCTCAGACGACAACCTCAAAGTCCTCGAGTTAGCATATCGACGCTGCGACATGGAAGACATTGTCCGGGCAGCCATCTGCGCCATGGCCAAGGCCCGAGAGATCAAGTTCGGGAAGTACATCATCAGCGCACTACCGCCGTTCTCCAACGACGCAGGTACCCTTGCAGCACTCGACAGAAACCCAGAGGGGGTGTTCCTGGCTGTCGCGCCAGAATGCGCTCAGGTCTTCAAGGACAAGGGCTGGGCGCATCTGAAGCGGATTGATCGCGTGTACGACTCGAGCAAAGCGGTGAATGAGCTGGGCTGGAAGCCGGTGTACACGTTTAATCACGTCATTGAGCTAATCGTGCAGGGAAAGGAGTGGAAGAGTGAGTTGACAGGCAAGGTCGGGAAGAAAGGATACCACGCTATCAGCCATGGAGTATATACTGTCCGATGAATCAGAGAATGATGCATCACATTTGGGTGGAGTTGGGCATACAGCGACTTGCTTCACAATGCTTTTGGGCCAGGGAAAATATCTATCATCGAGTAACATGTATTTAAGCAAATCGCATTCTTATATGCTATATTTAAGTACCAGGGCATGAACTAGGATGTAATCCAACTGAAGCAGCAGACGGCCTCTAAACGTTAAAACTTTTTATATCCCCCACCGATCCTCCTCTTGCCCTCAATCAGTACATTTCTATCAGTTCAAAAACTCTTCGTGACTCTTCTCCCTGAGAACTTCATGCACAGCCTCCAACACCTTCCCATGGATATCCGCCGGTGCCGCCACAAAACCAAAGTTTGCACTTATCTTTCTTCCAACCGACAAGTCAATCTTCTTCCCATGCACATCCGTGATCTTTCCACCAGTCTCCTCAAACAACAACATGGCTCCAGCATGGTCCCAAGCTTTAGCGTAACGGTCTCGGCGTTTGTATACCCAGACTGTGGTGTTTCCGAGACCCATGGCGAGAACTGCCCAGCGAAGAACCCATGGCAGAAGGTCATTGCCTGGGTAAGAGGCGTCTAGACGGGAGGCGACGATGTCGTGGATACCTTGCAGGGCTGAGTCGACGGTTGCGCTGGTGACGAAGCTGACTTGTTGGTTGGCGCCGTGGACAGATAGTCGCCTGGGTTGATCAGAGCGAAGAGGTCGGATGTAAGCGCCATGACCTTTCACGGCGAAAAGAATACATCCTTCGCCCTTGGGATCGATATTTTCATTCTTGAGAGGTGCCTTGGCGTCGATAGACAGATTAGGTGCGCCAACAATTCCTGCAACCTGCTCACCATCCAGCAAAAGACCCATATTGATAGCGTAGAGTTCACCAAGAAGATATGTCTTTGTGCCATCGATGGGATCAAAGATCCAAGTCCTTCCAGTTGTAGCAGGACTACTAGCTCCACATTCGTCAATCAGATCGCACATCTGCTCTCGAGTGGCTGGCAGCTTGCACAGAGAGGGCGTATCCTCATCATCTGCGATACGGCCAAGAAGCCCCCAAACACGCTCCATGAGAACATCGTTCTGTCGAAGGTCGGATGCATCTTCTTCTCCAACAACTCGATCCTCAGGAAAGGCATGCTTGATGGTCGCTGTAAGCAGTGCCTGAACTGCGAAATCGGCGACTGTCACAGGACTCAAATCATCCTTTTCGATAGCACCCTTGTCTTTGTCGGCGACAATGGATTGGCTCAATTGGGCCGCTTTTTGTAAAGCGCCAATGGCTACAGTGAGCTCTCGTGCATACGGACTGTCCATTTTGAGCTGGTGTTGAAGAGGCAAGACGTTCACCGTGGGACAAGAACCCCGCTTTGAGTGAATAGTGGATAAATGCATAATGACTTCATTCACGATTCGTGAGATACCTTCCATCTTGTTCACGCTTCAGCAACACCAAATGGATTATTACTTATGCCTGACGAATCGGTGAGGCTCGATCCAGCCGCCATTACTTTCTTGGGCGAACCCTTCCAGCTTGTACCGGTAATTCGCGACATCATTCGCACGCGCTATTGTGTACCCGAGACCATCTTTCTCGTTGAGGGCGTTGATCGTGTTTCTGTCTCGCGCTCAGGAAGATGGCAAGCTATTCGACTTATTCTCGGTGATGGAGCACTATGTATCCAGGCCCTGTTGGGAAGCGATATGCACCGGTTTGTGCAGATGGGAGAGATTGCTTTAGGGGCGTATGTTCGCTGCAAGACGTTCCGTGCCAAGTGGCAGGATGTTGGCGAACAAACCATGGTCACCCTAGTCGTGGATGACTTGATCACTATCGGCTGGAATGAATCTTATCGGGTCCTTCAGAAAGAAGATGAAGTCACGCAGCAATACCCAGGCCCAGAAGTTCAAGACGTAAAGCCGATACAGGGTTCACCAGAGCTGGAAAAACCGCTAGAAGAACCCCCCAAATCAGCACAACAAGATATAGAATTTGACGATGACGACGATGAAGCCGCTGAGGAGGCGTTCGAGGCGTTCGAGACGCTGATGCAGGCTCCAAAACCCAAGACACCGCAAAAGACATCAGCGTCCAACCAACCAATTGCGCTCCCCCGCGATTGGCACGATCCCCAAACTCCTCTCAAACTCACCACCCTACGGTCAATTCCCCATCTTCCATACAAGCAAAACTGGTCCTGCAACGTACTCGCCATCGTCGCGTCCCTCTCACCAGTAGAGCCATCAAATCTGCCGCCCTACAGACAGAGAACAGCACGGCTTGCCGATCCGTCGACAGCCAAGCAGGTTCATTTGACTGTGTTTCTCGACCCCGAAAACTTCAACCCTCCCTTAGGAAGTGCAGTTCTGCTTGTGGGTGTCAAGAACCACCGTTTTGATGGAGGGAGTTTGAAGAAATACGAGAGTGATCGGAAGAATGGACGGTGGTGGTTTCAGGATCCGCTTGAGTTGAATTGGTGCGATGTGGAAGGGATCAAGGCTTGGTGGTCTGAAATGGCTCGGATTACTGGAGGGGAAGCTAAGTAGGTCTGCAGTAGTTTTGTGTCTTTCGGCTATGTTAAGGAATTCTGATATGCTTGCCTACAGTACATGTCCTGCTTCAATTCTACTTCTACCTCCACCTGGCCAGCAGACGTATCTCTGCGATAGCATCCTTTCCATTGTAAGGTTCTCGATGTGGCAATTCATGACAGACTTGCCGTCAAACATGTCACGAGGTGTTCCGTTCCTCGTGTTCCCGTCTCTTCAGGCGATGATCTAAGCCGCTACCTACTTCGGTATGCTTTAGCTCGATCAGCTCTGTCATCTCCCAAGCACTATAATGAAGCGGGCGATCCTCATCCCAATCGGTGGGCACAGTGTAATCATCTATGCTATCTGTCGGCACCTCAGATGGTCGACAAAGAACCACGCCACCCACAAGCGGCACAATGACAAACTCGTCGTCCTGAAAGACTTGGGTCCTCCATTGTTGAGTAAAGTTGGACAGTAGCTTAGTTGTACATCGCGACGAGGAAGCTTCACTACTCCCGATTGGATGTAATGCTTGTACATCCACGATATCTGAGTATAGTGAATCGTGAAGCTCCCTCTCGAGACAAGGTTGGGATAGAGAAATGACTAAGCTGTTGTTCCAAACATGTGCATTCACAACTCTTGTCTCGTTACGACTTTGAGGATGGAAATACTGATCACCATCCCATAGAAGGTTAGACCGCGGTGACAAGTATTCGTGGTGATCAAAGGTCTCTGTCAGGACATTGAATGTCACAGCTCCCCAGTCTCCTCTTCTCGTCCGTGGTTGACAACAAGGGCAAAGCACAGGTTTGTTTAACTCTGCACCTTGAATCCGATAAAGCGCAAGGCAAAATGTGCCATGACTGTCAGATTTCTGGCATGTGAAGGACACTGAGGCCCAAGAATAGTCTTGGCAGTCCGGTCGTGGGTTCTGCAGAGGGTTTGGAATCGAGACTGATTTGGTCGTATGCCAAACACTTTTGCCGTCCTCAAATTTAGCGATTACGAAGCTGAATAACCACTTGCCTACTAGAGTCAGCTTAGGCATGTTTCCATATCACCGGATGAACTGACTTTTGAACTTGTGTGAGTAAGCCCATACCACATAGATTATGCCGTCATTTGTGGGATGGGTCAAGATCTTGGGGATACCTCGAAACATGCAATAACGATCGCGATGATTGCGGTCAACGCTTGTCAAGTCGAGTTCGAGCAGATTGCTGGCCCAAGTGAACTGCAGGACTTTGCCGGTATGAAGCACAAAGGTAACAGTCTCTGAATCCGCGTACGCATGGTGAAGGCGGTTGGGCAGACGGAGTCTTCTCCAAGCCCCAGTCGCAAGATGGGCAACGAATCTTAATAGTCAATATTGTAATTCATAACACACGAAGCTGTACTCACACGGTCCCGATCTCTCTGGCAACCATGTACAGGATAAGTAACTGGTCACTGACTGCTGCAGCTTGGTGTCTGTCGCCTCTCATAACAGCTCCCGGTGGAATAAACTGCTGCCACTGTCCCGTAACGAAATTACCAACATTAAAGGTATACGGTCCCTGTTGCCAGACAAATTTGCTCTTGTTATACAGAAACGGGTACGCGACAGTCTGAGGTGAACCTTCGGGTGTGATTGAACTCCATGGCTTCCAGGTGTAATCACAGTAGGGCTGCCGCCACTTGAGATGTAATAGTCTTGCGTTGGAGTATAGGTTGTAAGATGTCTCATTCGGGTAAAGTTCTCGAAGGCCTGGAAAGAAGTGATTCAGCACGTCGATCCAGACGTCTTTGTGCGTCCATATATTTCTCCACCCCTTGGATGTACGGGTGCAGCTTAGATATGTATCGTAATCAAGGTTGGAAAGTATGTTTCTGATGATTTCTACAGGAAAGTCATCTAAGCGTGGTACGTTGGCAATGAGGCCATCGATTCTGCTCCGTAGATAGAGCAAGTCAGCCAATGTCAAATTGCTGAGGAGACTATCTAATCTCGGGATCGCGATGACTGGGTTTGTTGATGGGAATGCATTGTTTGGTCGTTGATCCATCGCGATCTTGTTGAGCGGCTCTTTATTGGTTCCGGTTCCTGGTGTTTACCAGGTGTGTTAAAAGAGACAAACAGCGCTCGGCTGCATTACTATCTAAAGGTTTCAGTACAAATGTAAGCAAACACAGCACCCCAACATGTGTAATTGTGAATCAATATTCACTTCCCTTGATAACATTTCTTTGAAATTTCTTGACTAAACTACAGCTTATTTATATTATTCAGTCCATAGTCTACAAATCCAAGATAGCACAGATTGATAACGCTCTGAGAGTGACTCCGGATTTTTGTCCGACCAGCTTCGGAGTGAATTGTGGGGTAAACGTGAAGCATGACCCATGACGTGGGATCGCGATGGAGCATTCGAATTTGACGTGATTCACTCACACTCTACCCACGTATATACCTCTCCTCCCGCCATGACCCGGACCTGAAATCTCCTCTCCCAACCCCTACAACCCTCGCCATGTCGTCTCCCGCGCTGGATGATTCCCGCGCATCGCGCCTTGACTCCGATCAAGTTTCCGCGCGCAGCTCTGTCTACGCCTCAGATAGCGACTCCATAGCCGAGTCCCGCGAACGACGACTCAACGAAAACAAACAGAAGCAGGCTATCCGACTGACTGCCTTTGTATCCGCAAATATCATCGCTCTCGCTTGCGGCTCCATCGTCGTCTTCTCACTCTATGCGCCGCTCCTGCAGTCTCGTCTGCATTACAGCCAGTTCCAGGTCAATGCTGTCGCTATTGCTGGCTCTGTAGCGCTCTACCTGCCTATTTCGCTCATCGGATATATATGCGATCGCGTCGGTCTGAAACCGCTAGCTCTCACAGGAGGAATCCTGTTTGGCAGCGGGTATGGTATCGCGGCGGGCGTGTATAGAAAGCTGGATCTCGAATACCGTAGTCATCCTCATCATCGGGTAGATGGCGACTGGTCGCTTCCATTCATGATGTTTGCATTTGTCTGCGTTGGTATCGCGACCTGCTCTCTATACATGGCTGCTGTGTCGTCTTGCGCAAAGAACTTTGGAAAGGGTCGATACCGTGGTCTGGCACTTGCTACGCCGATTACTTGTTTTGGCCTGAGTCCCATGTGGCTGAGTCAAGCGGGAACCCGTCTGTTCTCTGAGACACGACCAGACGGCTCCAAGGGCGACTTGGATGTGTTTCGCTTCTTCGTCTTCCTCGCAGTCCTCACGGCTGCCATGGGCCTTCTGGGAACCTTTACGTTGCGCGTTGTGGACGAGGACGACCTCATCGACGAGGCGATCGAGGAGCTGGAGCAAAGTGGGCTGCTTGATGGAAGCTCTCTGCTCGGCCGGTCCGAGCGGAACTACGGTGCGACGGGTGAGGATACGGAGAGTTCGGCGCTGCTTGACCCGTCGAAAGACACTGCCAAGTGGAAGAAGAACTGGGTTCTCAACGCTGAAACGCGTTCGTTCTTGGCTGACCGGACAATGTGGCCGTTTGCTCTTGCGTTCCTCCTGATTGTCGGACCAGGCGAGGCTTTCATCAACAACCTGGGAACGATTATCGGTACACTTACACCACCCGAGATGGAGGGCTTGAGTCACCGCACCTCAGCGGCAACGCACGTGTCCATCTTTGGTGTTACCAACACTGCTTCACGTATATTTATTGGCACTCTCACTGACTTGCTGGCGCCGTACCCGCAAACGCAGCATGTTCAGGCGCCGCAGCCGCGCTCGGCAGTGAGCAATCGATTTTCCATCTCGCGAGTAGCATTCATGGCGTTTTTCGCATCCCTGCTTTCTTTAGGATTATTGATTCTGGCATCTGGCCTGGTTCAGAACCATGCCGAGCGCTTCTGGCTTGTCTCGGGCCTTGTTGGCGCAGGCTACGGTGCCATCTTCAGTCTCACACCCCTAATCGTGACGATTATCTGGGGTGTCGAGAACTTTGCTACCAACTACGGTCTCATCGGCATGCTTCCTGCAGCTGGCTCCACATTCTGGGGTCTCATCTACTCAGCGACATATCAGAACGGAGCCAACAACTCAAAGGCCGCGCCCGGCGATGGAGAACAGGGTGATTTGTTTTGCTACGGCGAGCAGTGCTATGCTCCGACATACTGGGCCGAGACAGTCACGGTATGGATTGCTGTTGGATTGTTGATCTGGGCCTGGAAAGGTAGAGGGGGTTGGGCGCAGCGTGGAATTGTCATTTAGGCATTGGTACGGCGTTTTCTGTGATAGACAGCATACGTGGGTTGGGAGGGATACTGCTTTAGCTTCTGCTTTTCTTTTCTTGTTTAGCATAGTCTTTTGATATCATCAGATCAATATCATAGCGCTTTCTAGTCTGCCGCTTTCCGTAGCTCGGGACTTGTGCAGCTGTGTCAATGCTCCTTAAGCCTGCATGCACCTGGCAAGCTACCCCGGATTTCCAGACAAGCTCCACCAATGTACAAGTTTCCCGCGGAAAACACCCCCCTCACTTGATAGGAAACCATGCCTTTCGGGTCCTAGGCTTAGCCCCGACCCCCCTCGCCGGTCCCAAATCAACGACCGTAGTGCGAGATCAACACTCCACTTGGGGCGTATATTTGCCCAGTGCAAAGTGATAGGAACAGCTTCGGGGAACTAGAGGTGTATGTGGAACTCCGGGAAAGTGTTTCGTTTCTTGGTTCTTTATCTAAATAGCATGCTCGTGAATGTGTATAGCTTGTCGAAATGTAGTCAATCAATCGCAATGGCTGAACAAACTCGCTCTAGAGGCGTGTCGTTGGCGTGGCTGGCTACTTTGCCTGTTATCCTCGCTGCCGTTTTTACAGCGTATCCCGATGTGTTCCAAGCTTCATCTGGGCCTGAACCCGCGCCGTCTGTGACAATTAAGCAGGGAACGATAATTGGTAAATTCGTTGACGATGGAACGTTTCCGCAACCACTAGAAGGCTTCATGGGGATTCCATATGCTCTTCCACCGGTAGGCGAACGACGCTTTCGACATGCTGAACCTGTGGCTGCGAGTAACGAGACAATTGAAGCATACTATCTTGGCCCTAGGTATGTTCCCAATGCACCTTTTGATCAAATGCTGATCGATCAAGATGTCCTGGCAAACAACTCGTCCCCTTCCTGAAAGATCCCATCCTTGGACCAGACTATGAATCAGAAGATTGCCTGACCATCAATATCTGGCGCAAAAAGGGCCATACACCCAGTAAAGGAAAACTCCCGGTTGCAGTTTTAATCCCCGGAGGAGCGTTCAACCGTGGTGCTGCGCGAATGCACAACTCACATACAATGCTTGCTTTCTCTGAGGAGCCGTACATAGCTGTCAGCATGCAATACCGCATTGGTGTGTTTGGCGGACTAAACACTGAGTTGACTGCAAAAGAAGGTCTGCTGAACCTTGGATTGAAGGATATGTATGTTGCGCTCGAATGGGTTCAAGAGAACATTGGAGCGTTTGGGGGTGATCCTGATGATGTTACTATCATGGGTTTGAGCGCTGCGGCACATGGTGTAAGTGGTATGGGTTTGGTAAGACGACAATCGCTAACTTTTATAGATCGGGCACCTCATTATGGATATCAATCAACCTAAAAAGCTCTTCCATAAAGCCATCATGGATTCCGGAGCTCATACAGCTCGTGCAGTCCATCCTCCAGACGCAGCCCTCAACACCCAACACTTCCGTGAGCTCCTCGATCTAACTCCCTGCTCGCACTTCAAGAATCTCAAAGACCCAAAGATTCTTGCTTGTCTTCGCGGCTTACCATCCGAAACGGTAGACAATGCCGGTAAGGAGGTGTTTGCTCGCTCAGATCCTTCAATACGCTGGGCATGGCAGCCTGTTATTGACGGAGATGTTATTTCAAGACGTCCGTTGGAGGCGTGGAAGTCTGGCAAGTTCCATAGAGTCCCTATTTTGACAGGTTCGGCTGCAAATGAGGGCGCATTCTATGTCCCTCAAACTGCGGATAAGCCTGAAGATTTCACCAGTTTTTTCCGCAGTCTTTTGCCTCATCTCACCATTTCAGAGATTGCTGAGCTTGAGAAGCTGTATCCTGATCCATCCACAGATCCAAATTCGCCGCATCTCGACACTCGCGGTATTCCGGGGGTAGGATCTCAGTATAAACGACTTGAAACCGCCTACGGACACTACGCGTATACATGTCCAGTACGACAAACCGTCATCTGGGCAACCTTCCATGAATCACCTCAACCTGCGTATCTATACCATTGGGCACTTAACAAGACTGCTCTTTTCGGCGCAAATCACGGTGATCAGATGCGCTATCAAACATTCAACAAGGAAGTGCGTGAGATTTCGCCTGCGCAGAGAGAAGTATCTGGGCAATTCCACTCGTACTGTACCAGCTTCATCACGAAAGGCGATCCCAATGCTATCAAGGGGAGGTTTGCGCATAGGCCGCAGTGGGCGTCGTTTGAGAAGGGGAAGGGCAAGACGATGATTCTGGGCAGGGGAAATGATGAAAGAGCGGGAGGGACAGGGGTTGGAAAGCCGGCTGAGTTGGTCGACTTTACGTGGGGGGATGAGCAGTGTGAATTTTGGTGGAGGGTGTCCTCAAAGTGGGAGGATTAAACACACATTCTACTATTTCCAAGATGGTATATAGTCTAACTTGAGAATTAAGAGGAACATAGAAGACTCTCGCGTCCTAGAAATCGATCCCCATCTTTGTTAGTTCTCTTTACTCCATCTTGCCAAGACGAGTAGGATTTACTAAAGCCCAGAATTAACTGACTAGTATCCCTCGCATATTCGTCTAGTCAAATTCCTTTACGTAAAGCAAAGGGCGAAAGTGGAATCCCCGGATTTTGAAGCACGGGTTCCCGAAACACCGAATCTGGGGTAGTCTACGTGGCCACGGTTCAAAGGCGGGGACACAAGGTAACATGAAAATATCAATTGCTAACTGGCGTGACATCATTAAAGACACTAACTAATACGAGTATCGGAAGTTGGGGTTCTCAAAGTCTGTGAGATCCTGCAACACGGCATTCTCATCCTCAATGACAGGTCCCTGCTCATCACGGAGACGGTTTCGGCGGATGAGCACAAAACGGAGAGCAATCGCAATCGCAACTTGACCGGCGACACAGCCAATGATGAGCTTGCAACCGGTTTGGTAGATGGGCGCTTCAGAGCCGATGAAGCCGTGGGGACCGATGATGTTGCCGATGCAGTAGGCGAGGAAAACAAAGGCTGTGGCTGTGGTTCGCTTAGTGTAACCACCGACGTTGGACGCAGGCATCTGAAGAGCGACGATGAGAGCACCGACAAAAGACGCGCACTGGAATTGTTAGCTAAAGTGTTGAATAATATATTTCGGGGAACATAACATACCATGTAATAACCAGCGAGAAGACCACCCTTGTTGGATCGGGGGAGTTGCCAGAAAAGAGTGACAGCAACGAGTGTAGGAAGAAGCCAAACACACATGACAATGGTTCTGACGTTCTTGAACTTGGATGCCACGTAAGGACCAGTAAACATGAAGATGGCATTGCAAGCACCATAAGGAATACCGTATGCCGTGGTCAGAAGAGCATCCTTGGTGAAGCCCTTGACAATGAGCTTGGAAAAGTTGGCGATGCCACCGTTGATGATCTCGTTGAGAAGCACAAAGAAGAAGAGCAGCCAGACTTGAGAATCGCTGAAAACCTCGCGGATCTGGTTCCACTTGATCTTGCGGTTGAACACGCCCGTTCTGTTGCGCGCACTTTGAGCAATGAGCATAGCGCGCTCTTCGACAGTGAAGCGCTTCGCTGTGAGGATGTTGTTAGGGAGGAACAGGTACAGCACAACACCCCAGCAGATGGTCAGACCACCACAGAGGACGTATATGGTGCGCCAAACATCCCAGCCCTTGGCTTGGCCAACGCCAAAGAACATGATTCCGCCTACCATGGCGCCGAAACCGTTGAAGCAGTAGAACAGACCAGCACGAGAAGGCTGTGTCTCGCGACGGAACCATTGCGAGACTATGAGCATGAAGGCGGGTGTGATGACGGCTTCGAATGCTCCGAGCAGGAAGCGGCACGCAGCAAGGCCGGCAAAGTTGTTGCACGCAGCTGTAAGGCAGAGGATGGAGCCCCAGATGATGACGAAGCTGCTCACGATGGTGCCGGTGGGATATCGTTGTGTAAGATAGGATGCTGGCCATTCTGCGACGAGGTAGGCGAAGTAGAAGATAGACGCCATCCATGAGTATTCATCTGGTGTCATGCCGGTTGTTGTGAAGAGGTCAAAGACAGCTGAGTAGCCAAGAGCCTGCTTGTCGACATATTGAAGGAGATATGTACCGCACAGCAGTGGCATCAAAGTCCAGTCTACTTTGCGTCGGAGTTTCTTGAGCGCTGTCTCATCGGACATCAGCTCATTGAGGCGAGAGTGCTCAATTCCATGTTGTTGGAGGAAAAGCTCTGCCTCGTCGAGGTCAGTGATGGTGCCGTTCTTGATATCGGCCTCGACATCTTCGTTGGTGTCGAAAGGCTGAGGCTTCTTGTCGACCTCAATATCGAGAGTCTTTGTGTCAGTCATGGTGAAGATATGTTATAAGCTGGGGAGATGATCAGAAGAGAAGATCGTCCTGCCATTGCGAGAAAAACAACAGCGACGAGGTGCCCTTTTGAGCTCCTCCGTCATGGCGATTCATGTCTGCGATTCCGGGGAAGTAACTAGGGTGCAGTGGAGAATGGATACGATAAGTCAAGTGGAGAATAGATACAGCTAAGCTAGGATGGAGAGAGCGATAGCAGGGTGCAGGGAGTGTCCGACAAGAATGGGCTGTTGGGCGTAGTAGATTGTTATCTACCGGGCTGAGGTTTGCCCAGTGGATTGCCTTTTCCCGCGGGGAACTGGGTGGAGAAAGGATGTACGGAAGCTAGATTTAAGTGCGAGAAGTGAGATAGGATGTCAAGTTTGGAGATACTATAATATCGCATGTTGAGATAGCTTGGTTTGCTTCTATATCAAGATAGAGGCTTGAGCTAAGATGAAATGTGTGCTTGCGCGTTTATGATAGCGGTTTGAATGCGTCATAATGGTGCTTGTTTTATCGGTATCATCGAGGTGTATCAAGACAGACGCTTTGAGAATGAGAATCACAAACACCTCAAGGACACGGATACCGTACACATCCCACCATACATTCTATACTACCTACTAACACCAGGCTCATTATCCACTTACAGCTTCGCCTTCTCATCGCCCGCACTCCAAACCCTCCTCCCAGCAAACCAAGTCTCCTTGATCTCCGCCTTCAACAACGTCTTAGCATCCCACTCCATATCTGCGACGACAATATCCGCCAGCTTTCCCACCTCCAAACTCCCCACGCGATCCTCCTGGAAAACACTCTTTGCCGCGCCCTGCGACCCCGCGACAATGGCCTCACACACGCCCAACTTAAAGTGCTCGTTGACGACCTCCTCGCACTCTGGCTCGCGTGCTGATCGTCGTGTCGCTGCCACGTACACGTTGTGAAGAGGGTTCCACGGCGCCGTGGGACTGTCGCTTCCCAGCGCGAGGAGGGCGCCTGAGTCGGCGAACTCGCGGTATGCGAATGCGCGGTCGCGTCGGGAGCCGATCAGGCGTGGCCAGGCGCGGAGAATCGCTGGGTCCGCGTGGACGGGCTGGATGGAAGCTGTGAGGCCGAGTTTACCCAGGCGCTTTGCATCTTCGGGTGACGAAACCTCCAGATGCTCAATTCTGTGGCGCGCACCAGGCTTGCCATATTTCTCAAGCATGTCCACCGCCATGGTGATGGCTGCGTCTCCAATGGCGTGAAGAGCTATTTGAATTCCTGCATCAGCGGCTTGTTTCACCACAGGCTCGAGGTCCTCTCTTGACCAGAACGGGGGTGGTGAGGGCGCTTTGGAGTATGGTTCTGAGAGGTACGCTGTGCAGGCATCAATGATGCCATCGCAGATGATCTTGATACCGGCAAGGCGTAGATCGGGAGAGTTTTCCTTGCTGTATTGCTTTGCTAGCTCAATAGCTCGCGACACCTGTCGCTGGCGTTCCTCTATCGTGTCAGCGGGCTTGACAATCCAGTAAGCTGTGACGCGCATGGCTACTTCAGGATATCGTCTCTTGAGCTCGACGAGAGATTCCCACGAATATTCATCCATGGCCATCTCGATAATGCCGGTGTAGCCGGAAGCGTGGTAGGCTCGGAATGCAGCAAGCATGCACTCGATGCGTTCCTCGTTCGTGGCAAGCTGGGCGAGCGTGGGCCACACGATAGTGAGGATGGAGGCTTCGCTGAGGACTCCCGACGGACGGCCGTTCTCATCCCTCTCGATGATACCACCCGGGGGATCAGCCATGTCTGCGACTTTCATCTCTGCAAGACCGGCGGAATTGCACCACGTTGAGTGCATGTCCTTTGTATCGACGTAGATGGGCCGTGAGTCAATCTCGTCTAGAATCTTGGCTGTGACACCGTCAGGAGTCATGGAGTGCATCCAGCCTTTTGCCATGATCCTCGGCACATCGGGATTGGCTTTTGCGTATGTGCGTAGCTCGTGAAGAATATCGTCGAGAGTCTTGCAATGCTCCAGCGCAATCTTGCGCAACGATTGTCCCAGTAGTAAAAGATGCATATGACCATCGACAAAACCGGGCAGAACCGTTCGCCCGTTCAGGTTCTGCGTAACAACATCCTCACTATTGATCTGCGCCGCAACCTCGTCGTTTGTACCGACGGCCTGGATGACACCGTCCTTCACGTACATGCTCTCAGCAAAGGTGGGCTGGTCGGCCAAGCTGGCGACAGTCCTTGAGAGGATCTTGCCATTGATGAAGAGAGTCATGGTGGGAGTGAGCGTGTCGTTTGTGATTAAAGAGTCTCGACAGAAGTTTTGGCCATCCATTGGGTACTTATACTCGTCCGTGTGCCATGCATGTGGGAGCCACTATAGTGGGCTGGTGCCCATCTCGTTGATGGGGGTTAGTTTTCTGCAGCACGGCACGATGAGACCCTGCATTGGCCAGAAAGATTGCAGATCTTTTACAGTAGAGGGCCTCACATGTGTAGCCTTAACTTGTTTAGACTAGATATCATTCAACCGCATATAAACTGAGACACTGTCAGATTTGCACACGAGATGAAGAAAACCTAACCTCGGACCTGGGAATGGCCACTCCACTCGGATGCCGTAACCGGCGAGCAAGTCGTGGGGACCCTTGAAAACAACCGTCATCGCACTCGTCTGTGATTGGATGCTGACTCGAGGAACTGGGTCTGTGAAAATCGCTCATGGAGAGATGATCTTATCAGATTCGACGTCATCTGATCTGATCTACTGATGCAAGTCATACAAATCCAGTGCCAACGCCGAGATGACATCTTCCTTGATCTTGGAATAAATAACCAAAGTTCTTCCAAAAGAAGATACTTGATCTCTGTAGAGGTGTTGCTGCTGTCACACAGAATGATGCGACCGGCGTTAATAATACAACAACAAAGATGCGATCCCGCGTACAGGACCCATAGCATGTCTTGTCAGTGCGGTAGGGCGCAATTGACCGTCCGAATTCACGCCTTGAGTGACTACGCCGAGTGCTCCGTAAAATACGTTGCGTCAAAATAAACCCCCAACCACCGTTTCTTACCGAAAGTGACCAGCACATAGAATAAACGTGTCAAAAGCTCTACGTTCATGCGGCTCACAACGGATCAACCATGCGCGTGTAAAATGTCACCTAACAAAAAGATCCCCGTTACCAGTTTGTCGGAAGTTATGGGGTCCATTGTTTAAAACCCCCCTCTTTGTGGCTCATGTCATTGTTACATCAACGTCAACCTGGCATCACTGCAGCTCTACGGCCGTCTACACCAGAGATCATAGACCCCTCATAAAAGCGGGAGCTTGCCAAGGCTCATGACGAACAAGTTGACTATTCACCTTCTGAGCCTTTCTCGCGTGGACATTCGTATCATAAAGAGTGATCATGAGATAACGTATGAGAATGGAGCGGAAGCATAAAGAGTAGAGGAGCAAGGTGTTGTCTATGTCGCAAGTTCTCAATTACTAAATTTAGGTTCTCAATGTCCTATTTGAACCATCCAAGTGATGCGAATTGAAGCTTCTCCATTTGGTGAGTTAGATATGCCAAACTCTGTACAGCCTCGTTTGCCAAGATGTCGGTTTGGACAAAGCAGACCAAATGTTAAGCGGTGACCTGGATATTACCTGAATATTACCGTATGGATAGTATAACTTGAGGTATACTCTCATCTACTTAGACACTACTATGATTCTCTTTGAACAAAGAACGTTTCGTGCTTGACATCAACTCCCCCGCATCTTTTTCGCACAGCCGTTTTGAGAAGTCTCAAGGAGCTTCCATAACACGCCTCCAATATGAGTCTTTCCTTTTTAATTTAAAGGGATCTTCATTCTACCGATATAAAAAAGAACTTTTCTTCCCAGATTTAGCCATCACCTCAGTACACCTCATTGTCACTGTTCACCGTCCACATCCATCTACATCAAGTACAACTACAACGAACAAGGGCGTCGCCATTGGGACACACCATCTTTAATTCTCTAATCGCATCAACATCGTAAGTCTTTGAGTTGCTCTTCTACTTGCTCATTGGCAAGCACTGCTTCATCCTTTGGCATCCAACACAGCCTATCTTTGTGAGATGAGGCTTCGCCTCCATTACACCAGACCAAACTATCATCCAGCCAGCTGGTGACATTTCCTCGGGCCAAACCTAAGATGATAGACTTTTTCTCTGTCATCCGGCTTAAGCACATTTTCGGCCCTATTCTGTCCTTTGTTCAATACTAACACTTCCAGTTTGCATCATGATCGTCCCCAACTTCAAATGCGGGTTCAGTGTCTACCCCCCACTCCAACAAACCCCAGACAACATCCAACGCTACTCAGTTTTCCTCCAACGCATAACCACCAACTTCTCCGGTCGAACAGACGCAATGGCTCTCAGCGCCGACAAACGAATCCTCATCACTCCATCAACCCCACGCACCAACAACGCCTCAGTAAGCGAAGACAACACCTCAGCCTTCTACTACTTCATGCTCCCAGGCCGGCCCAAGATCCCTGCCGACCCTAAACACTGCGACCACTTCCTTAACTTCAGTCTCGAATTCAATCCTAATGCTGATTGGGAGCGGAAGATTGTGGAGGAGTACGTGGCGGAGGTGTATCACCTTTTCCTGGATTGCTTTGGGGACACTGTGAAGCTAAACTATTGGCATGGACTGAGGAGAACTCTTTCCAACAAGCAGTGGGGTTTCTATACACCTGAGGATATTGCAAGGGCCGAGGAAGACGTAAAGAGACTATGTCAGGTTAAGTCTAGAGCTGAGAGACTGGCGTTGTTGCGTGGTTGAACGTATGGATACCTTTACTTGCAAACGATGATACCTTTTCCTAGGGTTTAACAATACGTCCTCTCTTTCTCTTTTATTATTGGTTCCAATCTTTGTTTGGCCTTTGACCTCATAGACTTGGTCCCCATTGTCTTCACAACTGTCATTCGTGATCGGCTACTGTAAGAGAGTTTTGAGATAAATGTTTATCTTGCGAAGAATGGTCTACAGTCTCCTCAACAAGGTTTAATTTTACTAACGAACCAAACGATATAGTGGCCGAAAGCCGACAGGCTATCTGTCACAATCTTGTTTGACTGGAGAAGTACGTTTGAGTGCATATCCTGCATCTGGTGGCAATCTCGAGCATCATGGTGAATGGGCTCTTTGTTTACACGATCTCAATACTTGGTTCAAGTCATTGGCATCTTAAAGTAGGCTAAGAGAAAGGAAGTCCGAATTGTTTAACCTTTTCAGATATGGCAGAGTCAAGAGCAAACACCAACATCGATTCTATTCTCCCGATTAACTTGCCACTGCCTGTTACTGTTCAGCGACAGGCAGCCTCTGTCTATTTGTACCCAGAAGGTACCGAAGCAAACAGCAGTGAATAATAATACAAAAAAGCGACTGTTGGGCAGGAAACATCAATGCAGTTGCCATTACAGCCGTTGCCAGGTCCCTTCGGTTCTCAACCTCGTCTTCATTTTTACAGCATCTGGACTTCACCATCACACTCCGCTGTCGTCAACAAAATGGCCTTGGACTGTGGTTTCGATATCTTCCCCCATCTCCCAGCGACCGAAGAAAACAAAAGGATATTCCGCGAATTCTTCGTCGAAGTGGCCGAGACCTTTAGACTGAAGATGATCACCGAACCGGCACCTTCCAACGGTCCCCGTGAGGAGCGTTTCTACAAATACTTCCGCATGACGATTCCCGGACATCCTATAATCCCCGATGCAGAGAATTGCGACTGCTTTCTGAGCGTCCGTTCAAACGATGCCCTCGATCCTAATGCGCTCCCCGTCATCAAGGAGATGGCCGCCATCGCCCGTTATTACTTTGGTAGCCGTGTTCATTTCTGGCAGGGGCACAGTGATATCTATAGCTCGGGTGAGCTTCGACGCGCTGAAGATGAGGCCAAGAAAAGGGCAGAGATGTGCACCCAGGATCATTCTGGCACGTCAGCAGACAATGCGGAGCAGACTCATACCTGAATGGCGCGCGCGTACCTGGCTGCGCCCACATCTACCGACAGACCCACGCGGTAGCTGGAGTAATCGGGCAAAAGTGTGATTGGGTTAACTTGGGATAGCTAAAGGCTGACGTTGGGGCATCACTACCGAAGAATCCGGGCATTACAGGCATCAAAAATAAGCACCGGTGTCTTATATCATCAAGGCAAAAAGTCAAGTCAATTCTTTATAGGGTATATCTAACAGCTCGTCAAAGCTGCCAGTTAACATTAATCGCACGAAAGAAACCATAGCGTATCCCCACAGGCCAACTCCAACTCTCCAATACAAGTTCATGGCGCGTATTTCCATCCATGTCTACAATAGCGCTACTATAATTAATTAGCTTTGATCCTTCTCGTTCATGCCTATATTCACTAACCTGATCGCGCTTCCCAGGACTTGTAGGGGTCGGCGGGCTTCTTCTTGGGATCAACGGACCCTGAGAGCTTCCTCTGGATCTTCTCCTTGAGACTTGGCTTGTATGTTGTCTCGAGGCCTGAATATATTAGATGATGATACTTGGGAGAAGATGTTTGAGACGTACCAGGCTTTGAACTTGTGGAAGGCTTGGTTGTGTCAACGAGTGTAGTCTCGGAGACGTTGGCAGTCTTGTAGGTAGGTGTGAGTTGCGACATTGTGAGTGTTGAGTTGTTGCTTTGGAGTGAAGTGTGTTGTCTTTGAAATGAGGTGTTGCTTTGGAGTGAAGTGTTGCTTTGGAAGTGAGGTGTTGCTTTGGAAGTGAGGTGTTGCTTTGGAAGTGAGGTGTTGCTTTGGAAGTGGAGGTGGAGTATCAAGTATTGATGTGAAGTAGTATTGATGTGTTGCTTTTGAAGTAGAGTATGTTACCAATGTAGACTGAAGCTATGATTGTGATTGTGAATGTGAATGTCTTGTCAAACCTCAAGAGACATCCGCTTCTACTTATACTTCATGACTCTACCCTCCACCTTGTTGATTAGCTCCATGATATTGACTCACAAACTGTAACAATGTCAAGCCAGCGCCCTTAGAATGGAGCACTTGTTGTCAGCCCTGCAGCTTCAATGCCCGTCTCCGAGTGACACATTTCCGCACTGCACTAACAATCTGCGTTTTTAGCACTCTCGGCGTGCCAATTAAAGTAAGCCCCCTGTAAGCCGAGCTGAACCATGTGGGGTGTATATTCCTAACCGAGGCCGATATATGGATCCGCTCCGTAAAGTTCCAAGCCGAGACCGTGAATTCTCAAGCCGAACGCTCAAGCCGAGTTGTTTTTCAAGCCGATACCCACGATTTATCATCATCACTTCGGCTTGGATTCCTCAGCCGCATCACAAATCAATGGCGCCATGGCCGATGCCCCTCTTCTTCGACGTCTAAATGGTCGACCCCAGGCCTGTGATCCATGCCGAGCGCGGAAAGTAGCTTGCGATCACGGCCAGCCCACCTGTTCTCGGTGCAGAAAACGGGCAGAGACGTGCATCTACACCGTCTCGGAGCCAAAGGCCAAGAAGCAGCGGCTTCGGCCTCCCAGTCGCGATGCCACAGAAGAATCTACTTCGACTCCGTCACCCTCGGTCGCGCCAGGGTATCTCGGCTTCACTAGTCACAATGCTGTCTTTGAAGAAACTCGTAATAGTCTATCGCTTGTCCATGGCCCTGCCTTGGAGATTGAGCCGAGCCCGAGGAGGGCTCCGAAGGCGAGACCCTCTGTCATTGAGATGCCGTCGCATCTTCGTGACATGTGTCTCTTTGTCCTTCGCAGACTTCCTGGGGCTCGCGATGATGTTGTCGCACATAGGCTTCATTGCCGCGCTGACAACTGGATGGTCTGGGCGGTTGAAGATATCCTTACTACGCTACACCGCGACTGGGGTGAATATCTCACCTCCCGACATGATCATCAGCTTGAAGAGCTAGGTCTCTATATCAGCAACAATACTTCACGGCCTCTACGAGACGAGCATTCAAGTGCGAAAGCATGGACTGATCAATTCACTGGAAGTAACATCCGGTGGGAGTCTATCGGCTTGATCTGGACGTACTGGGATGGCTCTCCAGTGTTTGATGCGCAGATGGTAGGCAAGTGTTTAGCATACTGCGTTGAGCTCGCTCGCCATTTCACGCCTGGGAACGACGTTCTCTTATATCTATATTACCGAAAAGCTACCATAGAGTCGCTCGTCGCAGGCGATGCCAGTACGTATGATTCCAATGTCATCTATGAGTGCTAACAATCGCAGGTTTGTCGTGTTGGCGTTACTTTGCAGAAGCTGTGGCACTCTTGACCTTTCTCGGTCTTCACGTCGGCTCAGAGGACACAAACTACATCCCCTCCCTATGCTCCGAACACAAGCGCCGCATTACTGCACGCGTCTACAACATTGACAAGGTCATGGTGTCCTTCACTGGTCGCCCGCCGCTGCTCAGTCGTCGATATTTCTCAAGACCTCTTCCGTTGGACATCACGGACGCAGATCTTATAGCGGGCGGGGATGCTATCAAGCGCGCAGTGCAGGCATTGGATGGGAATGGGTTTGCTGCTAATGGTGATATCCTTGACGCTGCGCTTGCGCGGGCGCGGTCGCAGATTGCATTCATCAAAGAGGAGCTTCTCGAGATGGCACTTTCCAACAACGCGAAAGCCTCCTTCGAGATTCTCACGTAAGTGATCTCGTGCTTCTCATTTTGATCTCCACTGACCAAATCAGCGAACTCAAGACTCGCTCCGAAATTACATATGGCCGATTCCCTCCCCATCTCATTTACCAGCCCGAAGAACTAGATGAGTCTGATGGTGATGTGGAAAGCATCTACTGTAGAATTCTTCTCCGACTGGAGCATCTGCAGAACCTTTTCTTTGCCGAAAGATTGCTGCTCCGCCTGGGACATGTCAATGAGAACCGTATGCTGCCAATCAGTTTCGAGATGGTCTCGTTGACACTTCTCTTTTGGACGCATCAGGATCGGTTCTCTGGTGTGAGACGAGACTTTGAGTGGCTTGTGAGTTGTGAGCTCATTTTCATTGTCTGTGGCTAACAAATACAGTTGATGGCCTTCGCTGCGCCAGGAGGAGGCATCCTCTGTCTTGAGCTCCTTCGACCGACGTTCCGCGGCACACATCCCGACTACCCAAAATTGAGCCGATCAGCTATCATACAAAAACTAAGTCTTTTGATCGGCTTCCTCGACTGGGTACGACCACCCGCTCCCAACGCGGATCTCTGCGCAGACTGCAAAGCTGTCATACAGGGTGTTCTCGACCACAATCTCAATGCTCCGATCGCGGGTGGTGGTGCTTTCGATACGCTCGACTGGGGTATCCCAACACAGCTGGACTTCAACTTTGATCTGCTGGATACGTTTGACTGGTTGCGTCCCGAACAACTAAATTTGCCTGCTGTCTAGGAAATTTTGGATGATGGCGTTGGTCTCGTCTGGGCACTCAAGATGTATCCAATGGCCAGTGTCTAACTTTACAGTCTGGACATTTGGGGCCCAGGATGACAACATCTGTTTCTGTTGTGCCGTGGACTGCTCGGGCTCGGATGGTGCGATGAATAGAACTGGTTTTGCGGTCTCAAAGTCGTCAAACCCCTTCTCATCTGCTGCATTCAGGTTATCTTTCCACATGCGATACCATCGACAAGCCCCTTTGTATCCATCAAGCGAACCGAAAGCCTCCAGATGTGTTTCCTGTAAGTCTTTGGTATACCACCCCCCAACAGGCACTCTATGATCGCCGCGCACAAACTCACTCATCTTTCCGAGGGGATGAAACCATTCCTCCCAAGCTTTGCGATCTCGACAGAACAACAGACTCATCGCTGCTTCGGCGTGCTTCTCGAGAATAGACTGGGAGTCGAGATCAGCTAGCCATGGGATATATCCGAGCAACTCGTAGCCCAGGAATTGCTTGGTCATTTGGTTGATCATGTCAACGTCAAACGGCGTTCCAAGTTTCGGCGGTCCAACGGCGAGAAAGATGAGCGATTCCCAGCGTGTGGGGTGATAGGCTGCCAGTCTAGATAACAGTGTCGCGCCAAAGTCGTGGCCTACTCCAACGACGGTCTTTAGGTTGAGATGATCAAGAAGCTCGACTACTTCATCACTCATAGGTCTTAAACGGTACGCATCAACTCCAGACGGCTTGTCACTGGCGCCATATCCCAGTAGATCGGGCGCCAGTACTCCGTATCCCCTAGATGAGAAATATTCAATTTGGTGAACCCAGTCACTCAGAGTTGACGGAAAGCCGTGGAGGAAAAGCAGCGTTGCATCGTGCGACATTGGCGGGACGGATATATACGAGTACGTGTTGCCGCTGTGGGCAGTAAACGTCTTGCGCGGAGGTAATTCGAGCACCATGTTGATTCTCTCGAGGTTTGGACTGGGCGAGATGAACTTGAAGCGATTGAGGGTTGAGTTTGACCTCGGAGCTTTATAGCATTGACGGAAAGTTCTCGGACACTTTTGTCATGGCGCAGCTTACAACACCACGGGAGATCGACGAACGTAGTTTGAGCCTCCAAATATAACAGTCCGATAGATATAATATTACCTCTTTTCCACTATCAGATACTTGTTAAGCAGTCTCTCTCTTCTCATCAGCCTCATCGCTTTGTCCAAATACTTCAAGCCCTGCTGATGATGTCAACGCAACACGTTCTGCCAAACTCACACAAGCGCGTCAAGAAGAGGAACGTCGAAGATCTCAGTTTTAGATCTTCAGTATTGAATCTTAACAGATACCATTTTATGCTGTATCAAGCCTTGCCTAATACTATGGACCAACTGTTCCGGTAGGCCTGGCGCCTTAATCCGAACTTCGGACTCATTGAGACGAGGATGAGTGAGCATTGGTTTACGGCAGAGCATACGACCCATAGCTGACATCAACATTAGACCAAGCGTTTAGTCTGGCGAACCTCTTATTTAATATACAAGTGAGTCCAAACGTTAGTAAATGTGAGCTCCGTCGAAAGCTTGGATCTGTGACGGTATTTCTTAGCGCGACTCCGTACGGGGTAATTCTGGTCCTGTGGCACCGCTTCCCACAAAACGTGTGAGTTTTATCTACTTGTGGTTTCTTGCATTGCTAGATTGAAACTGAAGTGGCAAATGACATCAGTCACTTGATGGGGAAGGTGGTAACAATTTGAGACCATGTGAGAGATCCAACAGCTGGCTACCTGGGAACATCTGTTGTCACGACAGCATGTGGAGTTGGATGTGAGCGTATGGAAGTCTTGGAGTTTGGCTTGGATATACATCAAGGCCTTGTATTTATTGGCATAATATGATAAATCTATAGATAAAACACGTTGTTCATTGTTGTGCTTCATTCAACAGTTTGAGGTAAATAGCATCATCCCTACCCTACATCAACACAAGTTCCCGCAACAACCCGCCAAAGTCTCGGCACAAGCACAAACCAAGTAGAGCGATAAGATAAAAAGAGGCACAGAGCATGGGGCGCAAAGCCATGACGCGGATCTGGCCATGCAGGATGGAAGTTAATCTTGACACGTTAATTTTGGGCCACGGGATTGGACGCCCATTTTAGGTCTAATTTCTCATGCAAGGGTTGCATAGAAAAGCTTAGCCTTCCCTCCAAGGAACGACGGAAAACGCCCCCTTTTCTTTTTTTCGTACACGGGAGAGAAAAAAAAAAAGACGCATACACACCCAGGACACCCAATCTGCTGCGCCGTTTGAGCTAAATAGGAACCTTTCCTTTATCCCACGAGGATTAATCGTGCTGGCCAGGGAAATGTGCTACACGGGCAAGGAAGCTGTTTATTTGATGGTTCGACTCATGACATGTTCAAGACTAACTATCGATCGACCGACCGAATTAAGCGCCCCTTTTTTTAATGAACTGACCTGTGAAGAATGGCACACGTGCAGATTGAGTGGCTAAATATCGATGTGCGTACGTACGTATAGAGGAATGCGGCAGATGCCGTGAGAGTTAACCGAGTACACTGGGCCCATTATCTCATGTTGACGACATTTTTCTAGAAACATGAACTGAACTGCCCCTTTCAGCTTACGCTTGACTCTACTGTATTTTACGCGTAAACGAGCTGTGATACGGTGCGGACCACAGCCGGAGGGACCAAAGATATTCAATACGCGGGCGCTCGCACTCGCAATCCGCGGGAGTGGAGAAACCAAACCCCAGCTCAGCCCCCAAGCTCCAGGAGTCCAGAGCTCCTTGAAATTCAGGGTCTTTGCACTGTAAGACACACGTCCAAGGGGCCTAGGCCCAGAACTGACCCCTTGGGTGGAGACGCCTTCCCCCTGGGATCTTTAGCGGGCTCCGTCACGGGGCAAAGAGCGCAGATTGGACACCAAATCCAGCCGGTTCTGTTGCGCTTGTTGTTTTCCGACAGGGGAGGGATTTTTCGTATCCTAGATGTGGGAGGGGGGCTCGTTTATCCGATTACGCGTTGGACCGAGGAACGAGGTGGGAATAGTGGTACGTGTACAGGAGGCGAGGTCAGAATCGACATGAGTTCATCTCAGAGCTGTCAGATGTACAAGTAATAAGTAATGCACGTGGCATATGAATACCCATGCTCATAGGAACAAGTACAGTGAAAAGAAAACTCGGGCATCCTGAAAGAGTCATGGATACATTAAGCTATTTTCTAGAACCTCTCAACCGTAAACGATGGAGTGTCAGCCACCGTTAGCCACTGCCACCATAGCACGCGCGGCCTAGAACCTGCTCTGATGTTTCAAACGCCTCCACTAAAGAGGCAAGTTGGCTTGTTCCCCCCCCCCTTGTCGCCCTTCCCTTCTGGGGACAGGCCATTTTTAATCTGTGGTCCGCGCAAATCTTGGCAACATCGGTAGCTCAACGCTTTAGTCAAGGATCATTGACGATGCTCATCTCTTTTTTTATCGCCTCTTTCTCCTTTTCTCCCACTTGCCCCTCCCAATCCCAGCACATGCATTCTAACCGGGGGATAGTGATAGCGCGCTATAGGCTGGCTAGCTTATCTTAGCTTAGCTCTGCAGCTGTAACTCGTTATGGAGCAGCACGTCTAACTTATCTTTCGAGGGCCTTGGTCCGCGTTGGGGGCAGAAGTTAGCTTGACTTTGACATGCCCCGGGGCTAGGTTTAACTCACACAAACTAAGGGACCTGGTTAGCTTTGGGGTCACCAACGGGAGCTTGTGTCTCCATGTGCTGCGCCATTGGATGTACCAAGATCCATCCAATCCAATTATTATGGGCTCTACCTTGCTCACTCTCCTCTGTTTGAGAATGAGAGGAAACGGACAAGGACAAGGACTATCAGCGCCCCTGATTTAACCAAAGTACTTATCTCTTGTGCTGCCTCGGCCGTTTTGTCCAGTCTGACTTTCCCACTGTTCTGTTCTGTTCTGTTTGCTCTCTGTCATTCACACACACTTTTTTAACTTGGGCGACAGCTATACACTTCTCTCCTCCTCCACGACTTCCCTCCCTGAAACCCAACATCTTTCTTGCCGACATTACCTACAAACCAAACCCACGAACCGATACCGATACCTCGCAATGAGTCGCGACCAGATCTTGACCGCACCCGCGGTTGAGAGGTTGATCGCCGATGGCCAAACAATTGTAGTTTTCGAAGATTCCGTGCTAAGGCTCGACGGTTGGATGGACAGACATCCTGGTGGACGATTGGCGGTGCTGCACATGGTGGGCAGAGATGCGACCGACGAAATGAAAGCGTATGTTATTTCCAGCGACGAGTTGAGGTCGAGGTTGAAGCTATACATTCCCATGACACTACACCAAAAAGAGCAAAAAGTCACATCCCTACAACACCCCATTGGCCTGACCTGTCAGACAACCCCAAATGCATGTGTACTGTAAAGTACGGTGTGTGGGGAAACAAAACCCGATTTTCCATCGAGATAAGCTCGCATTAGATCAGATCAGATCAGATTATTAACGTTGTCTCTTTTCGGATCTAGATATCACTCAGAAGCGACCTTGCGAACCATGAAGGCCTATCGGATCGGCCGGAAGCAAGGATCTTGGGTCAACCGCACACCACCAATTAGAGGTGGCATCTTCCGCAAAGATGCTCCCGATGAGAAGGAGATCGAGCTGTCAGATTCTAGCGTTGCTTCAGATGCCGATGCCGACGAGACCAGCAGCCTTAGCGATGCCGTTAGCTCCGCGTCTGAAGCCTGCAGCACCACCGGCATTGATGTCAAGGGCTCCGAGGGCTTGAAGCAGCGTGGCGCCAAGATCCAGGAGAACAGGAAGCGAACTGCTACACTGACAGTGGCGAATGCCGGTGTCGCGAGAGAAATCCAGCACGATCTCGAGACATTCCCCTCGCCTTCTGACGCACGCGTGCAGCGTGATATTGCGCGAAAGTATCAACTTCTTCACCAAAAGGTCCACGATATGGGTCTCTACAAATGCCCTTACATCGATTATGGCAAGGAGTTGGCTCGCTACACCACACTGTTCGCCCTCTTTGGTCTGGCTCTGCACAACGAGTGGTACATCACATCAGCTATGTTTCTGGGTCTTTTCTGGGTATGTATCTCTCTCTATCCACCGAAGATATTGACTAACAAGCGCAGCATCAAATCATGTTTACTGCCCACGATGCCGGTCATCTCGCCATCACATCCAACTTTGTTGTCGACACTCTAATTGGAATGTTCGTTGCTGATTTCTGCTGTGGTCTCTCCATCGGTTGGTGGAAGAGCAGCCACAACGTGCACCATCTTGTGACCAACATGCCCGTAAGTCTCACCCCTAATGACACACGAAGCTCATACTAACACCTCCCAGGAACACGACCCTGATATCCAAAACGTCCCTATTTTCGCTACTTGCCCTTCATTCTTCAAGTCTCTTACCTCCACCTACTACAAGAACTTCGTCTTCGTCTGGGACGCCACTGCCGACTTCCTCATCCCCTATCAGCGCTACACATACTACCCCATCATGGGCATCGCTCGCTTCAATCTCTACCTCCTTTCGTGGCTCCATGTCCTCTCCGAAAAGTCCTCGCAACTCGGAAAGAGCAGAGCTTGGTGGATCCGCCCTACCGAGATCTCCTTCATGGTGTGCTACTGGTTCCTTTTCGGCTACTGCCTCCTCTGGCGAACACTCCCCGACTGGACCACCCGCGTCATCTTCGTTCTCGTCTCGCACATCATCACCATGCCCCTCCACGTCCAGATCACCCTGTCTCACTGGGGTATGTCCACCGTCGACCTGGGCGAGACCGAGTCTTTTGCCCAGCGCCAGCTCCGAACCACCATGGACGTCGACTGCCCAGCCTGGTTGGACTTTATCCACGGCGGTCTCCAGTTCCAAGCTGTCCACCATCTGTTCCCCCGAGTGCCTCGCCACAACCTTCGCAAGGTGCAGTTCCTCATCCGCGACTTCTGCAAAGACACTGGCGTTCCTTACTCGATCTACAACTTCACCGACGGAAACCGCAAGGTTCTCGGTCGTCTGCAGGATGTCAGCGATCAGTTGGAGGTCATGATCAAGTGCCAACAGCACATGGCGAGGACAGGAGAGAGCGGCCTGCATTAAATTTCACTTTTAGACTAGACTAGCAACAGCATATGCGTTTTCCTTTTCATGACAGTATAAAAGCAATAGAGATCTGTCCAATTTTTACAATTTTGAACCACTTTACAATGCTTTTCGGTGACTGCATACCATACTCCAATGATTACATCACTTGGTCTCAAATTCACTAACACAGACTCGTGTAGCTTCCATCGATCTCACATCAAACACAGCCACCTCTGACTCAATCATTGGTTCGGCTACAGAGCAAGCGATATCCCTTTCATGCAACGCCTTTCAGACAATGCTAACGATAGCCCACGCTGACCCATCGGCTCGTCCCTACTCATTGAGATCGCTGCCATTACCCACATATCACTTGACGACCTTTCACCTGCGCTCGATGATAGCTTTGCATAGCGGGCGACGACAAGGGAACAGCTTCCCACTTGATCATGTCAGTGACAGCTGATGGCCGCGTTAGTTAAGAGGACGCGTAAGAGGGGTATGGATGTCTAGCAGCGAAAAGGAGATGCTGGCTAGGGTGCTTGCCTTGGACTTGAAACGTGCACCACCATTAGCCCTGCGCGGCACGTCGCCCTTGATCACGTTGAGGTCGGCCCCGTAATGGAGAATCAGCGGCTGCACTGAATCTTTCTCCACGATCCATAGTGGCAGCCCTGTCTCCACGGCGCAAGCTATCGAGTAAACCCACCACGTGGTCCAGGAATGTTTCCAATTCGGACTCCCACTCGGGATACTTAACCTCATTCTATTGAGACATATTAGCTGAACCTACACTCTCAGTAAGCATTGGCCACCAGCCGTAACGACGCAGGCATCGGGAAAACGGACCTCTTCGCCTTCGATACGCAAATCCGAAACGGCGAGGTCGACGAACCTCTTGAGATTTTCTTAGTCTAAACCACAACTCATCGATTGATCGCAGAGTTCGTGTTGAGTCATGTGTAAGATGCTGGACCCCTTGGCAGAGCATAGACCAGCGATCACGGCCGAGGGGGTCCTCATGTGATCTGGGCGTCCGGGCGATATGGCGGAGGGTTTGTAGTATGACGACAAAGACAGCATGTTCGTACTTGTCAAGAGAATCGTAGCGCAGGAGAATGTTCAACTTGGTCTCCCACATGTCTGCTGTTTCGTATGGATACGCCTCCCAGTCTGATTCCATCAGATCACCGTAAAGTCCACAGAGTATGTCATTGAAGTCAGTTTCCAAAAACCATGGATCCAGGGAAAATTTGAATCGGTGGGTAGAAGAGCAAGCAGCCCAGTTTGTTTGGGTCGATAACCAACCGAATCTACAGCAATAATGGGTTCATCTTGCTCAGGGATTGCGGGTGAATGCATGATGGCTGTTGGGTGCTGCTTTGAATGCAGTCGATTTGTGTAAGAGATGGATGATATTACAAAAGATTGTTGTACTTCAACTTACTAGTCTTTTCCTGATAGTTCATTTCTGTTGGTTAGAAACCCGATGACTTGATACCGAAACAAACGATGACTGATTTGCATTTAACGGGTCATATGTTCGTAATTCAGAGTATGGTATTTTGCTTGCCTCCTTATCAAAAGCTTGAGCTGCGCCCCGTACCATAAATCAGACCAGAAGAACAACGAAACCTAGCCTCGAAACGTGTTCTGTTCCCAGACTGTGGCATTGGACTCGAGTAAAGGACTCGGTGATATTTTCTTTGTATATAACATGCGAAATCTGTTCTCGAGTTGTTCCTTTGTTGTTGGCCGTCGAAGACCTCACAAAGCCATTGTCCATGCACCCTTGTTCTGATATTGAGGGACTTGGACATTTTAATCTCGGAAGCTTTCCTTGTCCACACCATAGAGGACGTAGAGATGGTCGAGTTCTATAACTAGGGCAATGACTCGGGACCAAGTATAAATAGTTCGGCTCCGGGCTCAAACAAGTTCAATCTATATCAATACAGCATTACAAACACGCCACATCAAATACAACACTATAACTACTACACAACTACAGGCCGCTCACAAAATCAACTTCGCTAATATGCCTGACAACCACATTGATAAACCCCTAGCTTCCCCCTCTAACGAAATTACCTCGACCAGACCTCGACAGGAAAGCACGCTGGCCTTGCTCTCTACTGAGATCCTCCTCAAGATTACAGGCGAGCCTGGAAAAGATGAGGAAACTCTGTCAGCCCGAGACTTCAAAGCACTAGCACTGAGCTGTTCCAGGCTGTTCCATCTTGTTGGGCCCATGTACTATTTCGCTGACAACTGTAGCGTCCTCCAATCTGCGTTCAAACACGCCGACGTGGAAACCATGGAGAGATGCCGCCAACACGGTGCCTTGGTTAGGGACGGCTGGGAGCTATCTAAGGCCTGCCAGTGCCCATCGGAACGGCCGCATAGGCGCTATTACCCGTTTGATTCTCTTCTGGAATGTGTTGCCATTGGCATTGTACCTATAGACCTGTGTATAGAGGCTCTCAGATGGCTAATGCGATACGCCTATGATCTCATCGAACAGGTGGACCAGTATTGGTGGGATTCCAATGGTGACTGTCACCACATGCCCGAGCTCATTGTTACGCTTCTGGGGAACAGCACGGATCGGGCTCGTACAGAGGGCATCTGTCAAATGATCCGACTTGTAGGGGAACATGGACTCTCTCTGCCTTTTAACATGAACATTGATACGTATTTTTCGGACACGAGTGGCGAACATTCAACAGGGCTCATCCGGAAGCCAATGGATGTAGCTTTGCGATCTCGTTGCCCGCCACATTTCCTCGAGCTTGTGCTCCAAGAATATGAGCTTCATCATGTTGACGTTACAGTCTATCACAACACCTGGCCTGATGAAATGAAGCAATGGTCAGGGTGCGGTCTCTTGAAGGACGGGACTTTTCAATTCGTAGAAGCGCGGTGGTGGTAAACCACTGATTTGGGTGCCTTGATGTGGGATTACCTTCTCGATACAATGCACCAGTCAGAGGGTTGGATCGAGGAGCATGACGGCCAAGTTGTGGAAACACTTGAGCAGAAGCTCAACCTCTTGATCAAATACCGAACAGTTGACACGGATGAGAAGACAGCTTTGCGCAGCGTGCTCAAAATCTTGAAAGAATATTCCACCCTAGCCCGTCAACAAGGTAAGTTAGATATGAACCGCATTGGGAAGAAATGCTGGCAAAAGCTGGTAGCTGCCCTTCGACCGTGGGGATATGACGACGATTTTGTAGCATCCAAGGACTTTTGCACGATGCTACCTTATACTAGCAACGACGAGCCTAAGCGTGTCCACCGTTTCTATATTGATAGGAATTGGAGACCCTATACACAATGGTACAATGCCTACGAGTTGCAAGACCCAGAGACTAGAGCCAACTTGGACCGTCCTTGGTTCGCCAAGACACCTCTGACGCAGAACGATAGTGGTATCTGGGAGGACACTGAATGGTCGAGGGTCATGACTTGCGCTTACGAAGATGAGTGGCGTGATATGAATCATGACGAGAGTTTCAATCGCGCCGCGTTCGAATGGGTATCATGGAACGGCGCGAAATATGGAGTTCAAGACTGGGTCGCACCCAAGCCTGATCCCGAGTTCAAGCTAGAGGATAACAGATTCTGGGCTCTTTGCTGTGGTGATGAGGATGTTGATGAAGACTCAACAACACACTAACGGCCAAAGTTCCGGAAATGGCTCACATCTATAGGTAAATATGTATTATAGTAGAGTTCGGTTTTGTTTTTCTGCCTAGTTAGAGGGGTTTGCCCCGTTTTTTGCATTGCTACAATTGATATTCGATACCCATACAACTGAATGGACATGTGACTAGAACAAAGTCAATTTGAGGTAGTGTTCATATCATGATTGGTTTGAAATGTACATGACGAGGTTATGATGGAAGGCACTGGGAAGTTTCGTCGACAGTAATCATACAATAAGACCTAAAGCTAGACAACTAACAAGCACATCACACGAGAGGGCACATCAGCTAGAGACTCAGGTTTATTCCCAGGAATATCTATTTACTGCCAAAAATGTAATGTCGATCACCAAGTCATAAGCACTGCAGGCCGTCGACTTAGGCAGAACGAGCAAGGCGAGCCTTGGACTTCCATCCCCAGGCAGTAACATCACGCTTGCTCATAGCAGCAACACTCTCGTTGTAATCACTGGTACCGTGGGCAGGATCAGCGTCCTGGGACTGGCACTGGGGGCCTGCATCGGGAGCTCCGAGGGCACCCTCGACAGCAGCAAAGTGCTGCTTCTCCGAGGTAGTGCCAATCATGTTGGTAGCAGCCTCCTCGGTCCAGCCGTTGATGAAATCGCCGTGAGAGCACCAGGCATCACCGCAGGAAAGCTTGATGGGGGCCTCGCCGCTCCAGCCGTTGGGGAGAACCTTGCGCAGATCGTAGCGGATGCTGAAGCGCAGCTGAGGCATCGACTTGCTGCCCTCGGGACACCAGTTGGCAGTGCCGAAGTCGCGCGACTTGTAGGCTGTTTCGAGGGTCTGCTCGTTGACGCACTGGGGGAAGTAGAGGAGCTGCTGCAGGTGAGTGCTGCAGGTAGAAGTAGGGAAGCCGTTGGCACCGATGGGGATGGGCTCGCTCTCGCAAGTCCACTCAGCCTTGGCATCAGCGGGCATATCAGCTTGAGTCTTGGCGGTGGCATCTCCAGCGACCATCTTCAAGTTCTGAGGAATAGCAATCTCAGCAGGTGTCTCGCCGAGGTTGTAGTAGGCGCTGAATCGCATGACAGGGATGGGCTCAAAGTTGGTTCCATCGGCAGTGTAAAGAGGCGTGGGGATCCAGTAGACGGACAGATCGTTGGGGTTCTCGGCGTTGGTGCAGCCGGCCTGGAGCTCGGCGCTAGTCTTGGTGTTGACGGTGACAGCATCGGAGCCGAAGAACGAGTGCAGATGAGACTTTCCGTACTCGCCGGGAAAGACAATGGGATCAATGTTCTTGAGCATAAAGGGAGAGGCAACGTTGACCTGGGTGTAAGCCTGAGCGGCACCGACAAGAAGACCGGCGGCGAAAAGAATGGAGGAAGACATGTTGAGACTTGGTTTGGATTATAAAAAAAGGTTGTGATAAAAATAATACAGGTGAAATTTAATGACAGTCAATGTCAGTGAACGAAAGGTTAGGTTAGGAAAAGAAACGAACGTAGTTGTCTGAGGTGGTACAGAGTATGAGGAACAGCCATGTTTTAATACTCACCAAACAGAAAAGTCTGGATAAAAACTTCCTTTCCCAGCGATAATCCCCGATATTGTTTCCTGCAAAAAGCTTGGCATGTGATAATAGCAATTATATAGCCAGCGCGAATTCAGCTGTCATTTGCGGAAGAATTGAATCTGTAACCAAAAGCGAAACCGATGTGCAATGTGATTGGTCGCTGTATAACGCCTGCAAGTATTGAAACGCTGGGCTCTATTTATTGTTCGCTTGTAGCTTTTGAAACAGGAACAACTTCTTTATTTGGAGGTTTCCGCGTTTCACTCACAGGCGAAAGGGGTCTGGGCTGAGGATTGGCCTTGGCGAGTATGCTTTACGCGGGTGTATACGAGTATCTTATCTGTCTATATCTTATCTTGTTCATATCTTATCTCAGCTGTTTCTTATCGATTGCTCAGCCACTTCCTAATCGTGGCAGCCTGAGATGCTAACGGAATATGTTCCGTTGGACAAGTCACCCCTGCTTGCAATTATTCAGTTAACGCGATATCTTGTCGCCTATCTACTCGACTGCTTCAAGGTGCATGTACTTTACTGTCAGGCTGTTCGAATCACATCAAATCATCAGGCAGTTGATGCTCCACGACTGTTTCCGCTTCTGACCTCTCCTCTCATCGCTTTTTTATTAATAAGTTCTGCACACTGTCTCAATATGCAGTCATCAATATGTAGTGCTTTTTGTCGGCCTGTAGTGATTAAAACCGCAGAAGCGAAAGCAACGTCTTTCATCACTTGGTTTGCTGCCACGTACTTCCGACTATCATGAACAGACAGCAACTAACAAGAAAATAGGATGTTCTCAACATAGAGTCCAGAAAAATCATCTCCAAATGGTGGGTCTCTAGTCTCGGATCGACCTCGAAAACCCAATTTTTTAAGATTGAAGTAAGCTTACATTCCCCATCGCCAACGTCTCAGAAAAATTATTATTTCCGGGCCCGGGAGTTGAAGTGAAACAGAGCTATGAAACTGCCACGCGTAAGTTTTTATCAATCTGAAAGAATCGTTATTCTTTAGTTACTGTAGAGTGGTTGATGTTGGAATGCTTTGGGTAGTGCAGGAGTAACCATCAAATAGATACGATGAGCTGATGGAATGAGGCATTATATCTATGGTAGAGTAAGATTTGAATGCATGTTGCCCACTTGCCGAATTCGAAATGTCAGCTTACGGGAGACACGGAGGAACTGCCAGAACAGCCCTATGAGTTACATCCAATATCGACGTACCGATCATCCAATTCGAAACCACATCCGCGTGTCACGTTGATTTGGGGGTCTAACATGTGCCTGCCGTTGGACCAGAGCAAAGAAGCCTTCCAAGAAAGCTTGTAAATCCTAAGCGAGTTTTTTATGGACCGTTGCAGGCAATCATGACGAACCTCTCCTGATGATCCGCATCTCAAAGGCTGCGTCACCTTTATTATCCCCACTTGTTGGTTGTAGAAAGGAACATTGTATTTTCACTGTGTTGTCCTGTCAGTAACTGTTCTATGTAGAAGATATCTGAGCTTGATCCTTTAGCCTCGGAACTGGACCCTATTTCTTTTTCTGTAGGGCTGTCTGACGTCCTAGGTCGCGCTTAAGAACAAGGGTAAAGAGCCGAGAGTCTAAGCCGCGTCTGACGTAAAATAAGATACCCGCTTTACAGTATGTGCTTCCAACGACCACACACTGAGCAGACAAAAGATCCATAAAAGGATGGCACAGGATGTAATCATGGAACAAAGTCCCTGTTCTTCATCAAAATGTAATCCGTCAACAGGGTACATAGCCCACATATTGGGCAATATGTCGTCTTACACTCCAATGCAACTTCCAGGGGTCGCCCTGATGTAGAACCACTTTAGCAAACTCAGTCTGCCTTAAGTGTACAGTATCTCATCCCATATGATTCCACTTGCTGGACTGTGATCCCTTCTTTCTTTACTTCACGTGTTCGATAACCATGGCTGTCGCTGCAGCTTTGTCATCGCGTCCTGCGCTGAGGATATGGATTCTTGCTGGACTCGGCATTTTCTTTTTCGTCCTTCTTTTCACCTTTTATACAGACTCTGTTAGATCTCCTGTTGAATTCGCCCAGCATAAGGCACAACAGTATTGTGACTCGACACACCAGACGTAAGCATCCCCGGTCTATGATATGGAGAATCTTCTAACAGACTCCCTAGAAAACCTTCTTTTACTCCAGCCCAAGCTGTTGAAACCACTTACACACCAGACTCTACTCCGGAACCTACACCAGAACCTCGCCGTAACTGCGAAGATCCCTATCGACGCCCTGGATACCTCTACATCCCCAAGGAGAAAAAGACTTACAGAGATACAACATGGATCCCATTCACAGAGGACTATCTCAACTCTGAACCTCCGGAGTATGCCGCATATCCGCCAACGCACGAGGTCGTTTTCAACGACACTGCAGTTGAGCCCGAGTTCCTCAATGCTGATGGCAATCCTCAACAATGGATGCGCATGGCCGTCGTTGAAAACCGACGCCGACACAAACAGGCTCAAGTACCAAAGACTAGAAACGCAACAGTCGATGACTTTGTCGATATGAAAAATGACAATGGTCTCGGTTGGTTGTGGGGTCGACGTATTGTCATGTTTGGTGACTCTGTCGATCGATACATGACAACGTTCTTCTGTGGCGAGTTTGACAATGCGATACAGTTCCCCATCGAGGACATATCAGGTCGACAAGCTAGAGCTATTTGCGAGATTCCAGCCATGAACCTCACGCTATTATACCTCCACTCAGTCGGATCGTTCACATATCGCCCTGACTGGTGGTGGATCGACAAGCTCAAGGATGTCGCCTGGGAAGAACGCTGGGATAAGTTCTGGAAGCCCCACGAGCAACCAATCCAAGGCCCGAATGGTCGACCCGATCTGATTCTCTGGCAGAACGGACTCTGGGATCAGCGAGCTTTCTGGGAGGGTGGTGAAGCCATGCACGACAAGGCTGATAAGCCCATGGCCATAAGAAACAGGCAACTGGCCTGGGAAGAAGTCCGTTTCGTCACAGCCCGCATCAAGAAGGTTGCAAAGCGACTAAACGATGAGTTCGGTGCTGACGTCCCTATCATGTTCAGAGCCTTGACTGTTCATAGAGAGAGTGGCATGGTCGACGTCAACATGATGGAGCTGGATCGTTTAGGGAGAGCTGTGGCGGAGCAAGCTGGACATGAGATGTTTGAGTGGGCCAAGATAATTCACCTCATGGGCAACTTGTATCAAGATGGCTTGCATCCTGGAAAGGGCGCTGCAAGCTGGCTCTGGGGGAATATGGTCTTGGAATACCTCGCTAGGTCTGCTGGGGCAGAGGTTGGAGGTGAAGCCAGGTCACCGTATTTCAGCGGGTGGGATGCGTGCCACAAGGAGCTATCTGGCTGGGGTGGACGGTGATGAGTCTGATATTTTATATAATATACGATTGATAGAGCGTTGCTTGAAATTACCATGGTATTCATGAGAAAGGAAATCATAAATTATTCCCCGATATTTCTTCCGCCATCACTCCCCACGTCTCTCGTGACGGTGCTCCAGATTATACTGATTCTCATGACGGCTCTCAATGATGATCTGACCTCGTGACTCCAGAGGCCAGTTCGGATACTCTTCGTCATAGTAGCGGTACTCGAGGTCAACATCGGGCCACATCTCGCTATACCGGCGATTACTCAGGATATCGCATGCATAAGTCTTTTTCAGTGCAAACTTTCGAATGCGGTCTGTGATCTTGAAGTTAGTCCCGGGCCTATTGAGAAGAGCTAACAATGCGCCCGGTCCTCTCATTATCGTCTCAATGGCTTCGTCTTCATGCACATCAATTTCTTCCTTCTGCATCTTGTTGATGATATCCTTCACAGATTTGCTCACAGATTTGACTCTATCTTTAGCGAGTCGGAGTACGACTTCTGTTAGTTGAATTTTGCTGCTTGAATCATCGAGAAGATCTTCCAGAGAGCCATCATAAGCACTGATGGCTTGCCAAGTGACAAATTCTGAGATGAGCATCTCCGACCTCCAATTTGGGATGATGAGTTTTAAGTATTCGATGCCTCCTACAGTGGCATGATGAACCATATTCCTTGTGGGATTGATAGGGTGATTGCAGTATTTGAGAAGAGCCTCGACTATGTCTGAATCCCTGATGGCTATGAACTCGCCTCTCTTGGCTTTACTCAACACCAGGTCGTCTTCAAGCTCAAATGGATGCTGAAGAATTCCGAGTACATGGTCGAGATAACTTGAACAATGGTTAATGACTTCATCTATAACCGCCTTCATGCCCCTTGAAACAAGATGATTCCTCAAAACAGCTTCGAAGGTCAAGGGTTCGTTCCGAGAGAGACCCAAGCTATGGCCGAATGGGACAGAGAAGCGCGATGCGCTCTTTTCAAGGAGCCGCCGCATAGCTGTATTTCCGTGGAGAAGAATACTGAATTCTAGTTCACCACCAACTTTCCCAATGACACACTGTTGATCTAGAAAACATAGCAACTCATCTGTCGTGATTGGGGTCTTGAGTCTCTCGACAAGAAGTTCGCTGGAGATGCGTGGCAACGCTGACTGCAGTTCTTGGATAGTTCTGATCTCTGGAGTGATGATACGGCGGTGTTCCTCGCCGAAGATAAATCTGCTAATGTTTTCCACGATAGCATCCTCACCCCTGGAATAGTCAGCTTGAATGGCATTGTTTTTTATATCGGATGCCATTCCAAGCAGCGCGAAGGCCCTATCGCGAGGATCTGTTGCTTGGCAGTCTCTGAACTTATACAACAGCATACCCAGTGTTCGATTTTCATTCCACCAAGATGTAAGTTTTGAGGGCCCGGGCATAATATCCAAGACTGCTTGGCACTGCTGGCTGATGGTGACGTCGAGGATATAGGGCAACAAAGCGAACACTTTGGTTGGAATACTGCCCAAGTTGCATTGGATCACCGCTGTCTTGGCGTTGGCCACTTCTTGTAGGATCCAAACTCTTGTGAACCACGGACTGTTCATGAAGCTCTGGAATCCACGGATGAGCCTCTCGTGCTGGAGTGGTTCCGTTACATTTGGAATCTGTCGCCACAGTTCTTTCCAGCGAAGGTCGTCGCGTGGCCACTTTGGAAACGGAGATGATGAAGTTTGACGTTTGAAGTCATCAATAGAATATTTCAGCCGAGCAGCATCACCGTTGAAAAACCCAAGCCATATAATAACTTTATCCGATTTTCTGTAAATTTCACCCATATGGCCGACTTGATGACCACGTTCTTTGATATCGCCCTGATCGATACACAGCGCATCAACCCAGAGCACTTCATCCTCGTCTGGCTGCCTGATGTGCTTCAAAGCGTCATGCAGACTTTCCGTGATGAACATGGCTTTCCCATTGACCTTTACCTCACAGGGTGTATCTTGACTGCCCCAGACATAAGACAGTGCTTTGTACGGAATGATAGTTGTCTCGTCATCGAGGTATGCTTGAAAGAGATGGCATTCCAAGGGCGTTCCAGAACCTTTCTCGAGCCGTATAAGACGAAACCCAGGTCGATCCAGGCTGAAAGGTTCATACACGTGGAGATTTGTAAATGTGTGTTGTTGTGCAAGTTCCGGGATGTTGATGTTGTTGATGGCGAATAGGGCATATATGACTGCAATGATACTCGCCTCATCATTGACCTGCGGTTGTGCCTGTAAGGTGTCCGAGTGACGGGTTACTCCGCAAACAGTCAAGAATGGGAGCTGTGGTGTGAGATTTGCTACTGCGCGTTCGAAACAGAGGATGTCGTTTTCTTTTGCTACTTTGTCGAACATGTCAGGATTCGAAGGAGAGCATGTCGTCGACGCGATCTTGCCGTACAAAACTCTTGCCTCTGAAGGAGTCGACTTGGATTCCTGTCCCGTTGCATTGCCCAAGGTGGATAACGCTCTGGACAGCTGCGTTTTGAAATATTGGGCCCATTTCTCACGACCTGAACGAGACTTGGAGCTGTGGATGGCTGAAACAACAGAAGAGGGCGTTCGCATCATGTGTTGTGTGGCAGTAAGCGACGTATGCGTCTCGTCCAGAGTGAATTGGATTAGTCCAGGCTGGAAACCCTGCGGAATTCCCACGACGACATCACCTATATTAGCAATGCCGTCTCGTGGTGCAGCCGCATCGACTCCGACTATCAAACCGGCTCGGATAGCCGGATACTCTGCGAGCAGGTCTGTGACGGCTTTGCTGACAAAAAGAGCAATGTCGATTTTATCCTCGGCATTGCCAACGAGGACTGTGTGGTGAGGGCCAACTTTTCCAACCGTGCAAGCAGCCCCCGAGGACGCCAAGTGATATTCGGGACTGACATCGCTGAGCAAAACTCTAGCTGTGTAATAGTCTGATCGCAATGGGGCCACTATAGCGACACAGACATGTTGACTGGTCGAAGCCATAATGCCCAGTATCAGAGTGTTGACTTATTGACAATATTACAGGCGAAGGGAAATAGAAGAGCCGAGATGTTGCATTGCTCGATTGGGAGAAGGCGGGGGATCTCAGCTGCATTTCAATATCATACGCTGAGATGCACTGCCACGTCAGTGTGGCTGTGATCAACAAATTTGAGATCAAGACATACTAGACTGTGAGCACTGCCTCGACAACTATTGGATTTTCAAACTGCCTGCAAATCACAACCAGAAGTGTAAATATCTATGCATTAGCCAAGCAGGTGGGTAAGAATAGAACAGGGATATTTTGCCTGTATTCTTCTGCTTAATATTTCTATAATTTTCTGACCCGTCTGCCAAGGCATATTCTTATACTACAGAGGGCGTTCTTTATATACTTGGAAATATCATGATCAATGACCTTGATCTATCCCAAAGAGATACATAATAGAGTCAAGATCAATCAACCACAACATACATAACAGCTTCTAAACACAAGGCCCTAATGCAAACAGCAAGCTGCCAAGGTAATATAAAAGCCCAAGTTCCAGTGTCAGTAGTTCCTTCTTACTCTTGTGCCTCTCATTTTCCAGCCTCTTCCATTTGGGCTTTCTTTGGTTCTTGAAGGCAATATATCGTCTGTGTTATTGACTTGTAGCCTGTCACCTTCAGTGACTTCAGCGGCCATAACACAAGCTATTAACCGACAGCGCGCCGCTTCGCTTAGCTAGCCAATAGCATACCAGAGATCCATCAGTATAAATAGCGAGGTCTTGGTTTCGAAAGGCTAAATAAACTAGGTGACCTTCTCGCTGGTTAAACACCTATAGATAAACGAGATATTTCAAAGGAGAAGAACGAAACCCAGTAAAAAATTTTGTTTTAGAATATGCTATTGTTCCTCTTGGATCTTTCAATTTCATTCCTTCGAAATTGTTTTTCATTTATACCCAAGACAGGTCCTCTCAACATCTCAAACCACCTTTATACACAATGTCTAGTGAGTTCTGGATCCTCGTGCAGCTACCCAATGTCGCTTCACTGATTTCTATACCCAGCTAGACTTATTTAGTTAGTCATTTCCCAATAGGTGATTAGGTGCCCAAAAGCGGCTGGTCTTGTTGCTGGTATGGCATGTTCCTTCTAACCAGATCGCTCGGGATCTCTAGCCTAATTCTACAAGTGGAAGCTTTCCGCCAACCATCAAATACATCGCAGCGCCAGAGAAACGAGGCAATCAAGCAAAATAATTTAATGTGATAGATAAACGTATGAAGGCAACACTTCCCCCCTCTGACGACATATTGAAATATCAATCATACTCCTTTCCCCTTTACACAACTCAACATGCGATCAAAACGAGTCATCTCCATTGTTACTTGCCATGCCGAAGGCGAAGTCGGCGATGTTGTCATCGGTGGTGTCCTTGATGTCCCAGCGAAGACGATGCATGATAAGCTTGTGCGCTACATGGCCGAAAAAGACGACTTACGAAAACTGCTCCTCCAGGAACCTCGAGGACGGCTAGAAATGAGCGTGAATTTAGTGGTACCCCCATGTCGTCCTGATGCAGATGCTGGATTCCTTATCATGGCTCCTGGCGATTGGGTACCTATGTCTGGATCCAACTGCGTTTGCACAACAACTGTCCTTCTTGAGACTGGTATCGTCCCAATGGTAGAACCCGTCACCACGGTGAAGTTGGATACCGCGGCGGGTTTGGTCGTGGCAACGGCAGAGTGTCAGAACGGAAAATGCAAATCAGTATCTTTCGACAACGTCCCCGCGTTTGTCTACGCCCTTGATAAAGAAATCGAGGTTCCCGGACTGGGCACCATCACCGTGGACATTGCATACGGAGGGCAGTGGTATGTGCTCGTCAAAGCAGAGGCACTAGGACTACGAGTGGAAACAGTCAACGCAGACCGTCTGATTGATTTTGGGAAGAGATTAAAGCAAGCAGTCTTGGCCACCTGCATGCCCACGCATCCTGAGAACCCAGCTATCTGCGGTATCAACAATACCATCATCACAGAGCCCATGGAAGAGGGACCCAGCGGCAAGGTCATCAAGCACACTGTTATCGTGACACCAGGACGTTTGGACAGGAGTCCGTGCGGTACGGGCAGTTCATCACGTCTTGCTATTCTGCACGCGAGAGGACTTATCGAGGAAGGCGAATCTGTCACGTTTAGGAGTATCATTAATACGGAGTTTGTGGGTAAGATTAGAGGCACTACCAAGGTTGGGAAGCTTGATGCGGTGCTTCCGACGATCAAGGGAAGGGCTTGGATTACCGGGGAGAAGAATGTACATCTTGATCCGGAAGATCCTTTTCCGACTGGTTTTCTACTTTAAAAAGATTATCCTGATGGAATCATTATACAATCATAAACGTACATACATTACTTGGTATCTTTACTATCCCCGTCGTGAATCTAACTATACAAGACATAACCATACTCCAACAATATATCGCATTTATTTCTCAGCGGTGCCGGAAGAATGCCCCGCGTCCTCTTCGTGAGCTGCACCAAGCTTAGCCTCAACATCACCCTGCTCGGCTTTAGTGGTAAGATGGGTAGCAACACGAGTCTTCCACGCGGGAGTGCCGATGTACTTGATACCATTGGGATCCTCAAACATGTGCGCAGTCTCTTCAAGAGTCTTTCCAGCAGTTTCTGGAAACATGAAGAAGACGTGGATAAACATGGCAACGTTAAACACACCAAAAATGATGTAGCTCTTCCAGGTAATGTTCTCAAAAGCCACGGGCGTAAACATTCCGAGAGCGGTGTTGAAAGCCCAGTTGGATGAGGTGGCGAAAGCAACACCCTTTCCACGGAGTCGGAGAGGGAATAGCTCGGGGGGGTATGTCCAGGAGGCAGGACCCCATGTGGGAGCGTATGAGGCGACAAAAAGATATGTGCATGCGATGAGACCCTTTGCAGCACTGCCTCCAACAGTCATGGAGACTTGAGGAGAGTCACGTTCGTCTTTGGGGATCTCAGTGCCGTGAGCAGCAAGAATTCCTGCATTGGCAAACATCCATGTGCACATTAAAGCAGCACCGATGAGGAATGTAGGACGACGTCCCCATTTGTCCATCCATAAAAGAGCGGGAACTGTCATGACGACGTTGATGATGTACTGAATAGAAGATGCGAGGAGGTTGGCATTGCCCTTATAGCCGGCCATGGAGAAGACGTAGGAGATATAGTACACTAGTATAATTAGCGTATTTGTCCAATTTTATCAGCACGGGAGACAACTTACTCATAACGTTCATTCCGGTAAGCTGAGACCAGATCTGAGTAAAGATTCCAATGACAGTTCGATTGATCATGCTGGGCTTGAAAAGATCAAGGTATGTGACGTCAGAAATGGAAGCTTCAAATGCACACATATCTCTGATATCCTGCAACTCGAGAGTAACGAAGGGATGATTAGGGTCGCCATGGCCGTGAACGAGGGTAAGTACGTTATGGCACTCCTCCCAGCGATCCTTTCGTGCCAACCATCGAGGGGACTCAGGCAGAAGCATCATCATGAAGAAGAGGAAAACTGCAGGGATCATCTGGAGACCCCATGGAACACGGAATGCAGCGGTCGAGTAGTCGTGCGAGTGACGTCCACCGATCATGGCGCAGCCATATGAGATGTAGTACATTATCAGAATTCCCCAGGTGATGGCCCATTGCTGCATACCGATGAAGCGACCTCGTTTGGATGGGGGAGATATCTCAGCGATGTAGACAGGGACCTGAGCTGATTCGATACCGACTGCGAGACCATTGATGATACGGCCGACGACCAGCATTCCAATGTTTTGAGCAGCGCAGGAAATAATGGAACCAATCATCCTGTCCAAGAGTCAGTTTCCAGCCACATCTTTTGATTAAATGCAACTTACCAGATGATACAACCAACCATGATAGAGTATTTGCGACCAAGGCGATCGCTGAGGATACCAGAAATCAATGCACCAAGCCACGAGCCAGCAGCCATACTAGCTGTAATACCGCCCTGGTTTAGCGACGTAGGACCACTACAGTCCTCACTATCGTCAAACGGCGGGCCTTTAGGACCTTGGTTAAAGTAACATTTGTAAGAGTTCTCGCCCAATTGGGCCGAGATGGAGGAAATGTCGAAGCCAAAGAGTGCTCCGCCGACCACCGAGACACCGGCAATCACGTAGATGTTGCCAATCGGCATGTTGTGTGGTAGTACAAGTCGATCTGTAAGGGGACTATACTGTAAAAGCTATACTGAAGGGAGGTAGAAGATCGGGGTGCGGTAGTGTTATATATGTCTGCCATGGCGTTGTACAACGGCCCAGATATTACACAGTTTGGTATTGGAATCTCGCGTGTTACGTTATTGTGGACATTGTGCAGCAGGATTCTTCCATGTCCTACTTGCTTTTGAGCTCCTGATGTTGGAGATCCTTGCTGTTGCGGTGTGTCTCCACTGACGGGGTTTTGCTCTGGGGTTGCGACGGTGGAGCTTGGAGATAGGGAAGAATTGGGCTCTGGGATATGGGGATATGATGTATGTCTTTTTTTCCCCCTGGCATCTGGCTGCTGGTGTCGCTGCATACGATTGCGCTTTTTCCAATCAGGAAAGCCACAATGGCAATTGGCGAAACAGCACCAAGAATGACCAACCAATTCTACCCGTATGCTTCCTCTCCAAGCTTCATGCCTAACATTCTTCAACTGGGTGACGTTTATTCTGAAGCCGAGTATCCGTTCAAGACCCATATTGACACGAGAAATCCGCGCACGGGGAATATTCCTGTTTTCTGGTGGTGTCATACACGATCCTTGCCGATCATATCACTCACAAGGCGGTTAATTTCGGACCCGACATCTCCCTTTGTAATTGTATTCCCCAGATCTCCACACGAAGAATAGGTCCGAATACTTTCCAAGCGCTGCAATGAGACGGCTCTGTTTGCTGGGTCCATGGGGAAATCTTAATATTCTGTTGCGGAGAGTGGACTGAGCTTTGTCACATGCTGGTGAAGATGACTGACTAATTCATGCCAATCCATCATGTCTTGTGACGGAGTTTGGAAGAGTGTTTGATATTTATTTTTACAACTTATGATTCTGGTTAATTGACTTGTTCATTTATCCGTAGTCCGTTTGTGAGTCTCGCGTTTGAGGCATGTCCATTGATCATGTGTACTTGGTCAGCAGTTCAGGGTAAATAGCATCACACCACGACATTTCCAGCATTTCAGGGATGCAGAGATCACCGCGACGATACTCGAAAATACCCATTTGTTTGCTATCCATATCGTTATATGGAGAAGATGGACTTACCCACCTTCTGTAGGGCCTACTTTGGAGCCCACCCAAGTGTAACGTTCCATCACTTTATCTGTCTTATCTGTGAGTGCTGAGAATACCATGGGAAACGCTAGCTATTGAATTCTCATTCGGAACTTTCGCTTAGGTCACGGGATCGTTCCAATTTGTCGGGCTCATGAACCTGTTTCTGCCCCTGCTAACATTCGCTTCTGAAACATTTGAGACATTGTTCGCTATCATGAGCGACGGCCCGCCATCGTATTCAACATTAGCCCTCCCCAGCATATGAATATGACATGCGAGAGAAGGTCAACACAAGAAAGGCAACGCTGATAAGATGAAATATCCAAGCAATATACAATTGTCTACTAAATTTCCGCGGGAGTGCCGTGCCGCATGCCGTGCATTGCCGGAGCTAACACCTACCGCCCACTACCTCTTTTAAGTAAAGTTGAAATGAGGCTCTTTGCCAAGGCCATCGATGCAACACTCACATGTCGCAGAGCCAAAGTCTCAAATTGATCAAGTGTTGATATTCGCTAAAAATAACATGACGAATCGGATTCCTCGAGAATACACTCGCAGCTGCAGACACGCAGCCTCCAAACTCCTCATATGCCCCCAAGACCCCTTAACGCTAAATAACACATAATAAAAATGCTTATGCTCGCTATGCCCCAAACTCCTCAATAACACTCCTTGCCTCCGTAAAGTCGTTATCTACTCCCGTATAGGGAATCTTCAGCCCAAACCCTTCAGGCCCGCCGACCTTCATGCCCTTGTCTGTCTTCCATAGAGGATGCGCCGGTAACGCGATGACATTGACGCGTAGGCCGTAGCGCAGATCTTGTGAACCAATACCCTCACCGTCTTGGCCCAGGATGGATATCAAGTCGGGAACCGTACAGACGACCTTCTGCGATGCTTCCGACCCATCAGCGTCGCTGAGAGCTGCGTAGAGGTACTCGTTCTGGAACGGGATTACCATGTGTCGGTCGCTCGGGATGACCTGCTTGCTTGAGCCGTGCGACTCGCGCTCGTCTTCGGTGAGAGGCGAGATCACGACTGAGCCCATGGTGTAGCCTCCTCCGATGTAGCGACGGACGTCGACAATTTTACCTGTAAATAGGAGTTTTCCAGCGCAGACGTCGAACTGGTTTTTATTAGCGAAGCGCGGGTAGATTACATGCGAGGTGACTTACAATCGCGTCTACGTAGCTGGTCTTCTTGCGTCGGGCATTGTGCACCGCGCGACCGAGATACCATGCCTGAGAAACAGTGTTGGGAACGCCGTGAGATTTGATGACGGAGCCGGGCAGGGGATTGGCGCAGACTGCGCAGCCCAGACCGAGCTCGATAACGGTTGTTCGGAGAAGACTCTCAAGACGGACGGGGCTGTCGGTGCTCTGGTTCAATTAGCGGAGGGGACTGTATGGGAGATTGATGCACTTACCATGACTACGCTTGTGTTTCCGCGCGCGTCGGAGAGAACACAGGGTGTAAGAGAGTGCCCGTATACACTGAACGTAGCTGGGGCGAATTAGAAAGTGTCTCTGTTGAGGAGCAAGAGACTTACCGTGATACATGGTGGGATATGCCCGGCCCATGGCATCGCCGTCGATGACAGGGACGTCGAAGTGAACAGCCGGAGGAAATGCGCTCATACCGTTACCGCCGCCACTAGGTTTGTTAGTATCTGGCTCTCATTCGTCGCAATGGCTTACTTACATCTCATCAATGTACATGCCATCAAAGGTTGTGTTTCCAACAACCTTGTTGACAGCATTGATACCCGTGACAATCTCATTACCTCCAGCAATACGCTCGTTGATAACACTGGGGCTACCATACCACGAGCCAAAGCAAACGGTCGCATCATCCTTGAGAGCCTTGGGAGAAATAACCCTCATCTTCCTTCTATCGTTGTTTCTCAATGCGTCCAAGCCCTTGAGATACTCATGATGCGTCGGTCCACCGCCTCCGGTTCCTAGAACACCACAGCCGGTAGCAATCATCTCGAGATCAACCTCGGAGAGATACCACGTTCCGTCCTGGACATCCGGTCTATACGCATCGAGGTCAACGTGAAGAGACGGCTTGTATGTGGGCGTCAGCGCATCAGGAACGCTGACCTTTTCACCCTCGTCATCCTCGGTCGCTTGCATGCATATCACGGGCGGTGAAGGTGGAGGAGTTAGTTCTTCGGGGATGGCTAGTTGGCCAACTGCGCGGACCTGGATGCGCATGGCGCCGTTGGACATATACTGCAGAGGCATCTTGTTGATCTCGACAATCTTGACGTCGCTCTTGGCTGCGCCCTTGGAGATGGCCAGGTCAATCGCTTTTGCGCAGGCTGCGTCAACGATGGTCTTTTCTGAACGGCCTTCGGGGATCTCAACAATGTCAATTTCGCCAGACACTTTGGCGATGGCGGCACCGACTGCGTTGGCGGCGCCTTGGTGCATGGGGACGATGCACTTGTCCACACCGTCGAGGTCTTCGGTGACGAGAAGCGCGCCGCCTCCGACGAGCAAGACGTGCACGGGCGCTGAAGATACCTTCATCTGTTCTACAACGCTCTCAATCATCCTCTTCAGTTCCTTTCGTCCATTTTCTACCACAAACGCAGGAACATCCTCAACAAGAGACGCATCGCCGAGACTGGCTTTACCCATTGCGACAACAATATCACTGGCAGTAAGTGTCTTGCCACCAAAGATCTTGGCCTCTTGTTGGATGCAGTGGCCGACAGAGCCAGGACCAACAGTCACCTTTTCGGTCTGTGGATCGACTTGCACTTTACTACCGCCACCTAGACCGATGGAGACAACCTCAGGCATGGAGAAAGCAGTGCGAACACCGCCGACTTCGACAAAGCCGGGTGCTTGACGGGGGAAGCCAGAAGGGAGCAGGGCGCAGACGTCGGTGGTGGTACCGCCGATATCAACGACAAGGACTTGGGGTTCTTCGTCCTGGGCGTCGGGGGACTTTTTGTGGTCGAGTCCAGCGAGGAACGCAGCGCCCGTCATGCTGTTGGTAGGACCGCTGGCAAAGGTCTTGATGGGATACTCGGCAGCGGTGTCAGCATCAATGAGGGTGCCGTCGTTTTGGGATAGGAACAGCGGACATGTCAATTGCAGACGGTGCATGGCATGCTTGAAGCCCTTCTTGACGCGGTGTCCGGTGCGCAGGATGGAAGCATTGAGAATAGTGGCATTTTCTCTTTCTAGGAAACCTGTTGGGCCAATGTCGTGAGAACACACAACTTCAAGACCGGGAGCTTCTTGCAGAATTATTCTTCTGCACTCCTCCTCGTGTATACCGTCGTGATCGAGCGGGGAAAAGACACCCACAAGAGCAACGACGGTGATGCCAGAGGCGACAATGTCGCGGGCGGCCTGTCTAATTTGATCATGATCCAAGGGCAATATCTCGCGCCCGTCAATCTCTAAACCGCCGTCGAGGTAATACACGCCACCGTCAAGGATAGTACGCAGACCAACGGGAAAGTCGGAAAAGGGCGGCAGTTGTCTAGTAAAGGGCCCGCAGAGCCTCACAACAGCCACACGGTCTAGTCTGCGGGCGTCTGCCTCTACAAGAGCATTTATGAAGTGTGTGGTTCCGATGGTGACGCTGAGGACGTAGCTCTGGTCGACGCCCGAGTCGCGCAGAACAGCCCTGATGGCTGACTCGATGCCGCTGGTGATGTCCCTTGTGGTGGACGCCTTATGGGAGGCCAGGACGCCACGACCCCTGGTGTTGGTGGCTCGGATGTCGAGGATTGCCGCGTCCGTGTTGGTACCTCCCACGTCGACTCCTATTCGATACAGAGGAGACATGATTGCTGGGGGGAAGCCTGGGCTGGTAGTGATAGCAGTGGCATATGGAGACTAGGAGGGCTGAGGTAGCGCCAGTCTTATGTATTCTTCCCATGGCTTCTTTCTACTTGATTTCATTTACTTAAACTACCTCGGGCTACTGGATAGGAAAAAAAGACAAGAAAAAAAACGTTCTCCAATGTTTTCCGTAACTGGACTGTATCCCAAGAGGGGGGCCAAAGATCCATCCATTTGGGAGTTGGCCGACGCCAAGCGACGAAAGAATTGGCCGATCGGACGTGACCGAAAGCGGAATCTGCATGGTTACTTATCTGCACGTACCGGGAAGTACGTACATTGTTCACTGTACGTACCTACAGTATCTACCGTACGCATCATGATCCCATCTCATGCGTCTCAGTCCCAAAATGAACTGCCGATCTCGCATGTCTGTATCCCCTCTCCACTGCACCGTAGTTTCCTGCCATTGGCCATGTCCACATTCCGCAATCTGGGGAACGTACGGCCCCCTACTGTAGATTGCTTGGTGTTGATTCTTCAAGATTACACAAGAGATAAGGCTGAGAACCTCTAGAAGCTAGAAGCCATCCGGTAGTTCAAATTGCCGCGGACCTAGCAGGAAAAAAAAACCAGCCGAGACCCTTTAAACCCCCTTTGTCGCTTGTTCTGAGCTTCTAGGCCACCACACCCCCCGAAACGACTGCCGCAAACTATCGATCTGGAGCAAATCGGGGGCTAATTAAGAAACCAACACAAAGAGATTCCAATCCTGAGCGCCTTCTCTCGATCTCGACAATGGCCTTGTCTGGTATTCTCCATCGCATCGAGCTACCGCGTGGCTCACGCTTCATTGTACGCCCTTTTTCTCTTTTCCGACGCGTCAAAAAAGTGAAAACAACCCCGTGATGCTGACGTGCAGTAGAACGAGGATGTCAGGCCCGTCGCAACCGAGAGACGGACGTGGACCTTTCTCACGTTCCACAACTTTTGTATGTCTGACCTGCACTCATAGAATTGTCTTCTGATTTTGATGTAGGGCTGTTGATCAATTGCAACATTGCTACCTATCTAACGGGCAGTGCTCTGATCCCTCTGGGTTTGACGTGGTGGCAGGCCATCATCGCCATTATCCTGGGCAACATCCTCGCGACCGCAGCGCTGATTCTGGCTTCGTTGGCGGGCGCTTATTATCACAGTATGTATCGCTTTGCTTCAATAAAAATGTGACGAACCCGCTGATGCCCTGTAGTCGGTTTCCCCGTATTTAGTCGGGCAGTATGGGGAATCTGGGGTTCTCAATTTGTCATCTGGAACCGCATCTTTCTATCCCTCGGTAAGCCTCCCTCTACCTTGTCCTCACCTCAACCCAGAACACTCCAATTGACTTGTGCAGTCTGGTATGGCTTCCAGTCCTGGGTCGGCGGACAATGCGTCTATCTCATGCTCCTGTCATGGGATCCCTCGCTCGAGAACCACGTCCCCAACACGATCCCCGCCTCGACAGGCATGACATCCGCCCAGTTTCTCTCGTACTTCATCTTCTGCGTCGTCACGCTGCCGTTCCTCTGGATCCGACCGCACCGCATCGAAAAGTTCTTTCACGTTGCCAGCTCCATCACCCTCGTCTTCTTCCTCGTGCTCTTGATATGGGCTCTCTCGACGATGGGGTCTGACGGCTTTGGCGACACCCTCAGCGACAGCACGCCGCTTCCTACAACGGGCACTCCGCAGAGCACTACCTGGCTTATGATCTCGGGCATCATGTCGACTATCGGAGGTATTGCGGCGGGTATTCTTAACCAGAACGACTATGCGCGTCTCGCTCGCAAACCGGGCGATGCCATCTGGGGCCAGACTTTTGCTTTCCCTCTGTACAGCGTCGGCGCATCTGTGATTGGCATCTTGGTCACGGCTGCTACACAGAAGCGAATGGGCGAGGCTATCTGGAACCCTCCCACGCTCTTTGCCGCCATGCTGACCAAGGATCCTTCATCCGGCACTCGAGCTGCAGTGTTCTTCGCAGGCCTCGCCCTGTCGGTCTCGCAAATGGGCAGCAATCTTCCGGGCAACGCACTCGCCGGTGGAATTGACCTGGCGTCGGTGTTCCCCAAGTACATCAACATCCGCCGCGGCGCCTACGTGATGGCCCTGCTGAGCCCTGTCGTCAATCCTTGGCGACTCGTAAATACAGCCACTATATTCCTTACCGTGCTGTCGGGCTACAGCGTCTTCCTGGCTCCCATGACCGGCCTCATGGTGGCCCACTACAACCTGGTGGCAAAGGCAAAGGTCAATGTCGACGATCTATTTGTGGGTAAGAAGGAGAGCATTTACTGGTACACGATGGGCATTAATTGGCGGGCCTTTGTCGCGGTAAGTCAGTTTTTAGTGATGCATGACCTGTGGCTGACTCGTTTTTACAGTGGGTTGTTGGCGTTGCACCTACAATGCCCGGCTTCATCGCGGCTGTTAATCCATCTGTTCACATTTCCAACGGCGCAATTAATCTCTACCAGCTCAATTACCTTTTCGGTTTTGTCGTCAGTGCGCTTGTCTACTACGGGCTCCATTTGGCGGTTCCTGACCGGCGATTCGATGCTTTCGTCAAGGGAGTTGACCCTGCCAGGGACGTGCAGCGGCTGTACGACGAGCGCTGGAACATGAGCTACGCTGATACTGAAGGCGAGCCTGGAAGCGAAGAGCATTCGATACAGCGCAACAAAGGCCCTGGGTCTGTAGCGACACTTGCTGCGTCTGTTTAATTGTTTGTTTTGGTTGTGCAATATTGTTTTAGTTGTACAACAATTGTTCGATTTGTTTCAAGCGGAGGAATTGTTTCATCAGATTACAGCCCGTATCTCATCCATGTCGCCTGTTGAATGTCTTTGCAACGTTACGGATACCACGGTAGACCCTGTATTGTGATCTTCATTACGCATCTGGTTCAAGACCCAGACTCCAATTAATATTATCTGATCGCGCTCGTTACCAGTGGCTCACAGACATGCTTTCGGGACTTGTAATCTCTCCGAGACACTAAATACGTAATAGAATTTTCCGATATCGCGTCCGTCTTCTCGGCCAACCCCGTCATGCAAGCCCGTGCAAGCCTAACCACCCTTGTCGGCCAACTTATCTTTCCCGCTCCCCCTCCCCTCAGATGGGATTTTTCGCCGACAAACTCCCCTTTTCCCTCGCTTGCTTCTTGTCCCTTCATCCTCTGCACGTGGAGACTGCTCACACCACTTACACGGACGGTTACGAACGGCGACACACCAGGTACCTGGCTGGCTCGCTCTGATTCGTTCCTGATGGATCACTCTCCTTCTGATGCTTCAGCACCTGCTGGTTTCGGTGTTGCTGCTGCTGCTGTCGCCGATGCTGGCACTTCGTCGGATAGGGCAACCTCTTCGTCTACTCCCCGCAAGTTCAGCATCCGCAGTAACTTTGGCAAAGCCCGACAGCCCAGAAGCCGCAAGAACAGGCCCTGTGACGCGTGCCGTCGCCGTAAGACTGCTTGTGTCATTACTTCTGAGCCCCCATGTGAGGCGCCCCAATTTCTTCCGTCCATTCCATTTCCATTTCCATTTCCATTTCCATTTCCATTTCCCCAGACCCTGTCACCATTTCTGTCATCATCTCCACTACTCTGTCCCGGTACAATGGTACACCTACATCCTGTATCGACACTAGCCTAACGCTGTAAATTGCTTATACTGACCGATGCATCAATCGTAACTCAGGCCTCTTTTGTAAGAGCAGAGGCTTGGTATGCCAGTCTGTCCCTGACACTGAAGCTCTGGTTCCCCGTCCACCATCTGGGCCAGAATCGTCCAGAGGTTATGATGCCACCAGTCCAGCTTCAGTGACTGCCTCTGTCTCTGCTTCTGCCACTTCGGCCATCTCCCCCTCGGCCGCATCTGAGGCTACCCGTCACCACAGATCCGAGTCTGCAGCCGTTGTGCACAACGGTCTCTCGCGTTATCCCGTCCCCCTTCCTGGAGAAGATCCTCCGGTCAACACCCTGAGCCTTGATCCACCCCGCCCAGACCCCAATCAAGAAACTGCATATGCCATTGAGGATGTTCCCGGCAGGACAGCCCACGCAATGGCCCTAGCCTCGGAGCAGGACCCCTACTTTCTCGACGCCTTCAGATCCGTCCTCCTCAGCGAACGCGAGGGCATTGACGCCAACTTTGTGCAGGTTTACCATGGCGGCCCACATCAGGATGATTACCCGATGCACTTCCTCCTGCTGCTGGACGAGTTCCCCGATCACAAGAACGAGGCCAGAGAGCAGGCGTCGGACGCGATAGAACGCATCGTCTGGCCCCACGGCCCGGCCCTCGTCCGTCTTTATTTCCGGCATGTCCATGTGGGATTCCCTGTCATCCACAAGACTCGCTTCCTGCGCCAATACGCAACCGCCAAGCTCGACATACCCTCGTCGCTGCGGGGTGCCGTCTACGCTCTAGCCTGCGTCTTCTGGTCCCAGGACGCCTCCTTCGCCGGCATGCCATGTCCATTCCAGCAGCACGAACTCACAAACAACGCCCAGGAGGCGCTTCGCCGCGAACTCGATGCGCCTAACCTCTCCAGGCTAATGTCAGCCCTGCTGCTGATGCACATGGTGCCCCCAGAGATTGACAGCGTGGAGACGCCCTACGTCTGGGTCATGGCCTGCCAGGCCACCGCGACAGCCCAGATGCTTGGCCTTCACCAGGACCCTGAAAAATGGAACATTGCGCCCTGGGAAAAGAGGTTGCGCAAGAAGCTCTGGTGGGCCGTCTTTTATACCGATTGCTGGGCGTCGGCTAGCCATGGCAACCCCCCGCACATCAGCTACGAGTCCTTTACAACCTCACCCCCGGACATGGATGATCTGCGCTCCGGAGAAGATATTCCTGATGAGCTCCGCTACATGATCGACCCCGAGGATGCCACATTTCGCGTGTCTGATGGCGCTCGTTTCCTCGAAATGATCACCGTATCTCGGGAAATGCGTGCCATCCTTGATTGCAGCTAGTAAGTCTCACTACTTCGCCTATCCTCGCTCTGCAGCATGACTGACATCAAATAGTGGTGTGAGATCAAACACGCAAACACGTACTCAATTGATACCCATTCGGGAAACACTCAGGGAATGGCCCAGTCTCGTCCCAAGCTGTTTGGCTGTCAGACCTTACGCCCACAACGGTATGTACATGCCCAAGTTGGCCGATCAGCACTAACACCACCTAGGACCTCTTCACATCTCTTTCTTTGCAACACAAGTGCTGCTGTTCCGGGGTCTCATGTACCCAGCCACAAGAGCCTCAAAGGTGACACCCGGTTCAAACCTACAGCGATGGCTGTCCACCGCCCTAGCAGAGTTCGAGCTGTTCACCACCTTCATGGCGTATATCACCGAAGAAGAGCTTACGAGATTCTGGGGTCGATGTAAGTTTGCCGATCATGCATTTCGCTGTCTCTCTACTAATGCAAGCCAGTTGCCCGAACACAACTTATCCTCTGCGGTAATTTCCTGATATATCTCTTTCTGCTTGCAAGCGAGCCACGAGATATTGAAGCCGCTTATCGGCTGTTGGAAAAGTTCCACCAGTCGTTGCAGCGGCTGGGAGCTACCGAAGATGTAGCTGCAAAGGTATTCTTGCGACCTGTGATTCTGAGGATTGATTCGTTCTTCATGCAAGCTACAGAGCTCATTAAGCATGGACGAACGGTTGTTCTTGAGCCGCCGGTCATGACGGTACCACGGGGTGAATAGCCTATTCATATAATGGGTTCGTTGAGGTGGAAAGCTTTGATTAGCGGTTTATGACGAAGTAATGACATATTAAATCATAATGAACTGTAATATCACCATATACGCTACTCCCAATGTATGACTGTTGTATTACATTGTACCTCAGACACGGCCAATGTAAAATCAAAACCCTGTCAAAATTCCATAATAATCAAATCCTGGCAAATACAAGCTTTGAGCAAGACTATCGAATTCGATGCAAGCCATGCTGATGTTGACATCGGCCAACAAACGCCGCTGTGCAAGGGGGGCTTGTCACTATCGGATCGGCGAGCTGGCTAGTATCGGGATGTTCTCCACCTGTGGATCGTTCGCCGATGATATGAGCTAGGATTGTTGTGATGCCTCAAAAGGTGTTGATGCATTAGTTTGTAAAGTATCGTTTCGAGGTTCGCCGAATGTTTCCATGCATGTTGGAAAGTGACCCAAAACAGGAAAATTGATAGACGTCCAGGTTTGTGAGAATTGATGCATACTCACCGCGATTTCCCTCTGCTGGAATGGACGTGCTTTAGGGGGAATAATATTCTTCACCCTGATATGCCGATTCTAAAGCTGTCTTGCCGTTTACTTCCGTAGCCACTTCAGTATCTCATTTGTAAACTGCTCAAATCCGTCAACAAATGAAACGTGACCAGCATTCTTGATAACAACCAAATCAATATCGTTGCTTTTTCCCGCCGCCCCAAACCCTTCTTGAATCCTATCTCTCATTTCCGCCATGGTTTGAGGAAGGTTCGCATCGTTTTCACCAACGATGCAGATGGCATCATCAACAGATTGCCCAATCTTTCCAAACAGCGGTCGGAGATCAAAGGTTTCGCTTCTGAGAGCGTTGCAGCATGCTTCGAACCCGTCAATGGTGGTCCCCGACATGAGACTTCGCATACGCTGAGTCTCTTGCGGATTTTTGTCCATCCAGTTCTTGCCAAACCATCGCTCGAGCGTGCTTTGGATGGTCGAGTCTAGAGATCCGGCCTCTCGGGCTGCGGCCACGCGGGGTCCGAATGTATCCTCGGTACCGGCGTTGACGGGCGATGAAGAGATGGTGTCGCAGATGGCGAGTTTGCGGACGACGTTTGGGAATTTGGTGGTGAAATAAACGCCGGCAGACGCCCCCATCGAGACGCCGATCCATGAGTAGGCTTTGTTAATTTCCAGCATCTTGAGCAGATATCCTACATCCTCTGCCATAGAGTCAAACGTAGGGCTTAAATCATCAGGGGCGGATGAGCCTCCGTGACCAGGCTGATCATATCGCAGGGTCCGGAAGCCATTCTCATTAAGAACCTTGACGACGTGATCCCACACCGATAGAGGGGCAGTGAGGGAATTGGAGAGGATGACGAGTGGACCATCGCTTGGGGTAGAGTCCAAGACGTATGACAAGGTTCTAGAGTCTGGGAGGTTCAATGTGCTCGCCATTCTGCTAATATTCTTTCCCAAAAGAAATGGTTTAGGGTATCTTACTGCTCGACTGACGACACGACACGACAATGAATCATGATAGCTTAGAAATGATACAAGAGATGAAACAAATAGTGGCGTTTAGTTTCTCCATAATTACTGTCACTTTTCATTCCCCTCAATGTTTCATCAGTGGCTTTCCACCTCTGACGCCATCTACGTCCACCATCGGAAGCATACATCCGCGTCCCCTCCCGCGAACAAGGATACTCTCTGGAAGCACCGAATCGATGAATCCTCCTCAACCATGTCTGAATCATCCTCAGCAGCCGCGAAACGTCGCTTGCGGCGCATACCGGACGAATCTCGTAAGCGCAACGCTCAGAGCTGTGATCGCTGTCGCAAGGTGAGCATTCCCTGACTCGTGTCCTTCTTTCTTTTGTTGTAGAAGCTGCACTTCCGTAGAAACAGAGAGACCCCCCCTTTCTTGGCGTTCTGCTCAGATCGGCTGACTAGAGTGAAAGCGTCGATGCAAGTGTGTGCCTGCTCCGTCCGGAACGGGTTGTGTCAATTGTCTTGAACATAACGTCACTTGTTCGTACACGGCGCCGCGCAAGACTCGCTTCTACGGTAGTGTAGATGACTTAAGTGATAGGTGTGTAGCTACCTTTCGGTGTGACACAAGGTACATGCGTTGACGGTGTACCAGATATCGCTGTCTCGAAGCCATTGTCAAGGGAGCATTCCCGGACGAGACCTTTGACAATGTCAGCGCTCTCGCACAGTTTGGCCAGCGTATGGGCTATAAGATGCCAGACATTTCAGACCCTAATCGTATACACCTGAAAGTGGAGGATTTAGTCCAGACTCCCACCAAAGACCGTACTCCATCGACGGGGCCAGAGATCATCATCGCAGATGTATCTCCTCCCAACACAAAGGTACAAAGCGACGAGCCTCAGGCGTCACTAGTCAAAGACAACTCCGGTCATGAGCACTACATCGGACCTTCCGGAACTCTCAACTTCTGGAATCAGTTACGGGACCTTGTCGACACTAACAATAGTCCCTACTCAGTTCCGACCAAGTTTACTCAAGATAACACAAGTCGTCTGCTTGAGGCTGACAGCCAGGAAGATGAAGATCAGTCACAGCGTCCAGCACCACCTCAAGATGGACCATCGCCTGGATCCATGACATCTGCTATCGCACGCGACTTTACGCGTCATCCCACCGCGGATATGGACGAGATTCTTGACCAATTTCCACCAAATGCGGTCCTCGAGCAGCTCATCCAATCGTACTTCAAAACTGTCCACGATGACTTTCCTCTCTTCCATAGAGCAACCTTTGAGGAAGAGTTCGAACTATTCATCGTACAAGCCCGTCGCAAGCCTCGTATTGCTTCGAGACCGCTTCGCCTGCCAGACTGGGGCTGGATTGGTTGTTTGCATATGATTGTGGTGTTTGGTTCCATCGCTGATAGAACAATCCCCAACATTGACCATTCTGCCCTGCGGCGCACATCGGTCAAGGTAGCCAGAGCCATGCTACCTCAGTTCATATCCAGGTGCTCACTCACCAATGTCCGAGTTTTGCTACTACTAGCACTCTTCTTGCACAACAACAATGAAAGGAATGCTGCTTGGAATATTGCAGGAACGGCAACTCGCATCTCTTTCGCCCTCGGCCTTCACCGATCCGACATGAGCTCTTCCTTCAGACCGCTTGAGAGAGAAGTTCGCAAATGGGTGTTCTGCACCCTGTACTCTTTCGAGCAGTTTCTCGCCTCTAGTCTCGGCCGGCCCAGTGGACTACAGGAGCTCGACGTCGAAGTCGTCCCGCCAAGGGAAGATTTCGTCGAGGGTGGCATTGGCACTGATGCTAGACTTGTGTCGTGGTCTATCAAACTTCAAGCTATCCTTGCGCGAACAAGGCTTTTACACGTTGGAACGAACCGAAGCTCGGGCCCGACGTTGGACGAGATCATGAATTTGCTAAATGGTTGGAAAAGGGATATTGGAAGTGCCCCCGGCCTTGATGTTCCTTGGATCAAGACAGAGGGTCCAGTATCGAAATCCATCGATGATGATGATGCTGTGGATATGGAGGAGCTCAAGGTCTCGCTGGCGTGGAAGACACGTGCTCAGCTACGGGCCTTCCTATTACTACATATTCAGTTCCATTATATCGCCATTGTCGCCACACGTCCGCTCGTACTTCGCGATGTAAAATCGATACGCAAGGCAGATGCAAAGACACCCAAAACACCAGTTCCTGTATACGCCGCGCAGTGTGTTAAGCACGCGTGTCAACTGAGTTATTTAATGATACTTCTGGACCACTTCGACGTTATCAACGGTCTTTCAGGTCTTGATATCTTCTACGCTTACTGCTCAGGTATGATCCTGATTCTGAGGTTGCTTCGACTACGGCCAGGGGAGGACATTGATGAAGAAGAAGTAACGCTGCAGATAAAGATACGATCTCTGGTGGCTACTTTACGCAAAGTGATTAATCATACGGACAAGTGTGGTTCAATGAAAAGGCTGGCTCACGTCGTCGATACCTTCTCTGAATGTGCCAACAGCACGAGTGAAGTGCCCGGTCTCGCAAATCTACCTCCTCAGGGACCAAACATGAACAATCAGATATATACTTCGGGGTGGACAGCAGAGCAGGTCCCAGCTCAGCAGGTACAGGGCGTGGCGCTCGGGTCGATGGAGGGACTTGCAGATTTCTTACCATTCCCCGGACTTGGTACAATCGAAGGGTCCATGGCGCAAATTATACCGGGGAATGAGATGGACATGGCTGGATGGCCTGATATGGAGTTTCTTATGGAAGGATATGGGGAGCAGTCCAGGATAGGGTATTAGAGGGATCACTGGAGTCTGGGTAAAATCACTTTCATAGCAGCAAAGCGTTCTCTAGTATTCGTCAGTTTTGATGCCGCAGACGGATACCCCAGGATGGGTGGTAATTGCAAACCACTTACTCTTTATCTAGAAGAACAATCTGAACAAGCAACAATTAGATTAGCATAGACAGCAGACCAATGAAACAAAACTGCACATTTAGCATAATTGTTATCAACGCAAACAATTTTGATGCAACGCCAAGATGTTGAGCAGAAACGAGTTGCTCAATTGTTACCGTGATACATCCGACATCACTTTAGGTCAATTATACGAGTCAAATGCCCCCATAGATACACTATAGCGTCTTCTTGGCATAAATCTGACAGGTTACCCACTAACAAGCCTTGTATGTCACAACTCTCCACCTATCACTATCCCTGTTTAGTGCTTACGGAGTCAATCAACCGCGCACGAGATAACCGGCCGCATCCTCATCCCCTTTTCACCCAAGCCAACGCAACATTTCTGCACGGGAATAAGAAAAAGCCATGACACATCACGCCATTGAAAATATGCAGCCCCCAGAGGTAAAGCCTGGAAAGGTCCGCCAGCGCCGTGCCCACACACGGAGTCGGGCGGGTTGCGCAGAATGTCGCACCCGGCGAGTGAGATGTGGCGAGCAGCAACCCACATGGTGAGGGCTGACCGGGTTTACTGCAACAAGATATACTCGGGCTGACTTGTTACATATAGTCTGAATTGTGTCAAGAGTAAGAGAGTATGCGAGTATCTGCCACCAAAAATCCCGCTGCGGGAGCGGAGAGCCCTGGAACGTGGTGGGGAGGCTCAGCCGTGGGAGCAATCTCCGTGGGAGGTCTCCAAGGGTTCTAAACGGCCTGAGTTGCCTAGTACCAATGCTTTGGCTTGCCAGCTTGTCTTGTCCGGTTCAGCGAAAACGTTCAATGTGTCTATTGATATGCCCTTCAGATCACGAGAACTTTTTCATTATTGTGAGATGCTCATGGCATAAAGGATACTTGAATCAGCTACTGATGGCTTCTATCCATAGTTTACGAGTCAGGTATAACCCTTGGCATATCGACAGACCCCGACAAAGACAGGTTTGTCTATTCTAGACCCACCATGGTACTTACTAACACTTTGTAGTCTGAGATATATCATCTCAGACCCTGATGCGCTTCGTACTGCGGTTCTTATAGCAGGCACTCACTTTGCATTCAACGTCGGCAGCCTTCAGGCCTTTGAGCCGACGTTTCTATTCCACAGAATAGAAACGTTACGCATGGTGAAGGAGTGGGTTTCTGGTGGAGACCCCAAGTTAATTGCAAGTGTGACCAGTAAAGTTGCTACCCTGGCTTACACGGAGGTTTGTTGAAATACCCACGCCCATGGCGTTGATACAATACTCAACACTTTTAGGTCTGTCGTGGTGACATTCCATTGGCTGAAACACATTTGACTGTCATCTATTCTGTTTCCAATAACAGCAAGGACGAAATCAGCCATCGAAAAACTCTCGATGAAGAACTCTCCGATAGATACTTCCTCCTGTGAGTAACCCCATGCTACCTCTATACTACAAGTCATCTAAATGATCCTAGAACATCAACGTTTGTCCATGGGTTAAAGTCCATTCTCAAAGCGGTTCTACGCTATCAAGGTTTCTCCGATGACATCGTCAACCTCGACGCTCCCTCTACGCTTGGTCTCATCCACAAGTGGCATGTGACTGAAGGAAAGCACTCACACTATCTCAAGCTCAAAGCTCTTCGTCTGTTCCCCGCTTTCTTCAGCCCACCGCACAGCGGAGCTACGTTGTTGGACGTCAACGGCAATGGAATCATTGGAGATCTGCGCGAAGCCACGCAACGATACGGCGTCGAAGAGTATAGAAAGTACACAGACGGGACGCGTTATATGGAAGATGAGTTTTGGTTGCAGAGCCACGCCTCAGTGTTTTACGACAAGATCATCATGGAGCATCTGAACTCCATCTCCTACGATTCTCATCACCCCAAGCCTGACAACCTTGACAGTGACACCAAAACCTCATGGTGTGGATTGGTAGTTGCCGCACAACTATACATCGAACAAGTCCTCCCATTGTGGCACCCCTTCAAGAAGGAGATATACCTCTACAGCATACGCATCCTCCAGCGCGAGCTCACCTACGCCATGGAAAAGTCACAGTCAAGATACCAAGCAGATCTGATGTTTTGGGAATCGTTCCTCGGCTTGATGAGTCTCTATGCACACGAAAAAGCGGGAGAATTGGACTACGAACCTGGCTTCAAGCCCTTTTTTGAAAAGGCTGTGCGGGAACAGAGTCTGAGTTTGGGTCTTCGCACGTGGGCGGATGCGAGAGCGGTCTTGTCGAGAATTACCTGGTCTGCTGCCTTTGCTGGGGATGAATATGTCAAGGGGATATGGGAGGCGGCCATGGGTGGTGAAATTGTTGATAAGGGTCCATGTTCATGATAGAAGATATATCAGCGTTTGTTCCAAATACAGTAACATTACGTATAACATTTACTTTAACTATTCGAAGCATCAGCACAGGACTGATTAGATGCCTGGACGTGGTTATCTTAACCAACAATAGCCACTTTTAGGAAACGGTTAGCAGATGCTTCGGCGACGCCTGCTCTATTCTGATTCCAAAGTCTAAAAGATCAGATGATATCAAAGACATCACGCGACACCTTTTGTGAATCAACTGGGAAGGCCAGCGCGAGATTATGTTCCTTTTGTATTCAACACACTAAATTAGAGTCCCCAGATAACGAGTGTACCCCAGATGCTACTTCGGATCTGGCAACTCGCTCCACCTTGGCGAGATAGGCATGTCTCCGCGAAGTGACCAATCAGCATCGATGCTAAGTCCAATGTTACAAGACGAGTAACTACCTCTTAAATTCGTTCCTACAAATCATGTAACTCTATTACATTACTCTGATTCTATATCATTATAATCCATTTTCACTTCTTATTGCGTAACTGTAAAGATGACAAATACTGTTGTTGTTATCGGGTGAGTACTCAAGCCGCAATTTGGAGTCGATCGACTAATTCAATCCCAAGGGCGGGTGTAATTGGCCTTACCTCTGCGTTGTTACTAGCCAAGGAAGGAAACAAAGTCACTGTTGTTGGAAAACATATGCCCGGTGACTACGACGCTGAGTATGCTTCACCATGGGCTGGAGCCAACGTCATTCCGTAAGTAAATCAGCTACTTGAATCATCAACAACAAGACTGACTTCTCGATAGGCTATCACCTAAGGAAGCAAGTCGCTGGGAACGAAGAACATGGATTGCTCTGAAGAAGCTGGTCGAGGAGAGCCCTGAGGCGGGCATTCACTTTCAAAGTAAGTTTACTCCCGTCCTCACTCCTTTATTATATAATTAATGTGTGCAGCAACTCATGTCCTTCGTCGAAACAAGGATGCAGAAGCCGCCAACTCTGGCTTCTCTGCATATTTCTACGCCGCAAATCCCTGGTTCAAGGAAATATTCGACAACTTCCGGGATAGCAATTCTTCCGAAGTAGCTCCTGGGTACGACTCGGGCTTTCAGTACCAGGGGGTTTGTATCAACACAGCCATCTACCTGCCATGGTTACTCGGCCAGTGCCTAAAGTATGGAGTCGTGGTCAAGCGCGCTATTCTCACCAACATCAACGAAGCCAAGTATCTTAGCCATACTGGGAGAAAAGCCAACATCATTATCAACGCGACAGGCCTTGGGTCATTGAAGCTTGGAGGCGTGGAAGATACCACAGTTGCTCCAGCGCGAGGCCAAGTCGTCGTCGTGCGCAATGAAACCCCCAGCAACCTCCCGCTGTTCATGTGTTCCAGCGCGCTGGATGAGAGCGGCGAGGAAATCTACGCCATGCAAAGAGCTGCCGGCGGAGGCACTGTTCTAGGCGGCACGTATCAGGTTGGCAATTGGGACACACAGCCAGATCCCAACACGGCGAATCGAATCATGCAGCGGATAGTAGATCTGTGTCCTGAGATTGCAGGTGGCAAGGGTATCCCCGGGCTAAGCATTATCAGGCACGGTGTTGGCTTTCGACCCTGGAGGAAAGGAGGCTTGAGGCTTGAAGAGGAAAAGTTGGATGATGAGACTTGGGTAATTCATAATTATGGGCATTCGGGTTGGGGATACATGGGGTCATATGGGTGTGCCGAGGGGGTGGTTGAGCTGGTTGAAAAGGTGACTGATAAGACGAGAGCAAAACTTTGAGATACGTTTGTCCTCATAGAAGTCTATCACATGAGGTGTTCGTCACTTTGGATGACAAAGGCTCTGTTGAATAGAACCAAGTACTGTTTACGAAATACCACGAAGTTAGGGACCAAGGCCGCGCTACTTTCGTGGTGATGAAGCAACGCCCGGTGTTAAGGTTACGGACATACCAACACACAAAGCGACTTCGAATAGAAGGTTTGGTGTGTACGATGCAGGTAAAAGCCGAAACGCGAAAATCCTTCCTGCCAAAGATTTATCAGCATTCTTCCCAGGCCCGACTATGATTGGTTGAAGCATACTGTGCTGTGCTTACTTACCCCCCTTCGCGAAGTAGTTAAGCAACGCGTCGCTCGGTGTTCCGAATATTACCACGAGAATGGAACCTGACAGATGTGAATTATCGATCTAGAAACACGTCATGGCCATGTTGGTCTGATGTATAAGTATCCTCAAAAGCGCTTTGACTATCGATTCTCAACAGCAGTCTCAACATCAATCCGCCTACTCAACTTATATACTGGCTTGGCATAATAGACAACCCGACATCAACCACTTCAAAGCTTTCCCTGCAGCATAACCAAAAGTTAGAAAAAACTATCGCAATGGCTCATCCCATCACTTTCAACGGCAGCCTCGGTCTAGGCTTTATGCTTATCGGTCTTGGTCTCAACGCCAGTTTCCGCCCAGAAGGCCACCTCAAAAACCTCGAGTTTCCCATCCCCACTGAGCCTCAGGCCAAGAAATTCAGCTATGCACTCATGCGCATCTGGGGAATCCGCAATATCTCAATGGGTCTCATGATCTCGGCCATCTGGGCTTCAGGTGATGAGAAGCTCATGGCAAAGGCTTTACTCATATCCATCGGCATGCCTGTCACTGATGGATTCGTGAGCCGATATGTCACTGGCGGTGGTGAGACGCAGCATTGGGTGTTTCCTCCTCTACTTGCTGTTATGGCTGCTAGTCTGTTTGGATGGTATTGAAGTTAGGCAAGAGGATAGACGATTGAGTAAGGAAGATTTGGAAAGATGCAGGAGTCTAGAGCATGGAGCGTCGAGTGTCAATCTGGTTTCTTTGATGCACAAATAATTAATAATTCGTTATAGAAGCATGGCTTCAGTCATAAGTAATTACACTAATTTACAAATGTCCCTGGGTAAACCCAAACCCATTAGAAAGCAGACCCATTTCTTGCGCAAAATATAATGACTGATCATTCTGAGCCCAATTCGCAGCGCCTTGAAGACGCTGTAGCAGGTCTTCCGTCGTCTCCGGCATAACTACCGACTCAGAAACTTGTGAGTCCTCGGATGTCGGCGACGTCTCTTCAGTGCAATCTGAGTAGGCCTGTTGTGCTCGTTCTGTGACCTCATGAATCACCGAGGGCGTCGGTCCTATGTCGATTCCCATTTGCAGAGCAAAGCCCACAGATGGGTCGTCTTCCATCCATCGAGAAAAGCTCCTGGCATACGTGGCTGGCGATAATGGTCGAGGGAGTGCTATTTGCTTCGTCATAGGCATCGGTATGCTCGGTTGTCCGAATAGCATAGGCATTAAATTCTGGTTTCTGTTGACAAATCGTCGTAGAGCAGCTGGAAAGTCACTATCCCGTGCGAGACGATCTTGACTAAGACATACGTCTATTGTCAAAGCCAATCGTAAATACTGTGCCGGACTTCGAGCCAAGACATCAGCATGATCATTGGTAAGTAACCTCTGCTCGGGCTCGAGATAACTGCCCATAAAGTATCGGATAGTCTTTGATATAGAGTGCACGCCGTCGTATTTAGGATGAAGTTCTCTAAACACTTGGATGAGGACGTTGAGCCGTGATTGTTTCGAGGCAACTTCCGGACGGGCCCAAATCTCGGCGGCTGACGAGGCAGAAGACATCTTAATGTCCACCATGTGCATAGCAAGTGGCAGTGCCGTGCACGCCACCGCACTACTCGGCAGCCAGCGCGTCAAGCGACGCGGGTGGAGTCGAGCGAAGCACTCTGCTATGCTTTTCGTGGCACTCCTTAGATCTCTCCGGTTGTCCTTGAGGAATTGTGTCTCTTGAGCTGCTGTCGCTGCTTGTGTGATCAGTCCTATCACGAGACCGAGGTGAAGCTCATAGTTGCACAAGGCTACCTGACTGGCGCTACAGTGTGTTAGTCAATTGAAGCAGCCCCGAGCGACAAACTGGGAACTTACTGGAAGTAAATCCAGACCAGGTTAGTAAACAGCACTGCGGAATCTTCAAAGGGCCCCGCATTCGGTGATAAATCTTGTATCGCAAGCGGTGGTCTCGTAGCCGCTGCCCAGCTTCTAAGCGACCTTTTGTGCTCCTGCACCTGCGCATACGCGGTCGAGTGTGCCTCGGCGTCGAGAATCGGTAGCGTTTCGGTGGGATACACCAAGCCCAGAATATCCGTCAGAGTAACACAAAGCTCCGTGAGGCGTTCTAATGCAAGGATGAGCTTATGCTTGGTAGCGATGTTGTAAACCCGTGACGACTCCAACTCGTCGACTAGATCATCATATCCCAAGGGCGTGCAAAATGCAAAGTCGAACTGAGCGCTTGTGATTTGGATATTTCGCCGCACACAGAGAGGCATGATGCGATCGCGTATAATGCAGCACCACCAGATTCGCTTGAGGACATTTCTTCTCTTCATGTCTTGTTGGGACACGTGCAGACCAAAGGATGGGTTGTCGTATTTATCGGCATCGCATGACTTGGCGTGTTGTATGGCTATCCTGAGCCATCTGCTATTTGGCATTCGAGGCCCGGAACGGAAGGTCGGGCACCAGTACGTGAGGAGCGTGGCGGCTTGTGCTATTGAGATGGGATCCGGATCGGTGGAGAAGTCGTATAAGAGCTGGTCACATTAGACAATGCCGATGTGAGGTTGGGTAGTCGTACCTTGGCTTTGGTATAGAATGACTCTTTTGCTTCGAGGATGGTTGAGAAGCCCAGAGTCTGTAGGCTCTCTTTTGGGACAAACTAAAATTATTAGAAATGGTCATCATAAAGACCGCTTTGACCTACAGTGCAGGAGGCAAACATCATAGACTGCAACAGCAGCATCGACACGGGTGTACCGGGATTGGCGGTGTTGGATGGTATGGGATCATACGCGGCCCAGAAATCGGCCTCATTGAGGAGGGGTAGCAGCGGGTGGATATATAGGAAGTAATGTCGAATAAACTCGTCGAGGATCGGCTTGGATGGGACGCGCAGACAACCCTGGGCGTGAAGGTGATTGAAGTCGCAGTCGCGCATGTTGAGTGTCCTCAAGAACGGCATTGACGAGTATAAGGCTTTGAGTTCGGATCGCACGGGTTCGCTAGGTTCGATTGGTTCATCGAACGACGGAGGTATAAATTGTTGCATCTCCTCCATCTCTTCGACAATATCATCGGGAGGCGCGTCCGGCGACTCGACATGTGTCCGCTCGCGATGGATGACGGAGTCATATTCCGACTCTTCGAGGTCGTGCAACGTGGTCGATGCATCTTCGATGGGACTTTGCGGGTTGTCGTGACTAGACGTTGGCGACGTTGATGCCGCGACGGCTTCGCAGTCGCGAAGGATGTCATTGGAGGCTATAGAAGAGGATCGGTTGGGGATAGGGCTACGACATGAGTAATCAGCATACACAAGACATGGTAAATGAGGTCACATACAAGGCATCAGCGCGACGGGCAACGACACACTCAGTGCCATCGAGTCGACAATTGGTGCAAGGTGTCGAAGTGCGAGTGACATCACACCTGACCTTCCTCTTGCGACACTTGAGACAAGCCTTTGTGGCCCTCTTCCGGGAAACAGGCTTCTTGGCAAAGCGAACGGGTTGCTGAGGCTGCGTAGTATTGGGATTCATCCTGGTACTGGAGGCGGAGACAGGTTTAACAATGGTCACCCGAGGGTTGAGAGAGGAGAGATTGAGGAGCCAAACCCCAGATTTACCCCAACTATTAGGGTCCCCCCTGTTAGGGGCTAAGCGCCTAGTCACGGCAGTTCAGCCTCGGGTTCTCGGCTCTGGCCCTTGTGGGGTGCCTTGCAGTGGTTTTATCATGTCGCGAGATGGAGACAATGCTTATATGATGGGATGAGTATTTTTGTCAAAGTTTTGTAAGATGGGTTATGTCATTGGGCTTGGCTCAATGGTGAGATCTTGAGTATCAGATGGGATCTCATGTGACTTGTAGCCCCTGTAAAAACCTCCGTAAAGTGCCCAATTATAGAGGCTGCAAGCCGAAGACAATCTGCGCGCTAGTGAGGTTTCGTTCTGTAATTTAATCATCAGCCACAATCCATCAGTCATCCATACGTTACATCGTTTTATGGTCTCACGATATTTTTACACCCGCGACCATTGGACCACCAGCAGAAAAGACAATTCATTAGTTTGCTCGTATGCAAAAAAAGTAAAATGAAATAAACCGAAATAAAACGTCCGCCGCTTATACCACCTCCGTCATAAACAAATCTTCTATCAGCCTACAATCGCCGCTGACGCTCATATGCAGGGTTCAACATCCGCTGGATCACGAAGGATCTTGATTACAGGGTAAGCAGGATGCTTTTAGCGCGTTACATCATCGCAAACCCTGCCACAGGATTCGCTCCCAATCCTTCGCAACATTATCTCTAGGTATCCGAGTGCGATCTCTACTCCATCGGACTGTGGCAAGCTCAATTTATCAAATTGCTGCTTTCCCAAGCCACACGCCATTGCACACGTACCCATGGTCTCTCGCGCTTCTCAGCCAACGGGCGGGCCGATAGCGCCTAAATAGTTGCTTTATTTTTATGCTCATCTCGTATTAGTGGATGTGACAGTGGCTGAGCCCTGCAAAGAACGCCTACTGCCAGGGACTAGTGTTCACGTCACGGTCCTAAGCCCTTCCTTCAATCCTTCTTTACATAGTTTATTTTGAAGGAGCTGCTGATGTTTGTTTGTGGATACGGAGTCGAGATGGGTTATAATGGTGGCTGGAATGCCACTGGCGACCGTTGTCTAATTTGCTCTCCTTCTTTTGGTGCATGCTCCCTTCGGCTTCTTACTTGTCTTACTATAATTTCACCCGAATGACATTTTGTTGACACTTCGACCTTGCTTTTCGCATTATCAACAAACTTCTCTTTCTTTTCATACACTTTTGTGTATTATTCTCACGCTGTTCAAAATGGTTAAGCGATTCAATGGCTTCGACTTTTGGGAACAGCGCTTCAAAGCCAATCAACCACCAAGCTCCGACTCCGGGTCCGGGTCCGGCTGTAGCGATTCCGGCTCGGATAGTGACGCCTCCCTTGCAATAACTCCAGACGTCTCCACAAATGAAGACATCTTTCTGGTGACAGAAACCGAACAAAGTTCAGAGCCACAAGAAGTCAATTCGACTTATCAAGTCACCCATTCTCAACCCCTCATCATCAAATCCGTCGCTGCGGCTCATGACGTCCGCAACTCGATATCCTTCCTGCCTTCGCTAGATCATTATAGCCAGTCTGCAGATGTTCTACTTCCCAATAGCTATGAAGAAAAGGAGGAATTCTTGACGGTTGTCAAGAGAAATGACAGCCGAAGCAAGAGAAATACACAACCGCCCGATACCAGACGATCACATTCTGGCACAATCTTCAAGCGACAATCACCGTTGACGATTGACACCACCAACCTCTCCCCCGAATACCACCGCCAAGCCCGTCAGAGGCATTCAACACTTCCAGATCTACCAGCCCCTCACAATCCCACTACCAAACCCCATCACAAACACACAATCGATGGACCTTCAGACTGCGCAAAATGTCTGACACTCCAAACAGACCAAGCTTTCGAAGCCCTCGCCAATGCCCTCGGCGACAAGCGACAAGAACCAATAACACCATTTCTTCTCAGAACAACCAAGAATTTTGAAGCTCCGGTTATCAGATCACCAAAGCCCCTACGCCCAAGAATCGCGTCACAACATCTCCAAAAGGCACAGCACTGGGCAGATAGCCAAAGAGACTTTGACAGCTCCACAGCGAGCTCATTGTCGAGTCCCATGAGCCCAATGATGCCCATCAACTTAACACCCGACACTGATAAGAGCTCACTGGATACTGAGATAATCCCTATGGGCTGTAACCTGGACCATGATCTAGGTGACTTTTTGGAATGGGAGGCGCGAAACGTTTGCGCGTATGGATATGGCACAAACAGATTTTCAAAAGATCTCACAGGAAAATGAAGAGAAAGATTATAGAGATGAGAATGACACTAGATGATTACACATAGAAACGTGGGATCTTATGTAACAATACCATAATACTCAAATATGAACTTGATAAATTTTAAGTCCTTAGACCCTGACGGATGCAGGCGAAGGGAGTTTCGTCATCAAAGTAAATGTTAGAGACCATCAACCAAATATTATTACAAGCATGTAAGTGAAACATCTAAAGATCGCTGTTTAATTAGTATATAAGGAAGCCAGTGTCGTGTGTAGGGTAGGCATTGGGAAAGTGAGTATTGCGGCTATAATGCACAGATTCGGCTAAGGCATGATTTCAACCAATCGCGTTAGTCATCCAAAAGGTTTGTCACCCGTTCGCGTTTGTCATCCGACAGCGTTTGTCATCCAATAACGCCATCCACTAGCCGTCCGGACCAAGGGACCTTTTGTTGTAAAGCGTCACGGCTGATCAGCTGTTCCTCTTTGAGAACCTTCCTTGGACAATTCATTGGATCAATTGGCCTTCCACCTTTGGATTTCATGATTTAGCTGATAATTGCTTCCCGGGTAACGGAGCTATTGCCGAGTTGGGTTTGTTGCTTCGTGAAGTGTCAAGGATTACCTCTCACCTCGCTCACCATATATACCACGATATAAACATCACCATTTACCAAATCATCATCATACTGAATCATCACCACAGTAAACCATCACCAGAAACTTCTATCATATCAACAACCAACTATCGAAATGCCTTCCGCCTCATCTTTTCGTCAACTTGTCGGCGTCCAGCCCTCCTCAGCAAGTCTTTCCGACAGCGTCCTGATCATCATCGACGCTCAAAATGAGTACGCCGAGGGTAAACTCAAAGTCACCAATGTCTCTGAATCACGCAAGGTCATTGCTGCACTTCTAGAAAAGTACCGCTCTGCAAACGGAAGCATCATTCACGTCGTCCATGACACAACAGAGGGTGCTCCAGTCTTCACCACTGGTACCAAGCTCGCGGAGGAGTTTGACGAGCTGAAGCCAAGAGACGGCGAGCCGCTTATTCACAAGAACTTTGCTGGTTCTTTCACCAAGACAGATCTGCAGGAGGCTTTGGATAAGACTGGGAAGAACAAGGTTGTTCTTGTTGGATACATGGTGAGTTACTAATCGTCGCTGATATGGTCCATGCTAATGATGACAAGGCTCATGTTTGTATCTCAACCACTGCTAGACAGGCTGCTGAGCGTGGATTTGATGTTTTGATTCCCGAGGACGCTGTTGGTGACCGTGATATCCCTGGAGTCGATGCCGACCAGCTGGTCAAGGTTGCATTGAGCGAGATTGGCGATGCTTTTGGAACTATTATTAAGAGCAGCAGCATTGTCTAGAAACTCGTACATGGAAGTAGCGATGTGTGGAAAGCTTTCAACATTTTTATTATTCCTAATCTAGGATTGCTTTTCTGAATATTCTGGCTGTACGAGATCCCTTCTTGTGAACCTCACGTTAAAATCGGTCTGCTTGACGAACCAAGCGTTGATAATTTTCCACTCCTTGCTCGGGTCTTCAAAGTCGATCTGAAATTGGTCAGCTTCTCTTTGTCATCATGTCGAGTAGGGGAAACATACCTTGAATCTTCTTAGCAGACTTGGCACAACCTTGTAAATCTCCAACAGACTAATATTCTTTCCGATGCAGGTTCGACTTCCCATACCAAACTGGAACATCATACCAGTCATCTTCTTGATACGCTTGTCCTCTTCATCTGCATTCAGGGTGGGATCTGGCAGCCATCGCTCAGGGCGGTATTGATCAGTGTTAGTGCCAAAGATTTCCTGGCGGTTATGGATCAACCATGCTGAGACACCAACAATGGTGCCACCCTTGATGAACTCTCCCGCAATCTCAACTCCTTGAGGAGGCACGATTCGCTCAAGGGGAAGGCCAGGAGCAGGATGCATGCGGAAAGCTTCTTGTACACAAGCATGGAGATAGGGGAACTTCTGAGCTTCAGCAAATGTGACCAGACCAGTCTCGTAGTCTGAGAAAGCTCCAGCCTTGGCAGCCTCATCAAGCTCCTTCTTGAGCTTTTCATAGCATGCTGGGTTTCGAAGCAGATAATAGAACACAGCCGAGAGAGTAATTGCTGTAGTTTCTGAGCCGGCGAACGCCATAGATACAGCCATGGTCTGAACCAATGTGTCGGTCATAAAATCGGGACGTGCTTCACGGGCGGCAATGAATTTGGATAGAAGATCCTGGCCAAGGGGTTGCTTCTTGATGTTGGCAGTGGGGAGGCCATCGGTAGCGTGGAGCTCGGGAATAAGACGTTCAGCCATACGAGCACGGGCGAAGCGTGCGACAGGGAATGTAGAGTCGAAAAGACCCCACTGGGAGAGTTTGAGGTAGATAGGGTTCTTGAGGAAGAGAAGGTCGAGGAATGGGATTTGTCCGACCTGGATTGGAGTTAGTCGGGAAGATTATCATCTGAGCGAGTGACCTACTGGTGCGACGTAGAGAAAGAGCTTGGAAAGATATGCAACGATACCCTCGACATCCTCATTCTTCTCAATGAAGCCATGTCTCTTGCTATAAGTGATTTCACCAATGACATCAAAAGCGTAGAACTGAAGCCACTGCGTAAAGTCACAGACATCAGGCTTCTTGACAAAGAGATTCTCGGTCTGGTCCAAGAACAGCTTAGTTGTGTTATCGACAAAAGGTTCGTACTGCACAAGTGCACTCATTGAGAATGCAGAGTTGACGCTTCTGCGGAACTGGGAGTGGAAGTCATTGTCGGTCGTGCTGAAGAGAGATGCTAGACGGTGGCCCTGGACCACAGATTGCTGGACGATATAGAAGTCGGACTATGATAGGATAAGCATAAGGTTAGGAAAGTCAGTAAGAATTGCCTACCTTTACGTAGCCCTTGCTGAGTCCATATATAGATTTGAGAACAGCAGGGTCGGAAAAGGATAGAGTGTTGGGCCCAATGCGCACGATATCACCATGCTTGGCGTGAAGTTTTTGAAGAGTAACTTCAGGTCGCTGGCCGTAAACATCAACAAAGCGCCACCAATCCGTCAAAGACGCTAAAAAGGGTCCTGGATATTTATTTAGACCATGGTGGTATCTGTTCTTCACCAACCATGTAACAGTAAGTGTTGTAAGTACCAAGACCCAGTGCTCAAGAAGAGCGCTGAGAATGGTTCCAATCAAGCCGCTGTGCATGTTGAAGGCACAAGAGGGCGAAAGATAATTGTTGAATGTGACTGAAGTGGTTTATTTCCATGTATTACTCTACGCCCTGCCCTCTTCTTATATCGCTTTCACTTAGACCACATCTTGCTGCTGTCTCGGTGTTCGGCTACTCCAGGTTTGCCCCCACAGTCCAATCTGGGGTAGTTTGAATGACGATATCCACTATTCTCGGCAACTGAGCACGGCAAATACTCCTGATGTATGTATCCGAGCAAAAATTAATGGTTAGTAGGATAAATACGGACATATTTATGTCGATACTAGATGTTATTGTCATTTCGAGGCGAGGAGGCTATCCTCTCGACGTAATCTTGGACCTGCCAGAGCTGGGGCTAGCAAATGTTGTCGGCAGATGTGAACGGGAGCAATGATTTGAGACCTAATAGCAAGGCAGGTATCATTGATAAGTCTTATCGTTCGCACATCGAGATTCTGTCGTCGGAATGTGCGGAGGAACTGCATGCGTCGTCATCCTCTTGAAACGTACATTTGGCAAATGCCGAGTGGGACCTCGACATACTCGTGGTAAATCGCTGATGTACATTGTCTCCCAGGCACTTTGTTGTTACCACGTACTACATTTCATGTCGTGAGAATATCGCGTCGTTAACGCCCGATCATTTGTTCCTTTTTCCAGGCTTGAAGTCGAATCGAAGACTCAAATCCCCGAGCTCTCATACAGTATTGTGACTATTCTCTATGTTTAGTTCAAAGCATTAAACTAAAAGAGACTTCGCCTTGAGAAGGCCCGGATCTAGGAGTATCGTCGCCAATTGCAATCAATACGACTGACAATTATACGAGATATATACAGCGACCTAGCAGAAGACATGGAATAATACTTGCTTGCATATACTCGCAGCTTTGGATTTCACTGACCATGTGAGTAAGACCTGATGTAGAGAAACTTATACCGACTACTTGTATCTAGGCTGGTTGGCATCTAGCTGTTAAGACTCCATAAGCCAAATTGGGTCCGGTATAGACTATGAACCCCATAACCTTGCTAATCAACCTTTCGACAGACCTTCACCTAATACCTTAGAATCCAGCATGCCCAATCCACCGAACAACATGTTGAAATCGAGCTCAGTTTCTAACAAGAACTGCCTTTTAGGCCACAGCAAAAGCAGCTGAACCACCCGTCATCTGCCTGCTCCTCACTTCTAGCTCCAGTAGCTATCCCTTGATCCCTCGTATCAACTTGACCCGTCGTATCAACTTGTCCCCTTTCACTTATTTCGTCCCTTTGATGGACCTGATCTCTTTCATTGAACTGCCCCGTTTCATCGACTTGACCTCTTTGACTCACTTGGTCCCTTACACTGTTTTGTTGTGCATCTCTCATTTGTCGCCGCTCTTGAGCCTTTTTATGTTCAATGGCCGACTGCCTCTGAGCCATCTTCGACAATGAGTCATCATTCATTATGCGATAGGCACCTGATGGAGGAGGATTCTTCTGCATTCTGCCTCTCCCTGGAAGTGGTCCTTCATTCACCTTTTTTCTCCACCTCGCTTCTTGTTTCCTATCTTTCGTCCGCTGTTGCTTATACCGATGAGCCATCCACTCGAAGATTTCATTCGTAGAGTCACTGTCGTCCTTCCTGTCGTTCGCTCCTTGCTCAACATCTTGTCTTCCAGCCGCTTCTTCACCAAATGCCACTGCATCTTGATCTTCAACTTGTTCCGAACTGTCAATTACGTGACCAGCTGGTTTGCTATTCTGAGACCTCTCTATAGCCTCCCTAACCCAATTCTGCTTCTCTTTTTCAGATTCTCTAACCTCATACTTTTCGTATTTATTCGCCAAGAAGTCCCCATTGAGCTCTTTGATAGCTCGATACGTATCTTCAGAGGCACTTAGCCATTGGTAATACGGTTCATGGAGCAGTTTCTTTCGGTCTAGGCGAGAACGTTGGTCGATCCATGTGCGAGCCGCGACCTCAGCAGCGGGGTCATCAGCGACGACTAAGTTTGATTGAGGGTATAGGCCACCGTGGAGTCCTCGCAGTTGCTTTGCAATCTTTCTCTCGCCATCTGGCCATTTTTGGAATTTCCCCGTCTGATAGCTCGTGCCGTATTTAAATCCTTCTGGTGAAATGATGTCGGGCAGGCGAGTGCAAGATGAAAGCAGTACACCAGGAAAATCTCTTTTGATCTCCAAAGCAACATCGATCATGGCTCTATCGACGCGGCTTTCGAATATGACTTCTGGTTCATTGAGCGCTTCTCCAGTTAATGGATTTGCCGGCCTCGTTGTGATGCCTGGGTATCCGTGATAGCCAAGTCCTAGACCACTGCATACGATTTCAAGTATGAAACTGTAGCCACCTTCACCTTCATTTATTGGAATATCGACAAAGGACATAATCTGCTTCCTGCAGACTTTGGTAAGATGTTCCAGAGACAGACGTTCCAACTTGTCTTGTATATGAGTATGCTTGGCCATGCCTTCTTCTTTGAGTGCAAGTTCAACGAGTGGGTCTGTATAAAAGACCATGATCAAGCTTGGACACTCATAGAGCCGATCCGGGACGAATGCACGCCTGTATACTCTGAAAGAATAAATATTGGCTTGTTGTAGAAGTGATTGATACGAATTGTACTTTATGTTGTACCCTTTCAGAATCACATTGTCACTTCGATAGTAGCCTGTGGATATATATCTTCGTGCTCCAGGATCTCTGACTTTGGTATAGTGTTCAGTGAACTCGACGATAGCTTTAGCGAAGTCGTTTTCTCTGAGGTCGATCTGGACACAATAGGGAGTTATTTTGAGCACTTCGATTGCTTCTCTTAGTCGAGGTACTTTCTCAATCCCTGGTAAGTATGAACTAGCGAAGTTATCGCTGTCTAAATTAACGCGTCTGGATACAAGTTCTGTGTCATGAATCTCGTGCGAGAGATCAGCCCATTCTTGCAAATTGTATCGTGTCACACGCTGAGTCCCTTCGTCATGAGCCAAGAACCGTTCATTCGACTCTGACCCATAGCGACAGTCTACCTCATGGAGATAAAGGCCGAGAGAGATGCCTGATTTAATTGCAGTGAGTGAGTTTTCCAAGATGCGTGAAGATCGCTCGTAGTACCCGCGGTGACAAAATACATGGCCGAACTGTGCTGGCCGCAGTTTTCGTTGTAGCCTGGGATATCTAGAAGTCGTTTTCGTCAATGAGCTCTTTCCAAATTGGCAATAGAGCACTCTTTGTGTTACCCAGTCGTATCCTTCAGGAAGCTTGGGAAAGCGACGGGGATAGATAAATTCCCCGCGCCTTTTTATCAGATCCGCCATATGAAGGTAGGACAACTACGACGGGTTGTTCTATGACAACTCGGAAGGACGATACTGTAGGCCGAAATTAATAAAGATTCAAAGCATCTAAGAATTAAGAGCGTCAAGAGGGTATAGTAAGGGCGTCGTTAATACAAGAGCAATTTTCAGAAAAAGAGTTGATAGATACCCAACTCTCCTTGTCAGTATACAAGTACTTATAATAGATAGGAGGAGGCCGCCCTCTTGATGAGGCTCGCACCTGTGTGTATACATCATGCGGCTGAAAATACATATGTAGTACTGCTGCTGACAGCGCAGCTGAGCAATATTATGCTTGTCTCGGTTTACCCCATCTTCACACCCTCTCTTCACAAATGCACCATGACTTTTTTGGCCCCTATTGAAGTCTGTCTTTTATGCGCGCAATGGCAAGGCAGCCAGAGGAATGCATTTCTGCCTAGTCCATGTGGTAAATCATGATGTTATCTACAACCAACAGACCAATCAATTACTGTGATGTATGTCACACTGGGCCTCGCTGTCTAAGCCTCGCTGCAAGGATCCTGTGATATGTTGGACCTCCTGACCCCGATTGAGTCACTCAGTTCGTGGAGTATCAAGATTTCCTTGCTTCTTGCTACAGGAGGGTTATAAGCAACATTTAGCCAATTAACCGAGGTCAGCTTCACATGTTCTAATAACTTTGCCGGACTTTTGCTCCATTATACCTGCAGCTACAATGGAGTAAATGCCTAAAAGTTGTTACACAGCCTTGTTGATAGACCATTAACAGTACCAGATGCAAGAGGGGCTTAGAGGGTTCCTCCTCAGCCGTAATTGTAATTTACAAACCGCATAATTACGTCTTACCCTACTACCATGCCCTTGGAAAATTGTTAATATATTGCGCCTCCTGATCTAATTACGTTGACTGGAGATCACTTCCCTTTTGTTTCTTGATATCCTCGTCAACCCAAGTTCTAGTATCTTTAACCTTATCATGGAGACTCGCGAAGAGAAACTTGCACAATGGGCTGATTTTTCCACGAATCCCCCGAAAAGTCTCAGGTTCTTGGAAGGATCAATTCCATTAACTCAAGATGGCTCGAGTCACCAGATCTGCTTTTCACAGAAGCAGATCGATCCCAGTCAAGTTGATAACCATATCCTTAACAACTTCAACGACAATGGCCCAAATGTGTGGCGCTTCAAAGCACTATCCTTCCCCCAGCTGCAGCTCGGAAGGCTCAGACTTTCTTTCGCCAAACCAATGTATCAGAAAATTCAGCGCGCCTGGAACTTACATTCCCGCACACTTGAAGTATTCCTCGCAAACAATGGTGTCTTTACTACGTTCCACTGTCCCACCAGTGGTCGCACGTCTTTCCTCCTCAAAGTTTCCAATTCTCGTTCAACAGGCTTCGACTGTGTATCTGTCACATACGATCCTTCTTGTCGCACTACATACGTCTTGTATCATCATCTCATGGCCGCAGATTCTGTGTTCGCTACGTTGACTACTTTAAAAGAACAATGCCTTGATCCCCTATTTTTCGTCGCGGCCGTCTATCGTTCCCATTACCAGCAGATTGAGATACATCGCAATACTATCGACGATTGCATTGTCAAGATAGAGCGAGAGACGGGTCTTGGGGTCCCTGCAAGTTTGAAAGGGCGACGCAAGAGCTTAGACGCAATGCCCCAGTGCTTCAGCTCCAAGAAGACAATTCAGCAGCTAGCTTACTGCCAATCAGATGTAGCAATCATTAGGCACACTGCACGTTGCTGTTTGGAATGTGGAAATTGGCTTATTGATGCACTCGATAAGGGCATTTTGAACGAGAACGGAATGGATGCCAACTCAGCCCTTCACTTGTCAAAAACTCTCAGGCCAATGCAGCAAATTAATCGGGAAGAAGTGGAATATTTACGAAGGCGGATTGAGATAACTCTCTCACAAGTCGAGCAACTACATGACAGGGCTCAAAGTCAGACCAATTTTGTGAGTTCTACTTTCTCTTTAATTAAGGTTATTCAACGAATGCTAATTACTATGAATAGCTGCTTGCAACGCTCTCGCAACATGACACTGAATACACTGCCACAATTGCTATAGATGGAAAGACCGACAGCAACGCGCTTAAAGCCATTGCTATGTTGGGAACTATTTACTTGCCAGGCACATGCGTGGCGACCTTGCTTAGCATGGACATCTTTATCTGGCGCGATTCCCACGATTCAATGCATGTGTCGTCGAAATTTTGGATATTCTGGCTGATTGCGTTGCCGCTAACAGTCGCGACCTTTGTTGCGGTGATTGTATGGTGTAGAAAAGAAAACAGAAAGAGCTTGGAGCGCTTGAAAATCTCTCATGTTCACCCTCGTTTCAGCGCGCATAAAAAGTATAATGCTGACATAGTTTCAGACCCAGGCAGGATGTTGAGAGGGTCTGGGCTGTTGGTGTAAATGATGCCTTCCTACTGTGTTGCCGGCGGTAAGCTCTGCCATTTATTGCTACAGATATCATCCCTTGATCAGATGTTAAGTTTAAGAAATAATTCAGCAAGATCATACTATATACCTATCGACGAATTCAGTTTCCATCATATAATCTTGGATTGTAAGATCCATATATCAAGTGAACAACACTTATAAGAAAATCGACAGATAGTTAGAGGTAGGGACGAGATTGGTTTTACCAACCCTATACCAGTTGCCTGACAACAAGTGGATTTTCACATCCGTTCGTGTTGGGAAGCGCCCCAACAAAAAACCAGGACCAAGGCTCGAGCTTCTGAACAAAACGCTCTGACCATGTTCTTAGCAAGGATCTACTCGGTCTCATTACGAGGGAACCAACTAACTAGGCAAAGGTCCCGACGCAATCCACGTGGTAACGTGCCCTGTAACTGGAACTGTCAGGCTGTGCAGCACGCGACAAGACAAGAGAGTGAGTGCCAGACCAAACTGGCGGGTACGGGACAAGGGAAGTTACTTGAGGAATTACGACAAAGGATGGACACTCTATCCTCCTTTAGGTAATAAGTGGAATGATCGCCAGGTCGACGCCGCAGGTACAGTACCTGGTGCTTGACTGCCGTTGCTTATAATAGAAGGCGGTAGCAAAGTTTTATGGCAGAATTATTGTCGAATTTTATTTTTACTCATGAATGTCAAATGATGTAAGCAACAAGATGCGTTCTCGTGGACAATTATGCACATCAACACTTGACTTTCATGGCTAGGCATTGCGTAGATAATTCGTAATCAAAAGACTGCTATAGCCTAATATCATAAATGGAAATAGATGGCCGTGGACGAGTCAGTAAAGCCGGATAACGCACTGAGACAGCCACTCTCCAACCTCAATAGGATCACTCAATGCCTCCGATCGGCAGAGCTCTTATCAGCCTCTGATTGGCAGCGACACCACTTTTTCCATTCCCATTCAATCAACGCAAACATTCACAAGGATTAGCCTGTAAAGGGCCCCATCTTGTGCTGACCTAATATCACTTTGCTCGCCCCCTTTTCCCCTTTCAGCCACCCACGATATCGGATTAAAATTCCAGAGTTTCGCACTACTCTACTGATACCTACTCTCTCTGCACAAAAAAACACACTACCTAGCATTCGTTTTCTTGATAGTGCAGAAACGTCATGGCTTCCATATCGACTCAGACTGCCAATGGTGTTGAAGGCGAGGAATGGTGTACGTACTCTTGAAAGCATTTACCACGCCCCTGTACTAAACTGTTGTCAGATTCTCCCGAGAAGATGCTTGCACGTGCGTGAACCGATGCTTTTGAATGACTTCACACTAACATTGAGCCTCAGGACACCCCAGCAAGCCTCATATCGGCAGTAAGTCAGAATTCAAACACGAAAATACTCATAAAACTAACATTCTCGACCTAGGTTTGGAAGAGTACCAGCAAATGCACCAGCTCTCCATCAGTGAGCCCGATGCGTTCTGGGGAAGTCTTGCTCGTGAGCTCCTCACCTGGGAACATGATTTCCACACCGTCAAGACGGGCTCTCTGGTCGAGGGCAACCCTTCCTGGTTCTTGGGCGGAAAGCTGAATGCCTCATTCAACTGCGTGGATCGCCATGCGCTCAAAAACCCCAACAAGGTTGCCATTATCCACGAGACTGACGATGGCAACAACGGACAGTCCATCACATACGGAGAGCTGCTGAAGCAAGTATGCAAGGTCTCATGGGCTCTCAAGGATTTGGGAGTTCGAAAGGGTGACACAGTCGCTATCTACATGCCCATGGTCCCAGAGGCTCTGGTAGCTATCCTGGCTTGCACGCGTATCGGCGCTGTGCACTCTGTTGTCTTTGCTGGTTTCTCGGCTGGTTCGCTGAGGGATCGCGTCGAGAACGCCAAGAGCAAGGTTGTCATTACTGCTGATGAGAGCCAGCGAGGTGGCAGGACAATCGGCATCAAGAAGATCGTGGACGAAGCCTTAAAGTCTCTGGAGGGCGTCCAGACTCTTGTTTTTAAGAGAACCGGGGCTCAGGTTGCGTGGACTGAGGGACGAGACCACTGGTGGCACGAGCAGGTTGCCAAGTGGCCCAGCTATATCGCACCCGAGGCCATGGACGCCGAGGATCCCTTGTTTCTCCTCTACACTTCTGGATCAACAGGTAAACCAAAGGGTGTTTTACACACCACTGGTGGTTACCTAGTAGGAGCAGCTGCAACAGGCAAGTATGTGTTTGATATTCACGAGAACGATCAATACTTCTGTGCTGGCGACGTCGGCTGGATCACAGGCCACACCTACGTTGTCTACGCTCCTCTTCTTCTCGGTGTCTCTACCGTTGTGTTCGAGGGCACACCCACATTCCCTAATGCGTCTCGTTTCTGGGACATCATCGCCAACCACCAGATCACACACTTTTACGTTGCTCCCACTGCTCTTCGCCTGCTGAAGAGAGCTGGCTCAGATCCCGTCAACCACGATACCAAGAGTCTTCGAGTTCTTGGTTCGGTTGGTGAGCCTATCGCTCCTGAGATCTGGAAGTGGTACTACGATGTGATTGGCAAGGGTGACTGCCACATTGTTGATGTAAGTCAAGCCCATCACAATTTCTATGAAAACAACTAACCCTCTAGACCTACTGGCAAACCGAGACCGGCTCTCACGTCGTCACTCCTCTGGCTGGTGTCACACCCACCAAGCCCGGATCCGCATGCCTGCCCTTCTTCGGCATCGACACAGTCCTCATCGACCCTGTTTCAGGCGTTGAGATCCACGGCAACAACGTAGAAGGCGTTCTTGCTTTCAAGTCTTCATGGCCCAGCATGGCCCGAACCGTCTACGGCGACCACCAAAGATTCGAGGAGACATACCTGAAGGTGTACCCCGGATATTACGTAAGTGCTTCCCCAGTCCCGAAAATCAACGTTTACTAATCGTGAATTAAGTTCACTGGTGACGGAGCTGCCCGCGATAACGACGGCTTCTACTGGATCCGCGGTCGTGTCGACGACGTCATCAACGTCAGCGGCCACCGTCTTTCAACGGCAGAGATCGAAGCCGCCATGGTCGAGCACCAAGCCGTTGCCGAGTCTGCCGTCGTTGGTGTCGCAGACGAAGTCACAGGCCAATCAGTCATCGCCTTTGTCTGTCTAAAGGAAGCTTTCCGAGCGTCAGAGGGCGAGGTTCACGCCGAGCTGCGTCTGCAGGTGCGCAACAGCATTGGACCTTTTGCGGCGCCCAAAAAGATCTTCGTCGTCGGTGATCTACCCAAGACTCGTTCCGGAAAGATCATGCGTCGTGTTCTGCGAAAGGTGGTGTCGGGTGAGCAGGACCAGCTTGGAGATATCTCTACCCTCTCGGATCCCTCGGTTGTGGGCAGCATTATTGAGGTTGTGCAAAGAAGCGCATAAGCTGGGAATGAGAATCAAATGAAAACGTATAATTAGCTGATATATTGGTTTTAATAAGAAGAATTCTTTTCGCCAAGCTATATGGGTATTGGTCTTGATCTGACACTGAAATATGTACATACGACGGGTCTTGGTCTATTTCAAAGGGAATTGACAAAGGTCGACAAATTAGTAACATGTCTTGTCTATTTGGTTCATCTAACAAATAGTCGAGCTACATGATAGGCAGTCCTCCGCCAAATCAATACCTCCGTCGGAAAACAGACTGCATCAATCCCATTTGTGCAGGTAATTAGATATTTAGTTCGCCCGTCACATTCGAGGTGGCAAAGATCCGAGGGGGATCCAATAGACGAAATCTCGACCATAACTTAGGTATCCTACTCTAAACTCTAAACTCTAAGCTCCATGAGCTGAATAGCTTTGACAACGAGATCTTCGCGCGTAACTCCCCGTCCAATAGTATCAATCCAGAACTTCAAACCCGCAGCTCTATTCTTGCTTCCAGTTCGCAGAGACAGCTTGGTCTTGCTTCCAACGCAATACCCCGAGGCCGGACTCTCCTTGCCGTCCTGAGCAGTGAACTGCAGTCCCGTCAAACACCCCTTGTCATCAATCCACAGGTGTGCATTTTCGAGACAAGCTCCCTCTACGTTCCATTGCTCTTGAGTGTAGTGGGGCTTCTCCTCCTGTTCCTCCTCCCCATCCTTATGTCTTGATCCCTCAAAGCACATGCACCAATAGCGTCCTTTCAAGCCGCGGCTATCTTTTGGCGGATCCAGTTCTGTTGGGCCAAACGATGCGGTCGTCTGGTCAGCATAGTTGAGGGATACAGATACTAGAGGAAGCTGCTCAGTGTTGGTTCCGTGACACAACATGACCGTGACTGATGAGATGGGTTTGCTACAGTCGAGCCATGTAAGAGTAGCTCTGTTCCCCGTTATCTCTATTCGGCCTTCGGTTCGCTGGCCATAGATGGGACCCAGAACCTGGGTTGTCTTTGGAGGAGCACAAGGGGTCCAATATCTTCCCTGTCCGTCCGTCTTCATCTTCGGAGTCTTGGTGAGAGTACGAGCCATCTTACGAGTAAACGCATCAACAGTATCTAGATTCAAGCCGGGTGTGTTTCGGTTTCCCCAATGACAGTAAATACCCATAAGAGTCTCGCGACAGAACTCGCGCTCATCACTCGGGAAGCTGATCTCCCTTGAACCACCCACATCTCCAATGACCAGCTGGCGTCCTTTGTTGGTGACGAAGCGAATACCGCGCACGACATCTATCAAACACACATAGCAGTAGAGAATTCTTTCACCTCCACGGCCGTCGATGGAGAGATACTGCATAGCGTTGGCTTTGCCAATGGTGCGCGTAGAGTCATTATCTGTGCGAACGACAAAGCCTCGAAATTGTGCATCTACGCCGATGGCACAAACCTTGTCTAGATCACTTTCCGAGGTGCCAAACAACAGAATCTTACTGAGACTATCATCCCTTGACCTATCAGGTGTGATGTAGCCGGTCCGACAAGTTAGGATCTGAAGCTCTTTTGGCGGCGCTCCATTCTTCCAGAGATGCCCGGTGGTCTCGGGGTTGTTGACCGGGTATGGGGCCCCAAATTCGTCAAGGAGTTCCTCGGGACGTGAAAGAGGTATGCTGTTCTTGGGTGCATCGCTGAATGGTTGAAACAATAGAGCAATCTTGCAGACAGGTTTCCCAGCAGCAAAGGTGATCTTGATACCTATGACAAAGTTGCCAGGGTCGGGATTGACAACTCGTTCATCGCCCTTGGTTTTACCCACTCGAATGGGATCCTCTTTGGAGAAGCCGAATCTCAATCCACAGATCTTGCGGGTAATTTGTTCAAGGCGCCCTCATCTACCCCATCCTCGCTTGTCATGGCCGATTCCGTGATCCAAGACTCGAGCGGCATCTTAAACTCGGTGCTATTGGCAAACAGATTCCTAGAGCCGATGCAATTCTGAGTCGCTTTGGCGGTGGTACGCGTGCCTATGCCCGCAAGCGCACCACCGCTCGAGCAAGAAACAATAATCCATGACTGGGCATTTCGCACGGCTTCAAAAGACTTCAAAAGACTGATGCTGTTGGCAACGATGCAGGCTTCAAAGGGATATCCCATGTTGGGAAAGATGGCATTAGTTGCACCCAAGATTGGCACAGATTTGTCGATAAAAGCTTCCTTGATGGCATCATGGTGAATCCGGTTCGCCTTGATGAGTCTTTCGCATACACCCCAGATACGATAGCGGTTTTGCAGTCCGTGAGTGACCAGGGGTTGGCGTGTGACTTGGCTTTTGCTGATAGCTCTCAAAACTTTGTAAACTTTGAACCAGTCGGGCTGGAACTTGCCAAGGTACTCAATGGATGGAAAGAACTCAACCGCCCAAGCCATCTCAGACAAGACCTTTGACTTCCAGAATGCGTTGGACGACGTCCCCTTGACGACACTGCTGAAAGAAAGACGGTTGGCGAATGAGACAATCAGGTTTGTTCAAATGCAAGGATGGCGCTGAAACAATAGGCTGTTTTTCACAGCTCGCAAGAATATCATGTTTTGATTGCTGGGTCAACATACATGTGCGGTAGAATAGACACAGGACTCGCTGGCACTTGTTACTTGACGCAGTTGTACAAGGATGACGTTGATCGGTGTTGAAGGGTTCATATTACATTAAATGCATGTTTTCCAAGTTCCCGGCTTCCTCCTCTCATTAAAACCACGACTATTACACCTCGCGCTCGTCAACTGCGCAAACATTACAGACCGCACGCCCTCAGAGGTCATGACGAGCAAATTTACTCTTGTGCCTAATCTTTTCTCCGTACTTGAATAGGAGAAATGGAACGGGGATAAAGGCGATCGAAATAAATGCCAACGTCGAGCTAGCCCAATCAACGCCTAGTTTCGTATACATCGCTGTGGCGAATAATGGCTGCTTGCTGTTAGTTATTACACGCGGACGATACAGACTTCGACTTACGAATCCAGCACCAAAGGAGCTTCGGAAGAAATCGTTGCCAGCAAGGACTGAAGCTGCGTATTCGGGGTACGCATCACCCAGATAGTTCAACACGGAGTTGAACAATAGGAATGCACCGATAGTGAACCACGAAGTGCCAATAATCGGAACGATCCAATGGATGTCCGCCCTTGACGACCAGCCAAACCAGAACAAGCAAATTGGGATACAAAAGGCACCGACGAAGGACGGAGGTAACCTCCATTCGGGCTTGAGCTCGCCATCGTCATTAAACTTTGGCTCGATGTACTTGTGCTGATACCACACGAACGGCGGCAGAACGACAAAGACACCGCACAAGATTCCGAGGTATGCAAGGCCAGTGATACCCAGAGAGAAGCCATATAGCTCAGTGAAAACAATGGGGAAGGACTCAAACCAGATGTACAACAGACCGTAGATGAGCGCGATGTAGAGGTTAAGTATAAGCACAATAGGCTCGCCGAGACTCAATTGGAATGGTCGGATCAGAGTCATGAGAGCCATGTCCTTCATCGACATATCTTGATTGGCCAACTCAGCCTCGCAGATGAGTTTGTCGTTGCCTGTCAACTTTCTCAGTCGGCGGCTGCGACGGTATAGAATGTTGGCAGATGAAGTTTCGGGGAGGAAGAAGATAAAGAAGAGGAGGGAGAAGCCAGACAGCCACATGAGTTCCCAGATAGTCCATCTCCATCCCTTGGCTTCAGCTGCAAACCCTCCAACCAGAGGACCAAGAGTTGGCCCACAAATGTTACCAACTCCCCAGATCGCTATTCCGTAGGTGCGCTTGGATGGCCTATACATGTCGCCGATTGAAGCTCCACCTGTAGCCAAGGAAGGCGAACCAATGAAGCCAGTGAGGAATCGAAAGGCAAGAAGCATGCCGAAGTTTGTCGCAAGGGCGGTGGGGACCTGCAGGACAACGAACAGAGCGAGTGTGAGAATATACACGGGATTGCGGCCTATCTGTGGGACTTCCGAGAGGGGTGACCAAATCATGGGACCGAGTCCGTAGCCTGCAACAAAGACGGTGAGGCCGAGAGTAGCAGCGACTTGTGATACACCAAATTCTTGCATGACGGATTGAAGACCGGCAGAGTAGATGGCGGAGCCGATGTATACTGAGAATGTGAGGAGACAGATCTCGAAGGTAACAAAGAATCGTTTCATGCGCGACCAGTTCCGGGGGTTCTGCAAGGTTAGGCCGTTGTAATCGAATAGAGAGATGAGGACTTACTTCAGGGTCATCCGGACCGTACCAGTCCACGACGTGAATATCTTTGCCCTTTTCCTTGTCAACTGGGACTCCGCTTGGTTCATTCACGCCTTCGCTGCGTCTCGATGGAACGACCGTTGATGAAGAAGACGAGTGCCGAGTTTGCGCTCCGCGGCCCTGACGCTCATTATCCTCGGGAGGTTCAGTCTGGCCATGCCTAGCCATATTCGCCGACTTCTCAGTATGCACGTATTTCTTCCATAGTTTCGAGTCTTCTTCTTCTGGGTATTTGAACACCTTTCCTCCGGTCATAAGCCGGAGGGTATGGCTGAAGATGGTATCACGGAGCAAGTCCTTCATAATGCCAAGAAAGTAAAAGTTGACCTGTTGCAAGAGAGCCAAGAACCAAATTGGGACACTGCATGGCGTTCTATAGTAGTGGTACAAATCTACAGTGTCGTCATAGTCATCGTGTCATAGATGACCGCGTTTAAAGCGTGGTGGATAGATAATCGGGGCGCGCACAGAGGTTTTCTAGCGGCGACGGTAAGGCTCAGATCGCAGCGATTAATGGCGATCGTTCACTACGCATCGTTGACAACCCTGCATTACAACGATCAACCACTTGGACTCTCAAGCCAATCGGACAATCCATAAATCTCAGGAACGGTAGTTTCTCGCTGAAAGCGGTTTAACACAGAAAAAAGGACCAATTTTAATGGATCTATGGTGGAGTTGTCAGTTTAAGTGGTGAGGTCATCGATGTCCGTAGGTGTCTCTTCGTTGTTAAACAAATTCTTAGAGACCAATCTGGTGGTGCTTGAGCCGATTTCCCCGGTAACAAGCCGATTCCCAATTCCAACTAGGTATAATGTGTGAGCTAATCTTTGCCGGGCCCATCATTTCTCCAGCTGTATAAATCGGTCTTTCTTGTAAGCTAGGCAGCGATAGTGATCCGAGGCAGCCGGCAAATTGTACAAGCTATCTTAGATGATCACCTGACTATTTCTATCTTGGGGGTTTTCACGGACATGGAGACTCATCTTTAGTGTCTCGTGTAATAATTTATTGTCTGGGAGCCACAGTCATAGCTGACGTTACCTTTGGAAGAGGACTTACCTTTCTAACGCTGGTTTGGCTTCTGGACAATCTCGGTGAACTACCAGATATCTTGACATTGGCTTAAACCGCCTTTGGACACGTATTGCTGACACATAACATAGACGATAGTAAATGTCGTGGAAGGTCGTGAGGACAATCCCCGTAATCAATTATCTTTAGATGGTGTGGACGGGAACCCAAGTCGTAGTTCTAGTCATTCCTCGAAGTTGCGGCAGTTAATTAGCGTGATTCACATTACTGGTAGAATTAAAAACATCTGAAGTGGAATAGACGTTGCGAAAACAATACTCGATCAAGAGGCAAGAAGGTGGGATATAGACTACTAGACCGGATCACGAGAGCCTGACGAAAATAGAACCATAGAATAAGATAGTAACAAAGCAACTCAACGCCAGACCAGTTTTGTAAGAACGTCCCGATGGCTTATCGCAATTATAAAATGATCAGACGGCACTTTTCTGGCCTATGAGGGTGGTAATTCTACGAGATAAACTAGTCTGTACTCAGGGATGTTACGCGCGCATACCGACATAAGTAATGCAGCACACTAACAACATCAGGGAGGGTGAAATTGACCCTTCCTAGTAGCAAGATCCATCTGCATTCGGTGTCTTTTGTATGTGTTGTAATAAATCTGGTTCTATGTATAGCCAGTAACCTCGAATTTAACCACCGTATATGTATGTAGTCTCTTATGCAGTCTCTTGTGTTGATAACAGTAAGTTCCAGTCTTCAAATATCATCATCAATCAACACCATTGCAGTCTCCTACAGTCTCTGGTGTAACTTCCTCTCCACTATCTGGTTCACTTCCCCGGTCTTCATCTTCATTCTGTTCGAGTTCTCTTCTTAAAGAGACCTCTATACCTAAATACTTTCTTCGTAGGGCTGCAAGCCGTTTCTTTTTCACATAGGCGTTACTATAAGTGTCAAGAAGGAAGGAAACGGTCCGGAAGAAAACCATCCAGGTATAAGATGGCAGCAGTAGATAAGCAGCCAACACGCATGTGGGAGATAGCGCCCAAGACAGCATCATCGTAGGCCAAATTCCCGCTATCACCGTGGCCCTAAATTGATGATAGGTACGGGCACCGGCAATGAAAGCCATTGCTACTTGGCCGAGAGCTTTCCGAATAGGGATGATCTGTAAACCTTGGTTAAGACAGGGATAGCATGATAGACATGGGGGGACTAGACCGTACAGTGATATTACTGACGAGGATTTGTAGTATTCGCATCTCAAAGCCTGTTGAACCTTGAAAGATCTTAAAAACTAGCCACCCGAGGGCTTGTCCGATCGACACACCGAGAAGACACTCATAAAAGGCTGTTTTGAAGACACGGCTAGTGAAGTAACCACTGTGTCTATTACGGTCTTTGGCAATGACTGAAGCTAAGAGCTCCGAAAGCCCACCGAGAGCGAGAGCCTCTAGTCTGTTGTCTGTCGTCCACGGCATGCCGTAAGATACAAAATCCAAAAGACTTCGGGTTCCTGAACCTCTTCCATTGTTTCCAGGGGATGTCTCGGATGCTTGTTCATGGCCTAGAGGATTATTCTCCGGAACAGTGATGTCTGCAAAAGGATCTAGAACATGATTGTAGTTAGTTATGAGGCTCAATCATCTTCTGATGAGGCAGAAGGACTTACCGGGTTGTAAGGCATATGTCTTAGCTTGCAACAGGATTCTTAGAAATGTGAGAAAGTTAGGATCCTCAAGAGATTGGAACTTATTAAGACCTCTATGGTCGGTATCGAGGGTGACGATTCGGCCATGACGGAGGAGACCATGTTTTGGTCTTACAATCTAAAACTCCTATTTAACAATACTGCGAGTGGGAAAGAAGCGTTGTGGCTTACCGTTCCTAGTACAAGTTTGCCCATGCGCTCGGGACGCATTTCCAAGACATCACAGATGTACGGCTGCGGCTTATAAGGATGATCCGGAATGACATAAGCATCGTAGAACTCAGACTCAAGATCTAGGATTGCTGGACCGTCGACTGACATGAACTCATGAAGATTAGACGACGATCCGCGAAAGAAGGCCATGCATGAGAGACAAGACGCTATCATTGAAGCATATGTCCCACGATGCGGCACCCCAAGGAATATAATGCCTTTGGTCATAGCTGCCACGTCTCTCGAGCGTGACTTGGCTAGTAAAAGGGCCTGTAATTCACCTCAGCCACAGAGTATTGCATAGGCACAATGTCCCGTTACTGACCTTTTTCAGTAAGAGACCGCCGAAACTATGCGCGATGAAAATAATGGGACGATCTGGCTTCATCTATAGGACACACGGTTAGCATATACTTTTAGTCACGATGAAGCGGCATTTACCTTATGTTGACTCTTGATATGTTCGAGAAGCTCGGACGCATGGCCATTCAAGTCCATAGAGGCGGCGTTTGAATCCCAACGAGTCTGATGGTTGATCATAACAACTCTAGCGTCTCGGAAACCTCTCGTCTGAGGGAGCAGCTCAGAGAGCCAGCGGACTTTGGTCTCGTTTAAGTTGTAGGTCCACGCACTGTCAGGTCTTGAGCCTAGGCCATGAATAGCGAAGATGCTGGTGCTGGGTCAATACGATATAACTGCGGTACACTGGGTCTGGCACTCACTCGATACTCGCATCATGCCCTGGGTCGTAGACCACTTCCGTCATACGTAGTGCATCATGCACTGCATATGGTGTCCATACGTCCATCGCAGTGGGCGCAAATACGTGAAATGGCGTAATGCAGAAACACCAATAAAGCATGCCAACAAGAACCACCAGCTTTAGCGTCAACTTCCCTATAAACTTTGGTATTTTATAGCTGAAAATACTACAGTCTGGTAGCTGCGATGAATTGACAGTAAACTTGGCGTAGTAATATGTAATCAGAAAGCTCATCAGCATCAGCCACCAGCACAATCCAAGATGAGGAGATAGAGCACCGACAGCCACGACTAGAGGAGCCTCCTTTGAAAGGCCGACCTCGCCCTGTTTCTTTTCCGAAAAGTCTAATGGATCAGGTTCAATCCGGCGTCCTCTCGGTAGCATGTTTGGTTCGCCTCCCGGCTCATGGCCATAATCATGGTTTGCACGATTTGGCATCATGACGATGTCATATAATTCTTTTAAATAAGTATGTAAAGACGGCAAGAATGGAAAACGAGTTCAAGGTTGGAAAGATAGCGGTATTTGAGAGGAGTCAATGGGAGCCTGGTGAAGATCTTTCGATTTCAGGCTGGGAGATCTTGATCAAATTGGGCTATTTATCCCACTCCGTCGTTGCAGATTACCAATTGGATCAGAGTGAGGTTTTGGAAAGGTCTGTGCAACAAAATACCCTCCACTTGGCTGATGACTTGTCACAAAGCGTCAGGAAAAGACCTAAGAAATTTGAACACATGGCAAAAAGTCGAAGGCTGAAATGCAGCCAAGCTCGTTTCTGGTCCAGCCACTGGAAAGTCGATGGGGCTCTGCATCAGGCGTCTGTGGAATCAGGACATGACCATGTCTCATTACACGTTATTAGTGACTCAAGACCAACCTCGAGCTATAAGACAAAAGCGAACAGTGGAGGTTTTCAACTCATATTTCCATATTCGATAATACGCGTCAACAACGATGAGACCTTTTTCTTTGCCGGTGATTCCGGACAGCACCTCCATCTTCAACAATTTGGCTGATAAGGTGATTCCGATTGACGCCAACGATGTCGAAGCTGATCTCTCTTGTGAGCGCCTGGAAGCTTTATACCCTCACCTCGATTTGATCGCCCGCAAGTCCTATTCGCACATCGATCCTCTGCATGTTCACTTGCGTAAAGGACGCACTATCCGAATCACGGAAGATGGTCACCTCCACTTGCTATGGGACGCGGACACAGTCTACATCAAACCTATTCCGACTTGCCTCCTGAGCCCAGAGTTCTGGACTGCATTTCTACCTGTCGGTAGTACCTGTCGGCCCCACGCCATTGGTTTTATGCGCACATACGCCTACCTGATCCGCCACCGATCGGACTTTACCATCGCCCAACGTGAGGATTTGATCCCGCCAACAACGGAAAATATACAACATAGTCAATTCGAAGCCTTTATCAAAGAATTTAAAGCCTTCAGTAACGATGAAGTATCTCCGCGATGGCACTTTGGCCAGCTGCGGCTTACGTGGTTGAACTGGGCCGTTCGGATTTTCCAACCAAAGGCTGCAGCCTCACGAGGGGGCATGTTCTATCGGCTATTTTATACTGAGCAGCACTATCAAACTGGACAGTTCTTAAGAGAGTTTGGCGGCCCAATCCTATTTATATTTGCAAGTTTATCATTGGTCTTGTCTGCGATGCAAGTTGTGCTCGCGGCACAAGCAGACCATCCGTGGAAGGCATTTATGTCTGTGAGTACCTGGTTCTCAGTCACCTCTATTATTACACTGCTTTTAGTGTTTCTCAACCTAGCTCTCTTAGTGATTGTGGTTTTGATATTGCAAATCGGGTTTGCACTTAGAGCTCGGCGACACAAATATGTAAACAGAAGCTAGACTTCATATTTTGTGTCAAGTATATACATTAGTAAACACGGAGCATTTGAAGAGGAATGTCAACGCACAAGTACTTATCAAATAATCGCTCTCTTACGATCTTTGCAAACTCTAGCCATTTTTATCGTTCAAGGATTTCAGAATCCATTAATGTAAACTACTACTAGTGAAAGAATATGCATTATGGTGACGAAATCCTTTCATTTACTATGTTATTGCATTAACCCTTGAAGCTTTTACACTGTTCTTAATATATTCCTTTGCCTGTTTTGTTTAAGTTCCTATCACATAGCTGTTATGGACTTTAAGCTTTGTAACTCACCTTATGTAGCAGAGAAAAATATCCTTCTTTGCGATCTTGCTCGCTAATTATAGAGCTCCATCTGAATTTGAAAGGCTTAACATTCACGGTCCTTTTGCTCTTGGCAATTGACAACCAACAGCATGTTACATCAAATAAGGGTTTAAAGGAACACTAGACAGGGATTGACTCGGCCGTTAACCGATCAAGCCGACTTAGCCTATTCAAAGCGACTGGAAATGGCCGTGCCCCTGGTTTATATCCGTTGGCTCGCGCCGAGGGTAATTTTATTTTGGACGGCCCGACTCGACAGTCCCGTTACAACAAGGCGAGTGACACGTATCCACGCCGCAGTGCAAATCATAAGGGCCTTTCCTTTCTTATATAAACTGTATCGGACGTCTCCCGAGAAATGGGATAATCTGCAGACCAAGCAAGTCATTCTTTTTAACTTTGAGATCTCCCTCACCTTCAGTCATTCGCTATGCATTTCTCGACATTCGTTTTCACCTTTGGTCTCCATTTGAGCGCCAATGCTATCAGAGCTTTCGATAAGGATCAAGCCAAAGAGTACTTCAAGGATGATCAAGGTTGCATCAAAGCAATGACAATCGATATCAAGTGCAACAGAGAGGTCGCCGAGCTGAACAAGACTGGCTGGCAAAGCTCACTCGAGGACGACGAGGATAATGTCATTACGGATAGCATTTGCAGCAAGACCTGCCATCAATCGCTCCAACAATGGGCTGCAACGGTGGAAAAGGACTGCAAGGAGATGGCTCAAGAGGCTATCAGAATGACAAATGGCTGGGAACAGCTTTGCGACAAGGATATCGCTGGGAGATACTGTAATGGTGAGTAAGTGGGAGTACTGGAATGGTGCCTGAGGCTAATATAGTTGGCAAGCTGTCATTGATATGTTCCCAGATACGGACGATGACTGGTCCCTCGAGTACCTTTGCGAACCATGTTACGTCAGGCGTCTCTGGATGTTTGATGTTTCTTCCTACAGTCCTGCCCAGGGTCATTTTTTGGATCAACGTGATCGAGTCATGAAGGGATGCCCCGAAATACTCAAAGCGGAAGTGCCCGAGGCAGTCGTCGAGGGAGAGGCCTATGAGAAAGTTCCCCAAACGACCAGCAGCGGAGACAAGACCACTGCATCATCGGAGAGTATTGCAACCCCAACAACTACTTCATCCTCACAAAGCACCACTACAGTCGTACCAACAGAGAGCAGCGCCACTGACAAGCTTGGACAAGGACACATGTTCAGTTACTGGTTTTTGATGTTCATTTTGGGGATGAATGCCTTTTAAGTACAGGTTCTGGACTATTCAACTACGTTCCTTTCAATGGAACCATAGCTACACAATCTTTAATCCCCCAAGGCACCAATGTCTTTGTTGAGAAATCGCAAAGTTATCCTAGCTACGAAACATAAAGATCTATAATAACTTATGTTCTTGTCAACTGCTCGTGGTAATAGCGAGTCCATTGTATACATTAGCTTGTCTCGTGCATCACTGATCAGCAAGGCTTTTTGCTGAAAGAAGCAGCCCGTGAGAGCCCAACTGGACTCATCCAATTTGGTGGACGATTGCTCCTATAGTTGCATGGGGGTATCGTTTGCACACAAGCGGCTTCGGGTTGCTTTACCTATGGGGTGTGTGGCTTCGGAGTAGTATTGCGCTGGGCCTAGAAGTGATGATTTGTATGGCTCAGGATGACCGGGTAGCGGACAGTAAAAACATAACGAGCCAATCAACTCAACCTACCCGTAGACTCGGCGATATCTTCGGAAACTTTTATTGCAACCTTCTAGCGGTATGATTCTTTACGTCGGGGAGTTTTTGCAGTCCACTTTGCTGTCCTTACTAGATGCGACCCGCCCAAGACACTTGCCAGACCTGGTCAAAGGAATTAAATAATGCCTGTTGGAGAAAATAGTCACTCAACCACGTGTCTGATAGAGAAGGCCGAGAAGGTTGTGCGAGCGACGAAAAAGACACAGAACTAGGAAAAATATCGAAGTGCGTTACTTTCTGTTGCTCTTATACTGAAGCCAGCCACTTCCCACCGCGCTGAATCTGTTGATTGCAGTCCTCATCCCCAGGACATATATACAGCTCAAGAGGTGGTAACCTCAGTTTCTACGACGAATCGGGACATAATGTACAAAGTCTTTCGACAAACATTGTTAGTCATCTCACTGGTGTCTTTCTGTCTGTCACGAACCAACGTCTCCCACATTCCTCGTATTGACGTGCACCGCCATATTATCCCGCCTGAGCCTCAAGGCAAGTTCGCATCTTCGAGCCTAATGCCACTCACACCCTAAATGACAGACTCATAGGAACCGATGCAAGTCTTGGTGGGACGAGTGAACCAGTATGGAGCATTGAACGCGATGAAGCGTTCAACAAAAAATACAACATTTGTTCCGTCATGTACTCGCGCAGCCCACCTGGCGTCACTAACATCGATGATCCAGAGGAGAGTGCCTCAGTTGCTCGTCAAATGAATGAATACAGCGCACAACTTCGCGACCGGTACTCCAACACTGGATTCTTCGCCACAGTGCCATCTCTCCAGCATACAGCGCTGGTTCTGCAAGAACTACGTTACGCATTCGACACTCTGAAGGCAGACGGTGTCACCCTTTTTACCAGCTATGCCACCCCTCAAGGATATCTTGGCCATCCTGAGTATGTCCCCATCTGGGAAGAGCTCAACCGCCGTAAAGTTGTGGTCTTTGTCCATCCGACTGACAATGTGGCTGGCGTCTCCTTCGATGAACGACTTCCTATGCCGGCTTTCGACTGGCCCCACGAGACCGGGCGTACAGCCATTGACATGATCCTCAACAGACGCCTCGAGCAATTCCCCGATGTAAAGATCATTTTGTCTCACGGCGGCGGTACCCTGATCCCGCTGATCCGGCGATCCACCATGATTTCCTTTGCTGAATTTGGCGGGGTCATGAGTTTACAAGATATGATCAATCAGGCCAAGCAGTTCTACTTTGATACAACTCTTGCTGGAAGTAAGGAAATGTTTCCCATGATTCTTGAGTTTGCAAAGCCAGGGCATTTGCTTTTTGGGAGCGACTTCCCTCAAGCTCCAGAAAAGCTGAGCAAGGGATTTACCAAGTTTGTTGATGAATTTTCGATGGACGACGAGAAGAGGGAGCAGATTTACTTCAAATCTGCTTTGAACTTATTTCCTCGACTGGAGGGCAATGTGTATGGATGATGAATATTCTAGAAGAGGTTGCCATTAGTCTTTTCCTCTTGTGGGAGACCATCAACATCAAAGTCATTTAATAAATCACCCGGGAAAAGAACATTGTCAAATGGGCCTATTCAGCGCCATTATCGAGAAGCAGCTTTTGAACCTCCCGGTGACCATATCGAATATTTATTTCCAATGTGGTCATCGAGATTACATTGGCAGCGTTGGTATCTTCACCTGTATAAAGAAGGAACTTTATTACCGCGTAATGACCGCCTTCAGAAGCCAAATGTTACGGCCTGTCTCCATTGTAGTCTCCAAGGCTGGTAACGGGAGTAACAACGTAAAGTCATTGAACGACAGCAAGATTTTCAGCTGCAAAAGCGGAATGAAATGGCAAGTCTCCTCTCGAGTGAACACGCTCATGTCGACCTTACCTGACGACAGCAGAGCATCGAAGCAGTGAAGATAAATTCCCCTGGCGGCGATCTCAAGAGTCCCGTCAAATCAGGATGCATCTATGTTCTCGGCGAGGTATAACAAACATGACGCTTTCTGACCGGGCAGCAGTCAATACAGCGCTTCGGGAATTTCCCGGGACTAATGACCTAGTGCATGTAAAGAGGGTCGGTTATACAGTTTAGTTCCAAGCTTCATAGTTGTAGGAAGCGGGCGTGGTCAATCAATCAACTAATGCCACTCCAAGTACTGCATCTACTACTGACATGGTGATCTGGCATTACCACACTGTTGAGAAAGGTAATCTGTAAAAGTCAGTACATCGTAGAGTTCTCCACACCTTTTTCAGAAGCTAAATGGGCTTACAAATGCGACTAAAGGCTGTAAAGCATCCACAATCTTTTCCTGGATGTCTTCTACACATAGAATGTTGTCCGCAATCTTTCTAGAAAGAGTGAATTTCCTGAGCTTGAGAAGCTCCATATCTCGATCATCCTTGATGAACCCCCTCGCAGGACGGTTAGCTTCAACTGAATCCTCTGCAATGTCACTTGCCCACCTGGGGTCTCGTCTCCAGGACCTCCCTTATTTTCAACAGCAAAGGCCTCTAATGCTGCTTCTTTTGTGCCTTTCCTTCTGACTTGCGGCAAGAAGGTCAGCTTCAGGTTGTCGTCGTTCAGCACTCCACGCCACCGTCTCAGCCGCTTGTCTATGCTCGTTCGAAGTTATCGAGTCGTTCTGCATTAGGAGCGAATATCCCGCCAGCGACAAAGGACGCGTCTGGTTCCTAAGGGATGTGGTAGTGGGCATAAGTACCCTTACACTCCGTTCGAGACCAAGCCGCCGAGAAGTGCCCTTAGTAACCGTCGATAATATACTCTGGAACCAGAACGCCGTGCTTCAAAACGCCGTGCTTCTTACCTCGTATGGCTTCCCATCGGGACTGAAGCGCAAATATCTGTAGATATGAAACATAACGTCTTTAGCCGGTAACTCAGGAATGTTGTCGTCAATGGACATGATTGAAGAAACAGTGCGCTCGACAAATGTTTCCCAGTCCTTGTATGCGCGTTGTAACTCCCCGTCATGAGCTTCCGGTCGTTAGCGATCATCAATATAGTTGGCGTCGCGATTATCTTCCAGCCAAGCTCGATTGCTATTGACTTTGAGATCATTTAGGAATAGAAGGCTGTTAAGGTGGATCTTGAAGTCGACATATTCAATACCACCACTGTCCCGCATCTTCTCTAGAGGGACAAATGTCACTACCGGGGTGCCTCTTTGTCCGAATCGTTACCGAGCTCGGCGGCTTGAAATTCATCAGACTCTGCCGTGTGTTCAAGATGCTCTGATTCAAGATCCCCATCGTCGCCTTCTTGGGAGTCGTCTAGGTATGAATCCTCTAAGTCTTCTGGCCTGTGGCGGGTATGACGAGCCCTAGCGCATTCCGTACTGTCAAAGACGGCTCGTGGGCGCTATCACCATCACTGTCTGTCCTCTCGACGTAGAGAGCCCGGCGCGATATGTTCGCCAATCGTGAGCAGCGCAGATTGGGCTCGGGGTCTGTGGATTGTTTGCGTTTCTTCAAAGGTGAATTGTTAGGTTGTTTAATCACGCAACAGAGACGGGAATTGAGCAGTACAGTTTGTTGTCATCAGACACATCAGAGACGCAGCCATGCAGTGTCAAACTCTAACCCTTTGGCTGATTACTGTACATATGTGGAACAATAATCTAAGAGGTCTTATCATAATACACCATAACAAGTCACATTTTCCGGATGTTAGGGGTCCATAGTGTTACAATGCATTACCGAACCATGATGAAATGTTGTCTGGATTTGTCATTCATAAGGTGGGAGACCCGAGCAGGTTGTAATCCCTGTTTTAAATAGTCACGGTGAGTTCACGGTGGATCTTCATATTAGAACCGGCTTGCTAGTTATTCATAGTGTGGGAACGTTCTAAGCATGAGTACCACCGTGAATGCAAGCATGCTTGAAAATAACAGGGTTACAAAACTGGATCCATAGTCTATCTAGAATGCATTCGCTGGACCTTAGACTTTCATAAGTATTCAGCAACTATCAAGGTGCTATCCCTGGAGAGTGATTGATTGGTTTTGCTAGACCCCTTTCGCTCGATTTCTGCTCTATGAAAATTCCCCAGTGTCCTTGATCCCTTTTTGAAGATTATTTCATGGCTTTGCAGGGATGGCCGTAGTAAATTGTATGGTCCAAGTGGTCAGAACAAGCCGTGGCTATAACGAGCTGTTGCCATCCCCTTCATGCCCTTAACTGAGGTGGAGCGATATTCACCCATCTAAACTACACTATAGGACACTTGTTCCTCAGGGCTCTCATAATTATGGATTTGACTACATGGCCAATAGTGGGTGATGTGCGCCCTCCAGATTACATATAGACAATTTGATTGTGTCGGTAGTCAAATGCACTACGACTATCGTGAGTGATGTGTTTTCTTTCCCACTAAACGCTATCCATGAGTACCATGACCTTACATTCTTGACTTCGAGCTTACTAGTATAACTTAGCAGACAACACCCTTTCCCCGACATTTGCCACCCATTCGATAAGTACCACAAGATGAAAACACCTTTCCTGTATATCAGGAGTCACTGTATCAATAAAGCGATTTTTGCGCCCAAGTGTTACTCCGTCCTCAGTGGGTGGGTGATCACCGCGCGTGTTCAAAAAAGCAGGTCTAGGCTTCATCTGTCTGGCAAGAACTGATGGAAACAGTAGATCTGGACCGCCATCAGAAGACACTGACTGACCTGGTCAGATCTTTTAAGGCTCAAATCTTCAACTCATCCGGTCCACTACTAATCGCACCATGCTCTGACCATTAGAAATAATTTTTGGATCCACGATGTGAAACAGACCCCCAGGGAGTTTAGTGAGGTCCTGGGAGATCATGAAACCATCGTCTTTTAATATCTGTCGGACCTGATCCAGCCCCTACTTGCTTTAGAGACGTCGAAAAGCTTCAGCACGGCTCGCGTTTCAAGACGGGGTAATGTTACACAATCATTGCTAGCGAAAGAAACGAGAGCAGCGGTATCAATTCCTCGATCGTTGCTAGACCACATTCGCATGCTTTGAAAGCGAGTGAGATCGAATAGCGATGATTTGACGAGAAACCCAGTCCCGCCCCACGATCCTTGCACACTGAACCCAGGTCAGCGATGACAGTGGCGACGCAACCAGGAGCTATTTTACGTCCCAGATCTGGGGTAATGGCCAGGGGAAGCTAAAACGGAAACCTCTGCGTGTCATCTCTGCCCATGCAAGCCATGGATCGCATCAACTTCATAAATGGGCTTAGCGGCAGACTCTGTAGATCGATATCTACCCCGAAAGTTTTCTCAAGTGAGTCTATAGACCATCATGCGTACATAAATTTCTAGCCATCATCATGCTGGTATATGCTTTGGTTATAGAATACTGTTTCCGCCATAGGAAACTCCACGTGACTCTGTGGGCAGCTGTATGATCCCGAGTCGTCTAGCGTCTGGGCCGAGACATAATTTGACAATAACGGGACTCATTTCCCCAGTGTTCTGATCGCTTAAACAGGCCGTGACCTTGGAGCCTGGAACTGACTCAGAGAATGACGTACTGAGGAAGCGTAATTACTCGTCTCCCAGATCTTATCAGGCACGCAATGAGAAAATCATCCCTTTTTTTTAATCTGACGCCGGCAATCTCGCAAAACAATTGCTGCATGTGCTTGAGTAGATCCTTGAGCATGGACGCTATGTTATTGATAGAGAGCAAGGGACTGAAATTGCTGGTAGATTGTCGCTTGGCTGCTTTAGGCAGTTAGCGAAAACATGGGTAAATTACCAAAGAACCAACATGACACATTTCATCCATCAGCATTCTTCTTGACTACAGATCAAGCCAAACGAGATCTTATAGCGAGTTCTCGACTTTGGGTTAGTAGTGGTGGGAGATCCACGAAAAATTCGGAAATATAGAGGTCCGAATATTGTGAGGCATATACAAGGAACGGGTGTCGCGTTTGTTTGCAGATCCCTGTCGGCAACCATGTGTGGATCACGGCCCAGGGGCTCGGACAGCAGCACGCATACGATGCTTGGGCAAGCGAGCTCTCTGACAGGCTCTGATGTTCGATCGAGATCCTGGTCCTCGCAAGAGTGATCGGTAAGATATTACAGAATCAAGACAAGGACAAGCATAGTCTTCTTGTCTGCATCAAAATCAATGAGCGCGCCAGAGTCAGGAGATTGAACGCGGGTGAACATGAACCGCATGAATTGTTTGAATAGTGGAGAAACTTGTGTTTAGGAGCATTAGCCTGACAGCGTCAGCCCTGCTAGAGCGGAAGGTTTTGAACCAACCAATATCCAGCCGCTTGTCATAGCTAGCGACCGGTAATGTCATTTTATTACCGCTAGATTTGAAAAGGAAGGCATGGACCTAGCTCGGGGCTTTGGCTCCGGCCGCGAGACCTATCACGCGCCATTGATTCACATGGGGATGTGGGTTAAGGCTGAGCTAGTCATTCAAGACAGCCCTAGAGGTCTTCAAACTAGCGGAAATAAGCATAGTCACGCTCCCTTACTTGGAAGAGCAGCGTGAACTCATGAAACTCGTGGCAAAACCCCTTTGAAATGATGTCGACTGCCCATTAACTGAATGTCGCTATTCTGAAACGGTTTGCATAGTTATCAAGTGGGACAGGGTTGCTCGGACATTTTCACCTCGACGGCTCCATGATTGAGGGATTTGGCAACTTCTTTTTTTCGAATTAGTATCACGGCGCCTTTCAAAAGATACCACCAACATAATCTATATGACAATTAGAATAAGAAGAGAGAGTGCATTGCCCCCGATTATTCGTATTGACAAAAAGGATTGGAAGTAGGAACAGGGTATTGATACAAGGGTATATACCTAGACCCTGTGCAGAATAGAGATCAGCGCTGATCAACGTCTTTTACGTACAATAAGCATCAAGTTTGGGCTAGTAATAGATCACCCACTACTTCTCCTTCCTGTCCAGCCGCAGCGACACTAGCTCGTGTGAGCTTAACGTGGGGATGATCATCAGGTCCGAGTCAGTTGTCATCCTTGTCTTGTTACACCACTAGATTTCAATGTGGAGTTTGCCTCTGGATCATAATGGGATCCGCGATTGGCCGGATGGACGTAAACATGTGATTTGCATGTCATCTAACGCGCACGTCTTCGTACTTTGGTTATTTCCCTCGTGTAGCCGGTTTTCCGAGTGCGCCCCGTAAATCTTATGTCAATTCATATATTACAGGGAAGTCGAGTAGTGGCAGTCTTCAGATTGGCGCTATTGCCCGTGTGTGTAGATCTGACTTAAGGTAGATTAGTTATGCGAATCCAGCACCCCCTTGAGCTTCGGTCCACTCGTTGCCAGAGCCCCTTTCTACTTGCATATCTTTGTTCTTAAAGACCCTCGTATGCAGAACTCTGTAACCACCTGCGCGTCCCTTTGTCCGCCCATGACTTCTTAATTAACCATGGTGACTACATCGGCAGGATCAGCGATCAGCGCTATAGAGCGCGCATGCTCGGTACCCAGCCTTATTGGCTCTCTATTTATCATCTTTACCTTCTGTTCTTCCAAGCTATTCCATAAGCCCATCAGCCGAATGCTTTTTTACGCCTCTTTCGGAAACATGATGAGTAATGTCGCCACACTCATGTCCAACAGTTTCACCAGTCGACCCGATTCTGCTGGGTGCCAAACGCAAGCTTTCTTAATCGAGACGTAAGTACTATTAAATTATTATCTTCAATCCAATGTACTTCTCAGTTACTCATCATTGCCTAGATTCATGTTTGCGGATGTGTTTTGGGCCCTGGCTATGGTTTCCAACGTATACCTCACATTTTACTGTCGATTCGATGGAGCTAGGCTACGCAAAATAGAGCCAATTCATATCGCTTTATGTTATGGTATTCCATTCATTATAGCCATTTCCTTTGTTTTTGTAAGGAAGGATGGTGCTCGCGCATATGGAAATGCGAACTTGTGGTGCTGGCTTACCGTGGAGTGGGATGCTTGGCAGCTTGCTACCTATGGACTGATATGGTAAGTTATCGCTGTTTTTCTTTACTGTTCCCTATGGTCCTTCGGTTCACTCGGCATCGACAGTTCTAATATATTCTAGGCTCATCATATTTATCGCCTTTACTATTTACGTCCGTGTCGGTTTTACTATCTATAAATGGAGGAGGCGCTTGAATGGCTTCTCAAATTCGAACGATTTAAACACTTCGTCTCACGCCGCACCGAACCAGGACCCCTCGGGCATTGCCAAGACCACTAGTATCACCATCACAACCTTGGATTTTGGTCCACCCGATTTCGATCAGCCTTCTCGGCCAACAACGAGACCTGAGCCAGTTCATTCAGCAGATGTTTACGCTGGTCCTGCTCCACCCGTAGCAAATCCCTCCGAGCAGCCCAACATCAGATCCCAGCATTCGGACCGCACTAAACGCAACCCAAGTGATGAGGCAGCTGTCTCCTACGCCAAGGTCGCCGTTTTGTTCTTCACGGCGATGCTTGTTACTTGGATTCCGGCAAGCGCAAACCGCCTGTATATTCTTATCGACGGCAAGGCATCTGTACAGTTGGGTTATGTAAGCGCATTTGTACTCCCCCTGCAGGGCTTTTGGAATGCTTTGATTTACTATTATACCTCCCGAGCCGCTTGCAAGCAGGCTATTGCCAGTCTACGGACTGGGTCCCGCCGTCTGGAGGAAAACGATCCAAACGGGTCCAGCTTTGCCGACAGAATGAACGCTGCCGACAGCAACAGAAAGAGTTATCAGCTGGACCGGATTAGATCTTCCAAAAGGACGCATGATTCTGAAGACACAGAGAGTACAACATCGCTAACGGCGAGGGTTTGAGGATCACGTTCCATCATGGGTTTCATATGTCGATCTAGTCATTGTACTTAGCTATGTTTTTATTTACAAATTAATACCATTTGCTCTTGATCTTAGAGCACTTTATAACTACTTCTTGTAATTCGATCTCTTTAACCTTCTATATATTGGAGTTTTATAGTGCTCATAGCCGTAGGGATATTCTCAGGCCATGGCAGTTGAGGCCTTGGATCGGTCAGACATAGTGTTGGATCATTCTGGCTCGCCATAAGGTCTGTTTGGGTTTGTCAAGATAGTTGAAAGGTGAAAGGTTTATTGGCAAGGTTCAAGAAACAACCACAAAGATAACACTAACATAGGACCCATTAAAAGTTATTAACTTATATAACAGGTATATCATTGAACACATTCTATAAACATTTCGACTACAAAACTCATTACCAAAGTACTCTCAATGGCCGAGAATAATGCCCTCGCTATGACCAGGACTAGTGGAGTGGCCTTTGTGTTTATTAGAGGAGGGTAATAAGCAGTAAGGATAATTAAGTGATAGCTATAAGCCATTTAATTGGCAACTAGTCTGATTGAGTCTTTATATACTTTGATAAGCAACTACATGTATATTTACTTGATAATCTTTATGTTAGATATGACCTTATTTCTCGCTTTTTGTTAAGGTCTTGACCGTTTCTAAATACTCTCCTGTTAGCGCGGCAGATTTAACTTGTTTGTATACACGATTTGTTAAAAGCCCCATATTCTGCCATGTAGGGCGCAGAGGATGTAGTTATATCAGAGTAGACACTAGTAAATTTTAACCGCTATGAGACACACTCCAGTAGGCTCTATGCATCTTCTACACGCAATACACACTTCATACCAGGATCTACCAACCATAAACTGCCACTGCAGGCGGATGTTCTATAATAATAGTAGTTTAATAGAGTGCTAAAAGGGTCTCGTAAGTCAGACCAATCGTCAGGAAGCTCTTGATCGTTAACTTTCCCCACCTTCGCGTTGTTTGAATGGTGATCAGAGTCATAAGACAGGTATTAGTGGATACACAAAAGCATACAAGCTGAAGGTATTCAGCCTGCCACTTGTCAGGAGCTATACTGTTTATGTTGCCGGAGTTGACAGAGTGAGTTCGAGGTGGATGTTCTGGACCTGGCGGAGAATGAGACCTGAGACTTGCATGCCTCGATTAGGTCAAGCAAAACTACCAGTATGCTTTTCGCGGGGGCGGGACGATAGCTTCCGCGCCACGGCGCAACGGTCATTGGAGGAAGTGCAAGGCTCGATAAATATCAAAACCTCGCATGACACATCAAGATATTTTTGAAAGCATAGCATTCCTCGTACAAGCTGACCGGTGATCACTGCCCGAGACAGAGTGGCAAAGACAAAAAGCATAATAACGTGTCTTCTCATTCCTGTTTCGGGGCATTTTCAAGCGCCTCTCTCTTGGGATTCACCTCCTTTGGCTGGCTGGAAATCCAGATCCGGGCTACCAAAGGGTTAAGTGGCTGGCTGAAAGCACAACGCAGTTGAGAAGCCTAGCATACTTCAACAGTCAGGCCACTGGCCAGGTCGAGATCATCTCCGCATAACGCCATGTCTCGCGCCTAAATTCACATCTACGCAAGGAAGCTGACACGGCCTGAGAAATCATGAGTTCCACCTCGCATTGCCTGACAGTGAATATCTATGGGTATACTCCATTGTTATGTCCAAGAAAAAATATATAACAGCAAGCTCGCAGTCCAGTTTCTCAATCAGCATCATCACTCAACATCATCACCATCTCCTACTCATATCAACCTTATTATACAATCTTTGAAACCATGGCTTCCGCTCATATTAAGGACTTCATCGGGATGCAATACCCCCGTGAAGGGAATGACTACGAAAAAGGGGACTACAGATTCTTTAATCAACAGTACGCGACTTCATCTTACATTGACGTACTCGATAAAGATAAGAAGCCAATTCATGACTTGAATCCTGCTTGCATCTTCAGACCAAAGGACGACAATGACATCAAGCATGTCATTAAATATGCTAAGAAAAACAAAATCGGCATCGCCATCAAGAGCGGCGGTCACCAATACAGTGGCGCATCTTCTTGTGGAGACAAAAACGTGCAGCTTGATCTCAGCAACACGTACAGGGACTTGAGAATCATCGACAAGCCCAAGACTAAAGTGGCTGATGACAAAGTCCTCGTCTTCGCCGGCGTCAGCAATCATTTAGTGGAATTTCTGGCCTACCTCAGCAGCCATAAGCTATTTGTTCCTACAGGACAATGCGCTTACGTATGCCTTGGTGGTCATGGCCAGACCGGTGGCTATGGCCAACTTGGTCGCAGCTTCGGTCTTCTGGGTGATTACATCACCGATATTCGTATGATCAACCATGAAGCCAAAGTCGTACATGTCAACAAGGATGAAGATCCCGAGCTTTTCAATGCTATTCGTGGTGGCAGCCCAGGAAACTTTGGTGTCATTACTCACTATGCTATCTCGGCGTTAAAGGCCAAGAGCTACATGGGAATCGAAAACACAATCACAACTTCAGGCAGTCCAGAGCCACAAAAGTTCCGAGGACCGCGTGGAATCAAGGCTATCTGGGTCTTCAGTGAGAAAGTCCTCAAGAATCTTCTGAGCGTCGTTGCTAGAATGTCTGATGAGGGCACCACACCCCGTGGGTTCGACCTTTGTGTCAATGTTCTCAGCGCGGAGTTTGACATCGTCCAGATGTTTCCTGCTCTCAAGGATGATAAGGAGTGGCAGGGCCTGCAGGATGTAATCTCCAAATTACCTGAGGCCATCCAAGCTCTGCTACAGAAAAAGGTGCCCCCTACCATCATTCTTTACGCACAATGGTGTCCCGTTGGATACAAGCAGAAATATGACGAGAGTGTCGATGCGTGGTTCCAGCAATTTCGAGATTTGAACGACAGGGACAAGTTTTCTGTCATCCAATTCCATGAGCAAGCTGCAGACATGGCTGATATGATGAACCTCTGGCTGTTCCCGAAACGGAGGGAGTTCCCGCAGCCATACGTCAAACGAACCTATGCCACTAACTCGAGAACTCTCGGTAAAGATGGCTGGGTCGATGCCCTTGTCAGCAGACTGAAGATGATCTGCGATCCTTACGAGAAGCTAGACGATGCGAACGAGAAACCGATAGACAATCCACGCTACGATAATTGTAAGCTCTCGGCTCAAATCCAGTGCTTCGGTGGAGATCACTCAATGTTCTATAACAACCGCGACAATGGAGCTGCCTATAGTTGGAGAGACTCAACTGTTCTCCAGACTGTGGACTGTTGGTATCGGAACAAAGGTCATCCAACTTACGAACTATCGCAGAAGATCGCAAATCAGTGGCAAACGGAGAATGACAGCATCATGATTGGTGCTAATAGCTGCTTTAGCAAGACCAACAGACGAGTTCTTTGGGGCTCTTGGGGTGACTGGGATATGGCTAAACCTGAAGTTTGGAAGACTTACTATGAAGATGAGGCCAAGTATCATAGCCTCGGCAAAGTCAGGGCGGCAGCAGATCCAGAGAGTACTTTTACCGCTAATCCATTTGCCATTGCGCGCCAATTCTAGTTGGCCAAAACCTACCTAAGCTACATATACTATGAAATTATCTTTCTATTTCCTAACAACCTCACTTTAGTATGTACAGTAAGAACGAGCTCTGTTAGGAAGCTTCTTGTATTAACTTTATCCAATTGAATATTTATGAACTCGATCTCAGACCAAATTCCTGATTGATAAGCGGTAGAAGCTTACTGGAAGCCCCCTGGAAAGTTCGCCGCAATTAACCAAGTACTGATTTCAGGCACCATGTATCTTAATCATTGATCTTTCCACGCCATCTTCTGCAAGATAGGTGCTAACTCTCAAACGTTGGTCACCCTGTAATTGGATTATCTCTCCGAATACCTCGTCCTGGAGTATAGTCCCTTGGCATGCTGAACTAGCTTCAGTATATGATCTTGAAAAACCCATGTAGACAGGTGGCCTACCAAATTCGCGTTTGAAAGCCTTGAGGAGGGTTCTGGCCTCATAATTCTCTGGAAGACTCTGTATCGTAGTCTTTGACCGTGAGCCGATCTCTGTGAGAAGCGTTATAGTTCGCTTGTAGAACGTCGTGCGGAGCGCAAAAGCAACTTACTTTGTATGCGCACGTGGATGTATTTGGTACTACTGACTATTAAAGGATCGTATTAGTTACTGGCACATTAAAAATTTGCGCGTGTCTGTAGCTGGACAGAAGCACAGCCGACGCGCATGCATCGTCGGTCGCGACCAATAATATAAACGCTGACTGTCACATTCAAGGAAAATGTGTGGCTGTTTTAATTTCTTGATATGCCCGGCCATGCTCTGCAGCCTCTTAACGCAAGTACTTACCTTCTGTATCGTCTCCCTCGTTAGCGAAGGGGTTCATTGTGCCAAAACAGGTCGGAGGGGTTGTCATAATTGAAAATGGAATTGAATATGAGCTATACTGGTTGGCAAATGATATCGTAGAGGTCGCTGCTTTATAACAATTTGAGAAAAGTCCCCTTACTCCGCTACGTAGTAGGCTTGTGGAATTAGCCTGGATCAGCAAGATCGACGGATTGATGTCATTCGCGTGCGAGACCCATGTATCTTAGCCTGTGCGCCCAGCAACAAGCTCGAATCAGGGATGTAACAAATGTGGATGGAAGACGCATAGCCAATTGACTCCAAGTGTCGATCCAGTTCAGCTGAAGTCTAGTCGAGGCTATCCAAAGCGACTGACAGCAATTACCAATCTAGCCAATCCAAAATCAGGCGCAGATAGGACATGCATATTCATCGGCAGTCTTTTCTAAGCATCACAGTACCTGATTGGACAATCGGGTCGTTAATACTTGGTATGCGCACCGACCTCAATCTTGCCAAAGCCCCTACGTCACTGTAAGGAGTTAGATAAGTCAGGGTGACATCAGGATCGTAGATAGGTCTGATTGTATTGATAGACTTTAACTTGCAGAGTCTTCTTCCACTGTAGACTCTGCGTTGCGCGGTCATCCTTGGCCGTGTCGGCGCAACTACTCTCCGACAATTCTCTGACTCTTTGCCTGACGGACAAGTCAATAACGTTACAGTAAGAATCTTTAGTTCTTCATCAGTATATAGGTTGGCAAAAACATAGTAAAATGAATGTCCTCTTTAAGAAGAGCTTGTTAATATAACATGTGATGTATGATAATATTATATTTATTACATATTAATATTCTTACTATGTAGCTGATGGAGTATGCGGTTTTCTATAGGGTAGGTTAGTAACGGTCTATATGTAGTCACTTATTACGGCGCTACTCCTAAAGAGAAGTCGTAGCGCGTTATCCCAATTTGTGTGTAAGCCGCCCACGTGTCACACTTTTTCAGCTGCAAACCTGCTATGTAGTTAAAGTTCATTAGTCTTCAGCTACCCCGCTTTGGCTCTGCCTAAATATTTTGGCTAGGAAAGGTCAGCTTCTGGCCGCTGATGAAAAGACCAGGAATTAATTATCGACCATCATGATTCATATTCTTAAAATGTGATCACAGGTAGGAGAATTGAACCATACTAATCCATACCAGATTTGCGGTTGCAATTGATCCTTTCTTCATCAGGACAGACTCGGACACATTCGTTATCAGAACAATATTAAGAAGCCTGGTCTGTCGCAAGTGCTGGGCCACCACCGCTAGTAAAAATGCAATATAGTATTGAAGTGGCTGGCTGAAAAGTTTCTTCTGGTTGAGGAGGTGGGTACACTTTGTGGTATGACCTTCGTCCCAAGTAATACAAAGGCTGCTTCCTGCGATCAAATTTGAGTTTCTGAGTTCGTAGATTTTCAAAATACAAAGTTATTGGCGCCTCAATTGGTCAATCCATCCGCATCCTATCCGTTTGTATTTTGTGTCGAACTTGAGCAAACCGTAATCATGCCTAGTTCCATTCCCTACGACCCAAGCTTGGCTCTGATGAGTGTCGTTAGTGAGGAAGCACTTGACAACATGTCAGAGATCGCAGCCTTGCAAGCAACTGTCGATGCGGCACAGGATGCCCTCAACTCTCTCATCTCATCCAAACGCAGCTTAATCATGACCAAGGCCGAACTCCAGAACCTCGGGACCCCAACTGACCAGTTGGATAAGGAGTTGGACGAGGTAAATGCGGCCGTAGAGAAAGCTGCGGGTGATTATGCAAAGGCCAGGATGACCGCCGAGCCACAAATCATGGAGAAGCGCAAGAATATTCGTTCCTTTCACAAGCAAATCGAGAATCCCATGGACCACTTACGCAGCCAAATTAAGAAGATGCCACTTGCCAACGATGCCATGAATATGGATGTTCAGTACTTTTCCTTCGACACTAAATCCCAGAACTCGGCTTCATACAGCGCTGAAATCGCCTCCTACGTGTCTGGAACTACCGGCGGTATTTTTGGGGCCCAGAAGTCCATGGAAATTGGCGCTGCAGTTGCGCGTCAAGTCAATCAACAATTAAGTGAGCACAACATTGAAGGTACCGTCGTCTTGTCTGTAACCTGCACGCACAAGAATGCAGAAATTGTGGCCCCATTAATCCTGAATGTGGATAAGGCCATCAAGGCTTGGAATCACTTCTTTCCCGAGAGCAAGCTTGACACTACCAGCGGCTCAAGCATGATAAAGGGTGCCATCGATGAGAGTCTGGAAGACAAACAAAAATTCTATATCATCTCCGGCACCACGTTTGGATCTATCTTCGTTGGAATGGTTCATATTCTCAACACAACCAACACCTCCGCTTCAGAGTCCATGACAGAGGCTGCAGAATCTCTAGAAGTGTCTATAGATATGAGTAGTTGGTGTGCCAGCAAGAGTGGAAAATTTGGCGTCGACTCCAAGTTTGTCAGTGACTTCAAAAACCTTTTCGGTCAGCAGAACGTCCAATCCCATGTTACTGTACTCACCATGGGCGTGACTCCTTCAATAATGGCCAGCGAAGTCTCTAGAACTATTGGAAGCCTTGCAAAGTTTGACCCTGAGCCCCATGTGGGAGCCGTGGAAAAAACTCAGAATGCGGTCGCTTCTGAGGAGGCTTCGGTCCAGTCGTTAGCCAAGAACGCACGAACCAGCGGCCAGGCCTCTGGATTAGGTGGAACACATATCGAGCCACTGGCGAGTGTTTTAGATGTCATTGGCAATGACAAGACTAAGGTTCTCGATGTCAATTCAATGATGACAGCCCTAGAAGATTACCTGAAGAAGGCTACTGAAGGTGTCACGGGAGTTCCCATCAACTATTATCTCAAAGACATTGACCAGAACATGCTAGCACAGATATGGTTGGCCAAGTACTATCCTGGTCAATGAAACGGTTATTCTAAGCAACGTCATGGCGGCTACAGATTTTGGAAAGGCAGCTGAGTCCAACCGTTTGAGGGTTGTTGAGAGTCCACGATGTATTAACAAGGCGCCGCTTCTGCTAGCTGGTTCACATGGCTATGGCAAGGAGTGCATCCTGTAACCAATATAGATAATAGCCTCTTCATTAGGTAATAAATATATGTTTGGTCGACATTCAATCTTTCTTGTCTGCTCAATCGATAAAAGTCCAAAATTCGAAACTACCAAATCTCAATCTGCTCCTTGTTCTCGCGTAAACATTTTCCAGGTAATGTCCCAGCGCCTATCCGCTCATAAATCTGGCCTTGGCTTGAATGATCCCTGGGCTGGACCAATAACACATAGTGAACTTTTTCTCGAACTGGATGGCTTCCTTTCTGCCTTTCGAGAACCACGCACTTGGCGAGATCTCGCTGGAGTCTGGGAGATGACGAACAATCATACAGAAGCATTGAGTCCCGACCATCAGAAATATAATTTCTTGCTTCAGCAATCAGCACTCCATCACTTGTCTTCTTTCGGCCAGAATCCCACTGGGTGCACACCGCTTCCCATTCAGTACCTCCGAACTCAGCAGGTATATAGTCGATGCATCCAGTGTACGCCAACCATGACCAGGATGGAACTCTATTACCATCGTGACTCTCCTCAAATTGAATTGGGGAAAGCGAATCTGTTTTGTCGGCGCGGCGCCAGAGCAAGCTTCGGCGCAGTAAACCTCGTCGTCGTCCGCTTGCTGTATCCTCGAAAAACACACCGTAGCCGCCTTGGACTTCCAGAGCAGATATGATACGCTGTTGCAAGCCATTGATGGCCCATAGCCTATCTGTAGCGCGAGATAGTTCTAGTCGAGAATATCTTTTGTAGAGATCTTGGTAGCCCAGAATCTGCGTCCCTTTATCTGCTTTCATCATAAGCTGTGGAAAATTGGCGTCGCCCAAGAAGGCAGCGCGTTGGCTATGGAGGAAGGAGAGATGATTAGTATCACTCGGGTGACAGAGGCGAAGGTACTAACTTTTTCATCTTGGCCATAGTCTCGCAGCGTACGCTGTCCCCACACTCGAAGTAACACTGGAAGTCAGTGTAATACACCGTACGACGAGCCAGAGCATGTTCCTGTAGAACCCAACCCCTACCACTCAAAGGCCCATCCAAAGCGTGAGCCTGGAAGTTGTCGATCATCTCGCAGATGAAGAATGGCTCAGTAGTGATACTTACTCGGAGACCGATACTCCTCCTTTCTATCCGCGGCCCAAGAAAGCCAGCATCATGGCCTGGACGTCGACTAGCGGCGAGTACGCAATAGGCTCCGCTATAAACCTGTTCCATCTGCTTCGCTTCCTGCTGGAAGTCCCCGTCAGGACCTTGCACGATACAAATTGAGTCAATCCATAGGTAAGGGCAGCCTATCGCCCGAGTCACTTTGACGGCGTCTCGGAAGGTTTGCGGAAGGTGGGTCATCTCAATACCGGTAATGTGTTGTTGGAGGTTCGTTGTGAGAGTACAAAATTGTTGTCCTGCTCCCCATTGATGGGAGAGAGCCACCCAACTGCCTTGATGATTTGAAGTGGTTTCTAAGAGATGGACCTTTTCGTCACTAATGCCATTCACAGCAATGACTCTGGTTGGCAGCCAATTGTGAGCTCCTGAACTATTTATGCTCTGACTTAGGCCACGTGTGCAGCCTGGATGCTGAGAATTACAATGTTCTAACCATTGTCGGACAATGTGAAAATGCGTGGGACTTCCAGCATCAGGCAGGCCGGGGAAGCCGAGTTGTATCTGATTATCCATTGATTTACTGTGGCCTAGAAAAATCAACACATAACTCTTTTATGAGATTTCTCCGAGAAACTTACTAGGTTGTTGGAATATTGAAGCGACTGGAGTGTAACCATTCATAGTAAGAGTCGACCCGATTCTTGCGAAATTGACATCAGCATTTGAAATGCTGCCCGTCTTCTGATATAGCGCATGTAACAGGTCACAGAGATCGCAAGTACTGGCACTAGAACTAGCTTCTAGATAAAATGGGTTGTACGAGATACTGAAGCCGGGTTCCCAGATATTTGTACGAAGTTTGGTGCATATTCCACAGAGCTTCGTGGACTCTTGAATATCTGGGACGTCGAGACTTTCATAGTTGATTGAGGCTAAGGCACGGTGGGCAAATTCGTTATCGATCGTCGTGTTCCACTCGTCTTCTAGCTACCACATCGTGAATATGTGTATGATCTCGCATACCTCCAGAACTACTTACATTCTATTTGGAAGCCCCACTCAGCGACAGACCATGAAGAGTAGTAAGATTATCTTGGTGACTGACTGTCTGTGGTGTATCAGTCAGAATCGCATTTCCAGGTAACTTGGTGAGAGTTCTGTTTCTTACTTTCTGAATGAATAGTTAGCATCAACTGTAAAGTGATAGACTGAAAGAGTTTTCAACATACACCCTATATACCCGTTAAGATACGCTGTTAGCATAGATCATCTCATCGAGCGATAAGAAGTGCTCAGCGTACATACTGAAGTAATATTAGCCAAAGATTGTAGTGAACTGAACTTCGTAAAAATACTCACATCCTGCATTGCAGAGGTTGGTTAGCTGGTCTCTTCCGAATGTACTGACACTAGTTTGAAGATCTCACCGCCTGTGTCACATATATCAAGTCAGCTTACGATATCAGAGGAAACAATTTTAACAGACCTTTCCTGTCGGTGCTGGACTGAGGCTTTTGAATGCCGATAAGCCAGTTTGCAAATTGCTTGAAGACTGTCTCTGTGGCTCACGTATACTTTCTGTGACTTTGGCAGCATGATCCGGAGGAGGAAGAGGGGTACCTGAGAGCCAGTAGCTAGGTGTATCCACATCTGTCATAATGTCCTCCATTTTGTCGTGAAGATCCTTCGCCAAGGCGCGGCAGCCTTTGTCGGATTGTGGTGCAGACGGGAATGACACCGTGTGTGACGATGGAGGAGAGACATTCAGAGAAAAGGGTGCATGCTCTCTGGCTAGTTGTTCGTTTGGGTCTGGCTCGCTCAGTGTGATTCTCGGCATGTCTATTGGCGAAGCTAGTCCTCTCGCAGGCGGGTTACTGACAATAGTGTAGTTGTTAGAGGAACTGCGCCGTCGCGCTCGAGGTGTACTCGACATGTCGATGTCTGTACCAAGATTCTGGGGCAACTTCACCACCAGTAGCCGATCCCTGATAAACTCAAGTAAGTCACCCAAAGCTGTTTGGCCAACCTCACAGACTGGATCTTGAGCCATGTGATCGATCGACCGCAAAACGACGCGGTGAACCTTGGCTACGTTGTTCCCGTCGACTTCGTAGAACGGCGGATACTCAGACTGTCGCTCTTCAAAACTATGGTTGAACTGCTTCAATCCTTCCTTGCCATACATCAGCCAGATGAGGAATTCTAGCCAGATACATCCCATCGCCCAAAGGTCGTAAAGGCGGGATCGCTTCCGAACAATCTTCCCTGTGTCGCTTTTGACAATGAGTTTATTGTCTGGTACTGAAACCTCTTCAGGAGGCTCGTATCGTCGTGTTCCAAAACCAGTTGAAGTTTGCACCGTTCTTAGCTGCGTAATATCATGGTGTTGTTTAGCCAAACCCCAATCACCAATCTTCAATGTCCCTATCTTGGTACTGTCACTCGGGCTCTTGAACCAAAGGATATTCTCTGGCTTCAAGTCTCCGTATCGAAAATGTTCATCAGAACCTTTATTCATAGGGCTATGAACCTTATGAAGGGCTCGAGCGAGGCCAAGAAGTTGTCCGTCCACATGCATCCCTGACCAGGTCTGTGGTCAGTGGTTGATGAAATGTCCCCCAGAGGTTTCGCAGGTTACCGCCATCGGCCCATTCAAGAATGAGGTAATGTTCATCTTGGCCCAGGCGAAAGGCGGTAATGAAGTTGACGATATGCTCCTCTCCAAGAGCTCTCATCTTCCATAGTGCTGCGACTTCCTTCTCCCAACCAGAAATCTGCGTACGCTTATCTTGGGAATTGTCGAGTTTAATTCTCTTGATAGCGACGTGGCTAGTACAGGGAATGATCTTTTTTGCTCAGTCAGCAACTCCTGTTGATTAAGGTCTTCCCTATATTGTTACTTACTAATCCACTTGTATCTAGGTGGGACTCATAAATCTTATACTTGATAACCTGGCCAAACGCCCCCTCGCCCGCAGCATCCATACACTTCTCGTTAAAAGGCAAAATGGCTTTCTTATCAATGTCGTGATTCACCACTCGAGTGGAGAATGCCGGAGCGCAAAACGTCCACTGATCCCGAGCGAATCGATCAATATCGTCCTCATCCCATGGCGTATCCTCCTGGCCTGGTGACATGAACTTGATCTCTTCATCAGATAGACGGGGAATCAAGAAGTCTTGAAGATCAGTTTCATTGAAGGGGAGCATTTGGTCGTGTATTCTATTATTTATGAGAAATACCATAAGTCCATATAACTTGACGCCTTTGAGTCCCATGTAGACAGAGATGGAGAGAATCTTGTGAGCATGGCTCAAGATGGAATCTATGATGTTATTCACTAGTATGGGAAGAACCTTGGGCGCATTCGCCTCAGACTTGTACAAAGCCCGAAGAATGAAGTCTCTTGTGACTAAGTTGGTTAAGTTCCCATCAGGCACGAACTTGGTTGGCCAGCTGCGAAATTTACTCTCGACCATGGTCTCACGTATTAGGGTACCTAGTGTCGGAGGCATTGAAGTGATAGGTGGGCATAGAATTTGGAATAGTAACTGGAAAGCAAGAATACCGAATGAAAGGCTGAGCTGCTTGACAGAGAACACAACTTCAGAGCCTCAGAGTAAGTGGTGGCTGGTCGACCCATTTTATTACGCGGTATGCTCCAGCCAAGATTAGGCGAGGTCAAGAACCCAAAGCCTTGTCCCCCCAACAGCCTCACTTTGATTTTCTCTGCTTACCTCTAACATTGAGGTTGGTGTTTGGCGAGCTATTGGTCGCCTTTGGAAGCAGGCTGCAGCCTGGTCACTCAACATGACTCAGTCATACCATGCCCGCTTTGCTACGTCGCTGCAAGCCGAAACCATTTCCTTTTTGGGGTTCATTCGAAGCAGGCTGAGCCAGGTAAATCCCAAATCACATCACTTTAGCGCTGTGGCTTGACCGTTGACCAAGCATTTGTACGGCAAAATAAGAGTTCACTGGACCATCAATACATTGGGAAAAGGCTTGTCTCAGTTTCAGCTCAATTCAAGAAACAATATTTCAACGCTAGTGCACGCCTTTAGAAGCAAAGTAACACGAGAAAAGCAACATCCCTAAGTATAGTTCGCCACAAGCTGAAGCGCGTCAAGGAAAGTTGGCTAGGAACAAGATCGACTGATCAGTGTGTAGGGTTGCGGACTGCGTCCACCCACCCGGGCTGAGCACCACGTATCAACGGCATCTATCGATTTCTTTCTGATAAGTTGTAAGCAGAGGCGAACTCTATCAGATGAGCATTTGCTTACTTTTGAGAGATGACGTGGTGCCCGGATAGTGTACTTGTTGTGAACTGACTGGACATTAATACGTTAACTCATGAATGCTTGCCGACCATCAAAGTCATTATTGTACATTAATTTCAAACGAACTTCGGTCAAATGCTGTGTTCAAATGCTCAAGCAACTTCTTTGGGTCGACATCTCTGGCCGAAATGTCTTGTGACTTATGTGAGTCGCAGGAGGCTTGAGACGTAAGCGAGTCTCTCCGAGTCCTGCAATGGTATGGTATGGTTCGCGCGACAAAAACACGGATACGATCAACGAATACAGATGCTTTCATAGTGATTGTTCTTTACGAGGAAAACCTTTTAAATGAGTTGAAAAGATGGGTAGGGGAGAGAAAGGATTGAGCGGATGACGGACTATTTTGTAGTGGCTAGACATCCTGAGAATATGCCTTGGTGTCACGCAAGGCATCTTCAATGGACGGATAGAGGGGTCGCTTGACCCAAGGGCTATAATGTGCAGCTGTATATAGATGGTGATCAAGTCGTGTTTGTGACCAATGGGAATGGTCCAGCCTGATGTCAAGTCAGCCACAAAGCTCAGCTTGTGGAAGTGGGTGTGAGGTGTACACAATTTGGATTGAACTTAGTAGAGCCTGATCTGGGAGGATATGAGAAACTCTTCCAGCGCCAGCATTTGCTATTCCAAAAAAACACAAGACTCGTTCTTAGTCGTACAAACATAGCCAACCGGGCGATTTGCAGTATTGACTCAATGGCTGTGACTGGACCTCGCAATCCTGCGGGCTACCGTGACAGATTGACATCACCTGGTCAACAAGATCTACTGTCGAATCAAGGCGCATATGGAAGAGGCCATCAGACTCATCCAGGGGCCTCAAAGACTAAGCAAACCACGCTGAGACCGATTGATGACGTTATTGGACATGTCACGACGTATAGAAAGCACAACAAAACACCCAACGCACCAGAGGGAAACCTCTTAGTGGCCAGGAAGGGATTTCGAAACGTCCCCCGTGCAAGGGTGTGAGCTGAAGCGAGTTTACCATTTTCTATGTTTCTTTTAGAACAAATCGCACTGACAACGAATAGATCAGAGTTAGAGAACTTGGCAGCAAGGTATCAGAACTTATAATTAAAGCCTTGGACAAGGAACCGGGTCTCCAGATTCGCATTCGCAACGCAGCCGTCTATAGTTGCTATCCGGGCTATGAGAGAGAAAAGTTCTTACCAAATGATAAACTAAAACAGCTTCTCTTACCGGACGCAGTACGTAAGGTGCTGATTAAATGCGATAAATATCGAAAGTACCCCGGCATTCGCAGCTTGCGAGAATCTGGACCTGGTGTCGAGTCTGATGTTAAAAGCATTTGCAGCCCCCTGATCGGCGGGGGTAACGAGCAGCCAGCTGTCAAATCATATCGCAAGATATTCGTCATTCTTCTCTTAATCAAGAAGGCCTCAATTATTACTGCCTTTATCCATAATGGAATCTGCGATGACGACCTGCCGCTCCGCCGGGCGTTTGAACCTGGTTCATCGAAGTGGAAGGCCGTTCGAGAGAACGGTGAAGATTTCTTATTTCCAGGCTTTCAGGACTTGAAAAAGGGCTTTTATGTCAAGTTCATTGAGACGCAATGGTTAGTTCTCGCTCCATACTTTGACCCGGTTTCCGAGGCGAAAGAGCCTCAGATTCTCAAAGATGCACAAATTCCTCCCTTCACTTCCTGGTACCGAATTCCAGATGAACAGCAGGGCGGATATGGTGAGATTATCAAGGCTTGTATTCATTCTAGCCATCATGGCTTCAATCGGACTTCGGTACGTCGTTCCCATACCGCGCCCTCATTATTATACTGACCTACCATCCGCTATGTGGGAACCTAGACCGACGATGACTCGCACACGACGTTCGCCGTCAAGCTTATCCGGAAGCAACAATCTATCAACCCGAAGAAAGAGGCTTCAATTCTGAGGAAGTTCAGGGATGAAAGACATGAACACTTGATATCCATCTTGGCCATATACATACAACATGGGGAGTACCACTTCATATTTCCCTGGGCAATCGCCAACCTGCATGGGTTTTGGAAAGATGTTCACCCACATCCTTCTCCGGACGAAGCAGAAGTAGATCTATCTTGGATGGCAGCGCAATGTCAAGGTCTTGCAGAAGGTCTCTCGTTTATCCACCGCTATGAAACCAGCTCGTTCGGGTCTCTAGTTCACCCCGATTCTATGCCAATAGCTACAGAAACCCTGAAGAAAACCGAGAGCGGTCAAATGAAGCTTCGTCTTTTTGGTCGGCATGGCGATATTAAACCTGAGAACATACTTTACTTTCCCAGACATGACCGAGACTTGAGAGGAACCCTAAAGATCACAGACTTTGGGTGTACGGATTTCAGTACAAAGAAGGAGGTCAACTCGAAAAGGCTAGAATCTATGCCTAATTCACCAACATATCGCGCACCTAAGACTGATATACCTTCTGATGATACTTCAATCTCTGCTTCCTATGATGTATGGACTCTTGGCTGCGTCTATCTGGAGTTCATCATATGGTGGCTTGGCGGTTGGACGCTTGTTGAAGATTTCGCGAGGCGGCGTTTAGAGCTGGATCCTTCTTGGTACGGACCAACCAAAGGGCAGGCAAAGACCGACTTTTTCTTCACAGTTGTCCGAGGCGACGATGGAAAGAGAACCGCAGAAGTACGTAGAGGTGTGACAGAGGTCAGTAACCTTCAACATATGCCCGTAAACTTTTGAAAAAGCTAACAGTCCATCCAATACGTGTAGTTCTTGATGGAACTGCCTAATCATGAGGCGTCGAATGAATTCGTCTGCGAGTTTTTGAAATTGATTAAAACCAAGATGCTGATAATCGAGTCCCCAAAGACTGGTGGTACAAAGAACGGAAGAGCAAGTACAAGAAGCATTGCAGAAGTAATACATACTATGCGATTTACGCATTTGGGGCATTCTTAGACTGGATAAACCATGTATATTACATAAAACCGGGATTATTGGGCAATGCTCGTAGCATAGAGAAGTAACTTGTCATGTTGTTTAATTTAACCTAATACTCTGTCGCTAGTAACATTCAGATGATTCTTTGACCCAGAAAATCCAGACCTTCATGGGTTTCATCTTGGGAGTGACAACTTTGTTAAAAGCTAAAAAACGGAATAGGATTTCGTAAGGAGACTGGAATTATAATGCCAACTTTATATGCTCAAATCCTCTTAGGATCTTCAAAACTTGTACCAAATTATCGCAAAGGTCTACTTTTTAAGCCAAATCTATTAGAAATAATTCCTAGCACAGCTCGAAATAATGAAAGTCTGCATCTCGGGCCCATCCTCGGGACAAAATTAGATGGGGACTAGTTTAGGAGCTAGAAGAATAGGTTGGGACTGGTACTTGTCATAAAGTCTAGGCATTCAGCAGCACATCCAGGCCAATGCCAGACGTAGATAGAGCGAATGACTTCCCATTTCGGTAAGAAGTTTGAAGGGATGCGTAGCTGCTAGTGAAATGGAAATATCAGCCACCCGGGAAAGGTTATTGTTGGCGACCATGACTTGGTTGAGATGGCTGGAAAGTCAGTAGAGGTTTCGGCAACTCTATTGATTGACTCATTCTTCGTCTTACATCAATCTTCTCACATCTGGTCCAATATGGATATTACAGTTTCAGATGCCTCAGGTTACCTCGTTGTCGTAACCTTTACCTGGAATTATAAATACTCAATTTTCCCTCATTATCAGTGGCCCCAAACTTCTCCTCATTCAACACCAGTAGACTCCATCCGACATTATGGTGCTCAGCAACCCTTTCGATAAACTTCCAGCAGAACTCTCAATTATGGTTCTCGGCCTCTTGGAGTCTGCCGAGGACATTCTATCCCTAATTCGCGCCGATCCTCACATGCTGCAGGTTTTCCTTCAACACGAGCTTATTATCCTCCGACCCTTGCGACGAAGCCTTTACCGTCAGTTCCCTGGTCGAAATCTTACGCAAGCGGTGGTAGCATGCCGTCTGCGCCAGATCGAGCGCACGCCCCTGTCTCGAAACCGGGCAAATTATCAAGAGGTAGTAAAGCCAATCTTATCACAACCACCAGAAGCATCACCAGTAACAAAACTAAGTCTGGGGGCTATTTCCGAACTTCATCACCTCTCTCACAAAGCAGAAACATTCACATCTGCTTACTCGAGAGATGCATGGGAAATGATACAAGATTTGACAGCTAAAATTAACAAGAAACCTACGACAGAGTTCATTAGAACTCCCTTATCAATGCCATTATCAAAAACAGAGACCGAAGAGATACAAAGGGTATATTTACTATTCGAATCATACCGACATACTCTCTGGTTTAGTACCTCCTTTCTGCAGGATTACTACTGTCCTGAGAAACCTTCATCAGTTTATTATATCCCCTGGGAATCTGCCTTTGGAAACAAGCTGCGGTATGTCAGGGCCTTCCACGCAGTTCTCAGGTTCTTACTTCGAGAATATAGAGGGCTTTTGAACCGGGTGAATGACCTAATCGCAGCTGATGCTAGCGGCATCACCTCGCATGACAATCTCCAATTTCTAGTCTACCTCTGCTCGCAAGGCTACCATCCACTGCTGTACTCTCGAGAGATAAGCAGTGCTACGCTAAAGAAAAGTATTATATCATTATACAAGCGATACTCCCAGTTGAAACAAGACCGTCGCACTTGTCCATTGGTGGTAGTTGCGGATTTGAACGACTCAGCAAACGCACTTTTCGCTGGTTCTGGAGCAGAGTGCGACTTTTGGACGAGTGGAGCATTCATGTTCGGCCATAAGAGGCTAGTGCAACTTGACGATGTCTGGTATTGGAAGGCAGTAGTTTACGAAGATGATGCATCTGATGATGAGTTTGCGGATGAGTCTGCGGATGAGCCTATGGATGAGTCTACGGATGAATATGACTAATATATAGCTACTTGCCTTCGGAACATAAATGTTAAGTCAAGGTGCAAGCACAATTGCTGATGTCTTTGTCTTTGTAGAGGCTCATGCCGGCCAACCATTTCCTTCTGGAAGTGCCTCAACGAAACCGTTCAAGATCAATCCCGCCGTCGTCCAGTGCCATAAACCATACTGCGACGCGGAAGGACGTGCAGCATCGTAGTCTAGATGACTGAACTCGCTTCTGTAGTCACCAGTATATTATCATCAGCAAGGATGAAAGAGCCGTTCCCACTATTGGTGTGCTGTATTACTGACTTGTGCTCTGGGTAAAGTTACGTGTGGAATTAGAGACCGTGATAAATTCAGTAATCTCAGCCAAGATGTCAGCCAAGACGTCTCATTTCTGCGACACTTCTGATCTTTCGTCGCAAAGAGAGCACCTTGCAGCTAATGCAAAGAGTGTCAACTCAATGCATGAGTCTGGAATCGTTGATGACAGGCGGACTTCTCTTTTTGTCTGGATTTCAACGCCAGCCAATGCTGATCGTGGCAGGCTGAAACTTCGTTAAGGTTGAGCTCACCATTGCGGCTGAATATTGCGGCTGGCCAGAAGTGCTCTCTAAGACGCGCGCGTATACATTCCAACGAATACCACAAAATGTTCTCTGGGCTTATCTGTCAACTATTCACGCCAGCTCTAACTGCGCGCTGAGCTGCTATCTAGTTGTTCCCCCGGCAATACTGGCTCATGTGACAATACAAAAGGATCGGATAAACTTTTATACATAACGCGAATAGATGTCAAGGACTGTCACACAAGAGCTCGGGAGCTAACTAGTCCGCGTATAGTGCTTTGTGGCGTGATAGGCGTCTTCCGTCAGCGGCTGCTAAGGTCGTTGAGCCGTCATTATAAACTCCGTCATCCGCCCCTCACATCCCTTCTACTTCTGTTTCTCCGCATCAATATTTCTGCAAAATATTTGAATCTAGCACACTTGAGCAGATATCTCTCGATTACTCTTGTCCAAAATGCTCACGATCCTCGAACTTACGGGCAGCGCTGAATTCGAAGAGCTGTTGCAAAACTGCAAAGTTATTATCCTTAAAGCGGAGGCTGCTTTATCCACACTCTATAACAAACGCGCATCCTTCAAGAAGATATCGGAGGAATAGATGTATCGGGCTGGGAATTATAAGTTGGTGAATGGGACTACTGGTGATAACATTAAAGTTTCTAATGTGTATTAGGCTTATTTATTTATAGTTATAAACATAACCACCACATTAAGCCCAATCGCGTGAACCACCTGCAACGCCAATGACCCACCCAACATTTCTTGACTGGCACGTGGCAAATAGGATACTATCTTTGCGAAAATCGAGGGCGTGAAATGGCTAGTGAATGTTCGAACCCGAGCTTGATTTTCTCAAAGTCCGTGAAAGATCGGATTAAAGGTATTTTAAATAGGCATAGAAAAGAAGCTTAATCCAAATCCCGCGAAAACAACATCACAACCACCACCGAGATCACTAATTATCATAGAACAATGTGCCACTATACAAACGTTTTCGTCAGCCTAAAGGGTTATCTAATATCGTGGGATGGACTTATTTTAACTTACAACGTTGCGTCACCAGGGAAAGATGTAAAGGTGAAATGAGCGGGAATAGCAGCTAAGAATGATGAAGATCCGCGGCGCATTTATACTCGATGTCTCATTTTCAAAGCTGGAGTGGGACTATAGAAAGCATGAAGCAAACTAGTACATCCATCCTAGCCGGGACTGCTAGGTTTAATGATTATGTCACGCTGAGAGCGAAGGAGAGATCTCAATTTGGACGGCTTTAATGTTTTCCATAATGACAAGAATCTGACCCCTCCAACACTTCCAGATCAGACCCACCATTCGCATTATTCCTTGTAATTTATATTCCCAACTTAAACGAAACGATTATACAAGGAAAGAGACTGTGACTATTATTGCGACAATGTCGTAGGTAAAGGATGTTTATGGCTGCAAGGGTTGTTAGTAGACATGTAATACACGTTCTATTGAGCTGGACCTCTCGCGGACACGCACGACTTCTCACCTGCGCCTGAAATAGAAGTTTCGTCATGCATTGGGATGTGCTTTCTTGTATCTTGAAAAATTATTGGAAAAGCCTAGAATTAATATCACTTCTGAACCTAGATTCTGTCTAAAACCTTGAGCGATGATAGGATACAGGTAGAAGCCACTAAAAGGCTTCACATGATGATAGCTGCTTCTGTGGCTGGCTGAGAAGTACAAATGGGCTGATATCGGACACATCTAGCTAGATTGAGAGTAGGGCGTCCCTTTACTTTCGCGGGCCGCATCTGCCAAGACCAACGACGTGGTCAGCCGACCGTGGAGGGTGATTGCTATGTGATTAGATTCCAGTGCACTGGCATGCTGCCTGCAGAGAGCTGAACTTTTGCTACTTTCACCAATTTCCATCTGAATCTGTCCTTTCAGCCAGCCTTGAACTTCTCTAAGTCAGTTTTAGCCAGCCACTAAGAAATTTATTGCCGGAAGGGCCTAGTAATAAAAATTTCATAGTGTATGATTTTGTCTTGAAACTCCTGAGTTATTTAGACTCCGCTTTAATGCTTGTGGTGGTTAATGTGTTTTATGAGATTGGATTTGGATCTAGTTTCCTAGATCATCTAGGTTACGTGTTCAGCTAGCCATATTCCAACTACACATGTGATATGTTCCATCTCTGCATCAATAGCGTTATAAACAAACCTTACCAAACGGGGAGTGAGGTCAAGATAAGACACATTAGAGTGTATCATTGGCCACATAACTATTACAGGACATAGTGGCTGGCTGATATGTATATAAGTAAGTGATTGAACTGGAGCTGGACAATATTCAACATCCTAACGATTTATGTATTTTAAATTATCATCTATATCCAACATTGTTCTTTCCATTCAGACAGGACACCAAGCAACATACCTCACAATGTCTCTAAAACACTTGTTAGACCCCACTGGTAAATTTGGAGTGGATCAAACCAGTACACCATGGAATATAGTGAGATTGAATGTCGTTGACGAGACACCACTTACACTAGTACTGTCTAGCAAACAACCTCCAGTCTTCCATGCATGCTCTCTTGATCAAGACCCGCAAGGCATCGCACCAGGAGCATCACGTTCTCTTCAGCTACTGGTATCAAGTGATGAGCGGGCAGGAGAAGAGCCATCTTCCTCGTTCCTGACTTTTCCACTTGGGTAAACGGGCAAGAAACTCGTCATTTCATTATGAATGGACCCGAAGCAAAGTGCCCCTTCGGACCCTTTCGTAGAGCCTAGCTTGACTGGCTGTGTCCTGTAAAGTCTCTACTGGAATGAGTACGGCAGCGGATGTGCGAAGTCTGGGTCTAGGCTGTGAAAAGCTTTATCAATCCAAGTTCTAGATAGAGACATAACTCCAAACAATCGATCTAGAGGTCAATGGTAGGCAAATTACCACATATCCGACAGCTAAGCCATAGTGTGGGCGGTTTGTAAAAAGAGGAGTTAAATCCAGGTTAGTGGACGTCTAATTTTTAGCAAAGAACAAATGTGAAGGAAATCAGCTGTACCTCATGAAAAGCGAATGGTGGGTGGGTACCGACGTCTACCGACGTGCATCGCCACAATTACTTCTATACGATGTTTTTTTGCCCTATAGTTGAGAACATAAGTCTTTCCTCTACGATTTAACGCATAATTGTGGGAGAGTTTTAAGTGCTTGTAACCAGAAGAGATGTTGTGGCTCGATGCATTCGAAGATATGTGACATTGCCGCTGTCACGCCTAAACATGCTGCTACAACTTTCAAAAGCCTCGGCCGCATATTGACTTTTGTCAAAAGCGCTGTATCTAAAGCAGCAAGTAGTTTGTTCATGGAAATGTTGAAAAGTCTCACGCGTGACGGTGCGGGATGTCGGACCTTTCCGTCTCAGGATTTAGATCATGGATGTGAAAAGAAGCTCGGTAGGCTACTTATCCAGGAATCGAGAAAATTCAACAATGATACTTTGAGAACCACAAGAAAAGGGTCATCCTGGGCCAGACCAAAGGCTGGCCCGGCATGCTTCCTCCATGCTGTGGCATACTCGTATAGTCACGCCACTTCCCGCAACTAACATCATGGTTACCATTTGTCCCAAGGCTCCTGCTGAGAGAAATCTATCCATTTTCATTATCTAAAGCTATCATTCAACTTGGTGCATCTTATGAGGTTAAATAGCATCACATTCCTAACCTCGCATGTCCTCGTTTCATGGTCAGTCGCCTCCCAAAACAGGAAGCTGTTGGAAGGAATCGGGCAATAACAGACGAGCTGAAAGTGCTGGCTGATGTCGAAGAAACGCTAATGGCTTTGTGTAACAACGTATGTCCTAGTCTGGGGCTGACGGAGTCGATCGTCAAAGTTTGACGTTAGCGCGAACCGTCTGCCCTCAGAGAATAAATAAGATTTCCGACATCACATGTTTTTGATTGGTCGCTATGCACTATCTTATTTCATTCACATGCCGCGGGCTGCGCCACGCAAACGCGTTTCCCAATACCTTTCATAGATACGTTGGAATAGTCTCATTTGAAGCAAGGCATACAGGAATTCACGAGGCAATGGCTTCAATATCGTATGACCGACCCGAAACAAAGTTGGAGGTCAAAACAAACACAAGAATATCAGCCAGCCACAGTTCTTATGGCCTCAAAGAGTTGTTTTACATGGCAAAAGCTGACTGTAGAGATGCGAAAGAGCAAACCATTTCAGGCTCAAATACATATAAAGCCACTGTCCCCTACCAGTTGATATTGTCCTCGACACAAACTCACATCCTCATTCACATCTGATCTACACTTTACTCAATAACTACCTGGTGCTGTTTCACTATCAAGTTCAGAACCACCAAAATCTTTACAAAATGCTCTACAAGGCTCTCATCACTTCCGTTGCCCTCCCTTATTTGGCACTTGCCAGTGTTCTGAACGTTAACGTTTACACAAATGCCGAGGACCAGAAGGCTGGACAACAGCAGGACCAGGTTGTTTTAAACAGCCCAAAATCTGATAACCCAGCTTGGAAGGGACGAGATGATCGTCATCTTGTCCCTTTGCTCCCTGAAGCCAGAACTGGCGCGATTCCGGCAGATATTGAGGAAGGTCTCATCGCTGCTTGTAAGTTCCAACGATTAAGTATCCTGTTCAGGACTCCAAGTCTAATGGTAACAAAGTGGGCCCACGCTTTGCCAATGAGTTCATCAAAGTTGGCCTGCAAAGCGGTTGGGACAATGATACTGCCCTGATGGCTGGCTGTGGTTTGTCCTGCGCCGCGACAGTTATCAAGGCAGCACCCTGCATTGCAGCTGCTATTGCATGCAAGTGCATCGCTCCTCTTTTCGCTTGTCCCACTGTCTCTATTGGTGATGTAAGTTATGGCTCAGGATGGTGCAATGAACAAGCGACTAATAAGTCTTGACATTAGCTGTGCAATTGTGTTTCATGCCTACCCCAGGCGGTGCAGGACATTCTCAAAAAGCTCGGAATTTGTTCCAGTTCTCTTGATGGATCATCTGATTCCAAAGGTGCGAAGGATGATAGCCTTTCATATGGCAGTTTCATCTCGTTCTCAACCCGCGATGCAAGCCTTCTTGCATATAGAGTGAGCCTTGCTCTTATTCTTTATACGTTCTGGTGGTTGGAACTAATGTGAACTTGTAGGGAGACCTTCCCAAGTCGACTCTTGAAGAGGCAAAGGCTGTTGCTAAAGGCGGTATCTGCCCTGGACACTACTGCAGTAGCTCTGTATGCTGTCTGGGTCTCTGCCTCTCCGATGATGAGTGCTTGGGCCAAAAGTTGGAGCTTGGCGGGAAGAAGGAAAGCCGTCGCCTCGAGCTTTGATCAAGTCGATTATCTTCCAGGCCTGGAGTATGCATTGCAAGCAAGGTTCTACAAACATTTGCATACAGAACAACCTATCAAACATTGACTGTCGGTGGAATTGTAAGTCGAGAATGGAATGTACCTACCTGCAAGAACGGAGGAAAGGAGGGCGACTATAGTGTTGAATATCTTTTGTATTGAAACTTTTCGTTAATTCAGGCAGTCCCTAACCTCAGGAGCCATGCGTCTAGGACTTTGATGGTTGATACGTTTTTTTATGCGTTACTAAAGAGCATTCAGTACACCTGTACCCCGCGTCCCATTCGACACGTGGCTCGATGGCTACCACTCCCGACGCTGATCATTAACATGCAAGACATTTACGTGTACGTTACTTTTGCCGGAGAAGTATATAGATGAATCGAGTCCATCAGAGCCTAATAAGGTGGTGTTTGACAAATCCTTACCCCGCACCCCATTCGCGACGTGGCTCCACGCCAACCATTCCAACTGTTGATCCCCAAGATATAAGACGGCTTTGTCTGCGTTGCCTTTATTTGAGCATCGGTTGCCTTTCAAATGCTTCCGCATATAAGTCGTACCATATCTACAACCACATCCCCATAAATCACAATCTACAATCCTGTATCTCCCCACAACCGTCATGATGCAGAAGATCAACATTAACCAGGGCTGGGAGTTCAAACAATCCAGCTCTTTGAATAATGACGCCGCTTCATCCTATCTCCCCGTCTCGCAATTTCCAACTGTTGCCCATATCGATCTCATGCACCATAATCTTATTCTAGACCCTTATATCGACATCAATGAGTTGAAGTGTCTATGGGTAAACGACGCCGATTGGACCTACCGCACAGAGAGAGTTGGTCCAGTTAGCCTCAACGATTCGCGGCGGGCAGTACTTGTTTTTGAAGGTCTTGATACTGTTGTCGACGTCTATCTTAATGGCAAACACATATTATTCAGTAACAACATGCACGTGTCTCATCGGGTTGATGTCACCGACCTTCTGATGGACACTCAAGAGCCCGCCACTCTTGAACTGGTATTTAAAGCAGCCCCAGCCTACGGTCGCTCTGAACGCGAAAGGATTGGCTACAAGACTTTACCGACTGGTGTTGGTGTGAACTTTGGAGGATCAGAGCGACTCTTTGTTCGCAAAGCTCAGTACCATTGGGGCTGGGACTGGGGTCCAGCTGTGAATACATGTGGGCCGTGGAAACCTATTTATCTCGAGATTTACAAGTCAAAAGTCTATGACTTGTGCATCACTCAAAAGGTCATTGAGGATCTCTCTTCAGCCGAAATTACTGTGAAGGGGAAGGTTCAAAACCCGGAGGGGATCGGTCACGTTTTCATCCAGGTATCTGACAACGACACCGGAGACACAATTGTCCAGAAAGAGGTTGATATTTCGTCCAATGGCTATTTTAAGTCACACATCAAGCTGGAAAGCCCAAAGTTGTGGTATCCATTCATGTATGGCAAGCAGAACCTTTACTCAATCAGTGCATCCATTCCAGGTGACACTGTAAGCAAGGCTATCGGTATAAGACGGCTTCGTCTACTTCAACATACTCTCAAGGAACGACCGGGCACTTCGTTTGTCTTCGAAGTCAACAACATCCGCCTTTTCGCCGGAGGTTCATGCTGGATCCCTGCCGATTTTATGCTCCCTCGAATCACTAGACAGAGGTACGAACAATGGCTTAATCTAGCAAAAGAAGGGAATCAGTCAATGATCCGGGTTTGGGGTGGTGGAATTGTCGAAGACGACGTGTTTTACGATACTTGTGATCGCGAAGGAATCCTAGTTTGGCAGGACTTTTTGTTTGCTTGCGGGAACTACCCCGCCTCACCAGACTTCATCGCAAACGTGAAGAACGAAGCAGAGCAACAGCTCAATCGTGTGGGACATCATCCATCACTTGTGCTTTGGTGTGGGAATAACGAGGATTATATGTGCGCGGATGGCGATCGTTGTTGGGATATTGACTACGATGACACCACTGGCCCGTGGGATAAGACCACGTTTCCGGCTCGTGAAATTTACGAACGCACTTTACCTGCCCTCATTACAGCCTCAGATACTGATGTGCCATATTGGATTAGTTCACCATACGGTGGAAGCTTTTCCAACGACACCACAGTCGGCGATACACATTGTTGGGATGTTTGGCATGGGAAGCTATCACCATATCAAGACTACAAAGCCTTTACGTCCCGCTTCATGTCGGAATTTGGATTCGAGTCAGCGCCCAGCCTTAACACATTGCATCGTGCTATCACTGACCCTAAAGAGAGACACGCCCAGTCGCGAACATTCGACGCTCATGATAAAGGCCCTGGTCATCAAAGGCGGTACTCTATGTACATGGGCGAAAACTATCGTTTTCGCATGAATCCGCTCAAGGACTTTGTATACTGCACACAGTTCCTCCAAGCTGAAGCAATGGCGTACGCATATAACTGTTGGCGAAGGGAGTTTAGAGGTCCAGGTCAGGAGAATTGTGGTGGTGTTTTAGTCTGGCAGCTCAACGACATCTGGCCAGGAACTAGTTGGGCACTTGTCGACGTTGATCTAAACCCGAAACCAGCTTACTATATCACAAAGCGGGCGTTAGCGAAGACAGTTGTAGGAATGGAGCGTGTTGTCACTGCGAAGCCACCTTATATCACGACTGGATTTCTTGACGAAAAGGCCAAGTTGGACGTGTGGGCGGTCAACGGCGAGATTCAAGAGCGGACACTATCGTTGGAGCTAAAAGCATTCAACGTTGAAAGTGGGAGATCAGTCCAGTTGGCCAGTGCATACGATAAGAGGGAATACATTCTCAAACCCAATCAGGCGAGTGAACTCCTGGCGAACGTCGACATCCCAAACTTTGAGGAGACCGTTGTGGTCGCCTATCTAATCGATCCTACGTCAAAGCAACATCTAGCAAGATGGGTGAGCTGGCCAGAACCATTGAAATTCATGCGCATATCTTCTGAGCTGAAAGTCACGACCGAAGTCGTTGATGATGGGTCTGCGGTCGTTATCAGTGCAAATGCACCCGCAAAGGGAGTCGTGCTAAGCGGCCGTGACAAGAACGGTAACGAAGTCATATTTGACGATAATTTTATTGACTTGGTACCTGAGGAAAAGGTAAGGATCGGAGTCAAGGGAGGTTTGAGTGAGAACAGTGTTGGAACCAGGTGCTTGTATGATTGGGAGCTGGACCCTGGCTTTGAACGATAGGCAATTAAGAAACAGACCATCTTGTACATGGTCCGGATTCAGGTTGAATAGTGCACTTCCACTTGTACAGCGTCCTTCCTGACGGTCGCAAGCCTCTGCACCATCACCTAGGTCCAGAGCATATCGCAATTGGCGTACTCGGTGACAAACTGCGCGGGCGGGTCATTGTCCCTGCTTCCCGGGAGGTTAGAGTCCAGCATATTGACAGCCATGTAACGGATGCGGTTAGGAATATAATCGGTGTGTCGGTCTAAGTACTTTAGGATGGCAGCGTCATTACTTGGCAACCTATCTTTGACAATGTCTATGTAACGCCTGATGTCAGTGTGGCCGTAAACATGCGAGCTTTTGACACCGCCAACGCTCTGCATGGGGCCATTGCATGGGCGACCGCCGATTGAGATGATCTTGACGCCGGCATCGTGAAACACGCACTGGGCGAAGACGGTGCAAGAGGATGACCAGTAGCCGTCTGGGAGCAACAAAATATCATCAGCTCCGCTGGATGGCCGCGTAAAGTCAAGGTGGTCACCAAAACGAGTGACGTCAAAGCCCCAGCCAAACGAGGGGCTACTGGTGTCGGTACCTTCGCCCAGATTCCATGCTGTCAGGTTGGTAAACTAGTCACAACAAGACAGCGTTTGTCATACAAGAACGAACGTTTGGTCCCGAAGCTAGTGCATTAAGAAGGAAGGTTCTAGTTTCATATTGTCCTGTTGGAACTCTACGTTTAGCATCTTTACACGAATAACAATTGAGACAACAACACCATTGTCATTGAGTTTGAACATATTTTCTAATTCTCTGAGACAGACTGGAAGAGGGCAATCATAGCTTCGTGTTAGTTTGCTGGGAAAACTAAAGAGGACATCCTGTTTTTCCTAGCTTGGTTTTCGGATTCTGCTCAAAACCACAACCCGGGTCCTGCGGCAATTCAATTGATTGATCCACCGACTCCGCGGTAAAGCCTACCGTCCTGTTAATAATCGTATATCGTACAAGTGAACAACTATAGGATCGGGTGAATAACAACCGAGACTTTAAACTTTAATACCCCATGGGGAGAAACTGCGGGGTAAACAAATGCCGAACCGAAGCGATCCGTGCCTAGTGATGAGATGGACTTCCGACAAAACAAGATATAATACTCCCCATTTCGGCATTATCGTATCATATAACATACGGACTATCATATCAAATGCCAACATGTGGGGTTCGTCTTTGACCCGGCCTTTGGAGGTCCTGGCCTTGCTTTTGGTTTGCTCTCCTAGTCTCTGCTCTACAAAGTGAGTATTGTACAATTTCCTCTAACCCCAGACATAAAACAATTTTAGTTCCTTCATGGCAAGCCATATAAACTAATGATTTCTTAAGTGCCGATGAGAAGAAACCATTCCTTCCCAAGGGATTGTTCTTGGGACGTGAGCCCAGCTACAAGACCAGGCCCTTCGCTAGATTCACATTAGACTCAAAAGAAAATACCGTCGCGGTCCTTGACTACGGCCATATCGTTGGCGGAGTACCATTTCTCAATGTCGAGTCATTGAGTGAACCAGCCCAGGTCGAGATTAAGTACACTGAAGCTTATGGGGGCTTGAGAGAGCCTTTCGGCGATGGCCCTTTTCTATACACTAATCAACTGGCTTCCAATTTTCGCGTTCAAACAGTCAATATCACAAAAACCGGCCTTTTCGATATTTTTCTCGCTCAAGGAGGTCAGCGTTGGATGTCACTGAAGCTCTTGACAGATGGAAAGATCCGATTTTCCGAAATTGGCTTTCGTCCAACGTTCCCCAATGTGGATCCTGACCAAGAGCCCGGGTATTTTGAATGCAGCGATGAAAGGCTGAACAAAATCTGGAAAGCCGGCGTGCGTGGTGCTCAGTCATCGTGTCTTGAAAAGCAATCCCAACCCTCGACTTGGCGGGTTGACTCCAAGAATGGAGTGCTGATCGAATCTTTGAGGCCAATCCAAAGTGAAGTTTCACCTGTTGTTGGAAATCACACACTTGAATTTGAGACTAAAATCAAGAGAGGTGGCCTTTGGTGGGGTGTGGTAAGTCAATGCATATTCCGTGAGAAAGAGCCAAAGCTGACAGTAGAAAGGCTTGGGCGATTGGGTCTGGCGGTGGAATTGGGCTCCAGATCACTGGTGATCTTCCAAAAAAGACCACATTCGTGAACCACAACTACACTCTATCTCCTCGTAACACTCTACAAGTCACTTCAGGTTGGGGCCAAGTCAACCAAACTACCCTGCCGACCTACCTTCTGAAAACATACGACCTCCCATTTCCTGTGTATGAGGACAAATGGTACAAGATACAAACAACCCTCAAGAACGGATATCTGTCTGCAGCTATTGAAGGAAGCCAAGTTTTTAACATGTCCCTGACTTCATACCGCGTCCTGTTCAGAGGTCAAATGATACCCATTACGCTCACGGGTCGGTTTGGACTCGGTGCTTACCAGGACCAGATGGCGTATTATCGTAATGTGGCTGTCTTTGACGAGCATCAAAAACCTGTGTACAAGAGCAGTTTCACTTCCGAGGACGTTCTCGAAGAATACGGTGTCAAGACCAATCATTTCGCAGCCTGTATGGATGGACCAAAGCGCGATCGCCTCATCTGGCTAGGAGATTATTATCACACCTCTCGCATCATCGGCGTCAGTACATCTCGTTTCGACCTCCAGAGGGGTACAATCGAATCACTCATTCCAACACAAGACGATGAAGGGCTCTTTAGCATGAGTGCACCGCTCGGCTATCAGGCGAACACAACGGTATTCGACGACAATACTGGACTACAGGACTATCAGCTCCTTGGCCTATTGTCACTTTACTCCTACATTCAGTCCAGTAACGACCTTGCCTTGCTGAAAGAGAACTGGCCTCAATTTGAGAAGCTTGTCGAATGGTCCATCAGTACTGTCAACAAGACCGATGGTCTCATTCATCTTACTGCGGGCGCATTTACTGGTCCAACTGAGGCAGGCTCTTCCGTATCATGTTTGGCAGCCCAATCGTTTCACGCCATGGCTGAACTCGGCAGAGCAATCGGAAAAGGCAAGACAGCAAAGAGGTGGTCAGCTATTGGAGATGCCCTCGCGCAGGCAATCAAGAAGTCTCTTTGGAACGACAGGCTCGGTGTGTGGAAGTTATCGACCTCGAATGAAACTGATTTCTCTGTTGCGGGCACCGCCTTTTGCAGCGCAAATGGTATTGCAACACGTACGCAAGCAACAAGATCTTTCAAGGCTCTGGATCAACTGGCACTGGGTCCTGGCTATATGGACAACACAAGGACGGATCCCGACGCACCTACTACCAGTATCAGCCCGAACACAAATGGATTTCTTCTTCCCGCTCTCTTCGAATCAGGAGATATAAAACGAGGCGCAAAGCTCATAGATACCCTGTGGGGGCCTATGGTAGACAACATACAAACATCGAGTGGTGCAAGCTGGGAGTATGTTCTTCACGATGGTACCCCAGGGCTGGGTCTATTCACTTCTCTTGGACACCCCTGGGGAGGTGCAGCCACATATACTCTGACAGAGTGGGTAGCTGGTCTTCGGCCCGCGAAGGGCATTGAAGGGTATGGTTATAAGAACTGGCTTGTTGGGCCTGAAGGTGGCATAGCTATGGGCCTCAACAGCGCTCATGCACGTGTGCTCACCGCCTTTGGTGGATCTGTTGAGGTGGTGTGGAAGGTCAAGGACAAGAAACACCTGGAAGTTGTCATACATGCACCAGAGAAGACAAGTGGTGTTTTCACCTTGGGGAATCTGCGTAAGGTCCTTTGCGGCAAGTCTCATTACAAGTTTACAGTAGATCTTTAGACCCTTCTGCAAAGATTTCATCATCTCAATACTACAGACTACGGCATCCAGCCTAAGCTTTCTGGATCCACAGTTAAATTGCAGATGTTTACAGCCATGACTGAACCTGAAGGTTATCGTAACGAAAGTCGTCTCAGCATTGTTGCCGTGCCATAATACAAACAAATCATTATCTACTAGTAAGCAGACCTAAATACCGCCCTATGGCTCAAGAGATAAGGATACCAGGGAGTAGGACCCTGAGATTAGATAAGTCTAGGCTAATGTACATTTCATAGTTTCTTTCCTGTCAATTTAAACAGAAGCTCCCGGACCAAGGCAGTAGAGGTTCTTCCAATCCCAGCTCTTTACTTTCTTCAATTTCCGAGACTTCTTCAAATAAACAAGAAATTCTCCATCCACACCATATCTAATCGAACTGTTGCTCCATCTTGGCTTAGAAAGTTTATCGTCCGAGCGGATGTGACACCCGATTCACAACACACCACGGAAACACCAGCCATAGTAATTCACTACACCGCGCCAAAGACCGAGATCAACTTCACGTAACGTAATCAGCATATTAACACCAAAGCAAATGAGGGGCCTATCATGTCTAGTGGAGGTTCTGGAGAGTTGAAATGGAAGCCTACAGGTGCTGTTGCCCACAAGCAGGCTTAGTGGGAGCTTAGAGATGAAGGGTACTACGTATGTGCCCTGGCTGTGGTCGAAAGACTGAGTTGCGTCGTCGCGAAATTCATAGCTAGCTTGCGTATTGTGCTATAGAGTTATGTTACCTCTCGACTTTCATACCTCGATGCTATTCCTCTTATACATGCTGACTTTTCAAAACGAATAAGGACGAAAGACCAAACAAGAAGACGTCGTTTTCTTACATAATTACCAGGTGCATCATGTAAATAGGCTCCGTTATAATGGGTTTGCGTATATAACACCCAGGTAATACTATCTAAATATGAAACAGATCTAACATTGTAGAATCCAAACATGCATACATCCCGATAAAAAAGAGCGAATAAGAAACAAACTTTCCCACAAAACCACTAATCCCTCCCAATAAGAATTCTCTCACTGATCAAATCCACTGTCGAAGCCAGGAACCATGTTGTTGCTGCCATCGTTACTGTCGTCACGAGCCTTGTCCAAGTTTGGCTTGAAAGAACCGTCCCTGATAGCAAGGGCGGCAGACCCAAAGTCATAACCCGTAAGCTTGTCACGGACCCCAGTGTTGGGGAAACCGTTCCATCCAACAAGTCCACCGAAGAACCAAGACTTCTTGTGGTTCTCAATAGCATCGTCGCCCTCATTAGCAAAGCGGAAAGCGTGAGTTTGTCCTCCATCTTTGTGGTAGACAACCTTGACGTGGGTGTTGTCATGCCAGCGGGCACCGTCGTTCCTGCGGGTCTCGTAGTCACTGTGTTGGGATACGGCAACGACCTTTGCGCCTTCGTTGTCCTTGACAAAGACGACGACATGCTCCCAGTCATGAGTATGGCCACCAGCAGGGCCGATGACGCCAGGTGAGCCAACGTCTTTCTCAAAGTAGTAGGCATACAAGTATGCGCACCAGCCGTTGTTGCAACGCGTGCGCACGTAAACGTTGTTATTGTCGAGATCAGACTCGTCGCGGCAGTCTTTAGCGAAGTTATACTGCATCCAAGCCTTCATACCAGGACTGACGTTGCCGTCCTTATCGATGGCAGGGACGTTGTAGCAGCCGTCGGTGTCACTTTCTCTTGTTAGTAGTTGATATAAATTGAGTGAGGTATTTTGATGTACTTACAAGTCCATGGCTGGCTGCCATTTCTTCTCTTCGTCACTAGCGTTCGAATCGAGTGCTCGAGGGGGGTCACGCTTCTCGAGCACCTCTCGGTACAGTTGCTGGATAGGGTTTGCCACTGCTGTAATGGCAAGGAGAATGGTAAGGGTTTTGGCGGTGAAGTTAAACATTTTGATAACAGAAACTTGAAGACTGGTTGTGAGAGTGTAGTAGCAGAGGACTGACGAGTGGATGAGTGAGTGTTGGTGAATTGGAGAAACCGATGGTCTGAGGCTCCCTTCTTATACTCCGAATTTGTTCTGGACACATCAGTGATCAGTCGGAGAAACTTATCACAGCCTCGATCGGCTATACGACTTGTGTCTATAAAAGGAGATTCAAGGCTTTGCTGCCACTCGCTGATGTGAGCCATGGCCTGGTGGACTCATCCTCCTGGGGGCTACATGATGGATCAGCACACCTCATTATCCAATACTATCAAGAAGGACATTGCCACCCGTGGCTGGGGAGACAGTGATACAGAATGATTCCAAGGATACAAATCCTGCAAGATGCACTGCATATGCACTTGGGCCAGTTATGACGTGTTCTGCCACTCTCATATTAAGCTTAACTTATTTAGTAAGATAGGGCTGACCGTCTGGACCTTGATGTCATTTTAGTGCCATAAAAGCATGTCTAATCTTAGATCTGTAAGGCTTAGATGGGGCTGAAAAGAAGGTACTGCACGTCAGCACGTTTCCTCTGGCTTTGGTACTTATGGAGTCAGAATGATATTTCGCAAGCCTGATTAGACAGGAAAAGAGGTAGAATTAACACTGGTTAAACATTGAATCTAATTAAGCTTTTTAAGAGGAGATGCTATGAAAAATACAAGTTCTTTTTCTTGAAGATGAGCAAGGTTTATCATGTTAACTCAGGTGGTCTATCAGCCTGAGGACTTCTCTCACTTTGGCAGGTTCTTTTAAATCCACTAACCCAACCTAGTGGCTCCGCACTAGACACCTGAGTGTCAGCAAGAGAACACAATCTGCGATTATCATCGTACGTGAAGCCGACGCAGAAGTTGTCTGAATTGCAAAGACTGGCGCAGCTTCGGATGTCGGGAAAGATATTAGCCTCGCTGAGGCCATGGAGAAGATAGCCGCGTTGGTTGGCTATGGGTGGGGACAATCCGGGATTTCTGGGGGGCAGTCAGGTGTGGTCGCGGCTGATTGAACCGTAGTGGTCTCTGCTTCAGAAGTTGTGTAGGATGTGACCATAGTAGTAAGGCTTGACTCGACAATGGTTGAAGAGGTGTTATCGGGGACAATTTCCGTGCCAGTATCGGTGCTCGACTCTGTGACGCTAGTCTGAACAGTGAGTTCGGCGAATGTTGTCGTAGAAGTTATCAAAGTAGTGGAGGGTGCAGCGGTAGTTGATTCGAACGGGGCGGTCGAAGAAAAGGACCGGCTTGCAGAGCCTTCAGGCTTGCATTTTCCTGCTGATGCGACAGTGGCGACCGCCGAAAGAAGTAACAAGGAACGAATGACAACCATCATGAACTTGCTTATAAACAAGACAGGCAGTTTTTGAAATGGAAAATACTAATATTTTAAAAATACTGGTTATAAAGCAAGACTGACGACGTTTATAAACTTGGTTGGCCTCGCGCAGCCCATGTGTAAGTAATTTCGTTTAATTAAGCCAAGTGTGACTATCAATCAATAGTGTCTCGCACTTGGAGAAAAATAACCAATTAAGGGATTAGGAACCAGCCACACGCCTGAACATTTTTCAGCTGCCCCTAAAAGAAAGGGGATCATGTACTATATCGACCAAGAATTTTTAATGATGCCTAGGGGTATGAACCTCCTAATGTGAAGGCCTCAATTAACCCACAATCATTTACACATCAGATATCAGGGTATGAGACTAAAACCCTTGGGTTAAATAAGAATCAAGGACTGCAGACACTACCAAGATTCCGAGCGAGAATAGTACTTCTAATTAATAACTTCCTCAAGCTTAAATAGTACCAGAGGGCATCAGAATCTAGGGTTCCAATATCTAAATGCATCGATGAAGAGAACGTTGCACTCCATATGATCTTGTGAATACCTAGGGGGATATAGTGAATTACTAGCAGAGCGCCGCTCTACTTTCTGCCCTTGCCTTCGTACTTGATGTAAGACTAAATTTACATGAGTGTTATATCTAAAAACTTTGATGTCTGGCTTGGTTTGCAAAGCTTTCTAATCCATTAGGGGAATTTGAGAATCCGGTTCTGGCCAGGGATCCAATGCCCTTACCTTTGGCTGCCCGCAGCCGCATTAAACATGACCTGTCCTTGTGCCAATTAGCCGCCCATGTGTCTTGATTCATTTCCTCCGAATTCCTAGATATGTCAGATGACATCTTGAACGTATGGGCCTCCTCGCATAAATCAAAGGTTTTACACATTTTGGTTGTACATCTTGAGGCACTCCTTGTCCACAGCTCATGGCTCACTGTGATCACAATTTTCAAAAGAATTCTCAAAATTCAATCCATCTTGACCAGCTTAGAATATCATCACTTTCGACCGTGCCATCCATGGGACGACCTGTGGAGCTTGAGTGGAACACGAAGTATGTAAGGTTGGTAGCAGTGATATTCCTTGGGATGGCGGCTCCCTCAGGAGTTCTGGGGTTTGAGTAGAGTTCTCCAAGATACTTGGAATTTTGATAGGCTGTGTATCACCCAGAGCTGGGGACCGAGGCCATTAGTCCTGTAAATATCATCTTGGCGTTAGTTGACCTTTTCCCGTCTCCCGCCTTTTCCAACGTTTATCAATTGAATCGATTATTCTTGGAACTCTCTCAAAATCAGGAGCTGAATGTCCAGGGTAACGGGATATTTGAGGAATTGGTAAAAATAGTGGCCCATGATAAGACTACTTACAAAGACAGTTGTACTATCAGGGGGTACTCAGGTTCTATCATCCACTCCTAATAGTACCTCCACAGTCTGATGTCAGATAAGTCTGAGTCTGTGGCTGTGCACTACGACTCGGGAGTTGGACCGCCCCGTTCTGATACGTGTGTTTGAATGACTTTCACGGTGTCCTGATGCGCTTCCATGGAGCATACTGGCCAAGAGATTTTGATAGACTCAAGAAGGTTCGATACGCAAGATAAGGTCTTCACCAACGCGCTGATGGTCTGATCACACTTGATGTGTTGTTCATTTCCTTGCATATCAGTTGAAGCGCAGCTGAGACTGTTTAACTGTCCAATCACTATGCAGTATGGTCTTATCGCGGCTGTTGATCTCTAGTCAGAGTATTTGATCTGCAGAAGGTTTTAAGACTTATTCTGCCTAGGATAGAGGGTGTCAAAAGACTTGACTGTCCAGGTTGAGGAGCAGGAAAAGATTAGGTAAACTACCACCATATATTTCCCTAAACTTACCTACGTATTTTTATCACTTAGTCTAAAGCGGTCAAATCTTATGGTACCATGAGGTCTGCGCATCAATGCGTTACATCACCTTCGAGCTGATCTTATCTACACAATGAAAGCGCTATGATGTCTCGAATGCGTTGGAAAGGCGGCTAAGACATACAGTAGATTATGAGCCGCTCAGGCCTCCCTCTATTCGGCTCAACGGCAATAATAATACATACCCACGAATGTGACGGAGCACGATCAGCCACTTTTCAATCCAGACATACACCACACCTGAGACAGGCATATATCTATTGACTGGAACAGATTCCACGGTGGCTCGGATCTTCAGCATGTTACAACCAACTAGATAAGGATCGGAGCAACTGCTCAGCTCCGTCTATCGTGGCTGTCGCCGCTGATGTCACGCAATGCTGTGATCGACGCACCGGGCTTACGCTTTGGCGTCTCTATCTTTGTACTTGAATGAGTGATGCCACGTTCTTGCATCACTTCTTATAGATGAATAACTTGTGCCGGTATTCATAGTCAGTACTCAACTCTATCAACTGAGAATATCTCGTGGCCTTCGGCATCTGCTTTACTTTATGAGCAAGCTTGTCTAAGTACTGGAATAGACGACCTTGCAGTACTTATCATGTTTTCTCGATACGAATACCCCCAGGAAAAAGAGGCTACCGAGCCTTTGATCACAAAGTCAAGCTCTACCTTGACGCGAAAGTCAAATTGTCAATATTCCCTTTCCCTCTTCAGTTTCTCCCCTTGTGCTCTCAAAGTCCTTGCATCCATCCTTTGCGGCTTATGTATCCTTAATGTCATTGTTACTACCATACCCTTGCCTTGGACCAACATCTCTTCTTTGACATCCTGTCTTGCCGATTCAAATGTGCCATTCATTGTTGAGGGGGCAGCTGCTTGGGAACGTTCAATAACACCTTGGAATGTGAGGCTGACTTACACTCCCGCGGCTGTTGCGATTCCGGATACTATTGAACAGATTCAGATAGCTGTGAATTGTGGTATCAAGAACAAAGTACGTGTCACCGCCAAGGGTGGGGGTCACAGTTTCGGGTCTTATGGCCTTGGGGGTGAAGATGGACATCTAGTTGTTGAGCTTCAGCAGCTGAACGATGTCACTTTATTCGAGAATGGCACAGCCAGGATTCAACCGGGAGCTAGGTTGGGTCATGCCTCCACTGAGTTATATAGGCAGGGTGGTAGAGCTATTCCAAACGGAGCATGTCTTGAGTTAGTATTCTCCCAACTCTCTTCTCAGACCTAGAGGCCCAATATAATCATACGACTAACACTCCCAGTATTGGTCTCGCCGGCCACGCTCTACATGGCGGTTATGGTAGAGCCTCCAGAACCCATGGCCTGACGATGGACTGGATGATTGGCGCAAGAGTAATTCTCGCTGACGGCTCCATGGTCACCTGTTCCACGGATGAGAACCCAGAGTTGTTCTGGGCACTTTAAGGAGCTGGTTCCTCTTTCGGTATCGTGGCAGAGTTAGAGTTCAAAACCTTTGAGGCGCCCAAGCAAGTCACTCCCTTTACCATTGAGCTTCCATGGACTGAGGAAGCTGCATTTGACACTCTGAGCGCGTTGCAAGATTTTGCCTTGGTTGCTCCACAAACTCTCAACTTGTTTCTTTCCGTGACTGCAACAAGTCAGATCATTCAAGGGCTATATTTTGGAGATAAGGGTGGTCTTCTGGATTGTCTGCAGCCTCTGCTAGAACGTTTGGGAACAACTGTATCAAATATGGAGACCATTGGATGGCTCGAGGGGCTTTACCATTACGCCGACAACGAACCCATACACTCCCCTTCTCCCTATAATACAGTATGTATATGCCGTCTTACCAACGTGGACGAATCTTCGCTAATAACAGCTTACAGCACGGGAGCTTCTATACCAGCAGTCTCACGACACCAGCCCTCACGGAAGAACAGATGGAATCGCTAATATCGGCCATGTTTCTCAATATCAATGACACATCCGCTCGCCACCCGTGGGATATCGTCATCGAGATGCACGGTGGTCCCAACTCAGCAGTCTCTCAGGTCGACTCACCTGCCACTGCTTATGTTCACAGAGACAAGGTACTGCTCTGGCAGCTTTCTGACTCGAGCGAGCAAGACAGCCTACCCCGAGAGAGCTTCGCTATGTTGAAAAAATTCATGAACAGTGTAACGCGATCTCTCTCAGATGACCAATGGGGCATGTACGCGAACTTCATTGTTACTGAGTTAGATGGGAAGACAGCGCAAGACCTGTATTGGGGGAAGAACCTTCCACGGCTTAAGGCTTTGAAGACGAAATTTGACCCGAATAACATCTTTTGGAACCCTCAAGGTATTACGCCAGTTGTTGAATTGGGCACTCAGAGATCAAATTATCAGCAAATGCGGCCTAGTGATTAGACAAGTCCGCACTCCGCTGACGAGTGCGTTGGTCATATTTAACTAGCTCGCTGCAACCTTTCGGTGCTGAAATCAAGGCTCTTTCAAACTTCTTCCGCATGCTCACTTCGGCACAACGTGGATGCAAATCATAAACATTGATACCGCGTTTTGAAGAAGCCTTTTTAAGAATACCCACTCAATTTGGCTTTACTTGTGGAACGAACTGCTGTGCCAATCAGAGCGTGTCATTTCTCGCCGTGCAACACATGATTACCTAAAGCATTTTGCGAAAACACTTACCCTATATTGTTGCCAATCAATTGTTGCTCTACTATCAAACTAGACGTTAAACAGAATTTGTCTTCTCACGAGATGTACTGAAACAGATTTTATAGTAATATTGATGATTTGTCAGTCACCGACAGTTGATAATAGCCCATTAACACTCCTCTCTGGATGTTTGAGTTCCAATTTGAGGCTGAACAACTTGAACTATAATTTTTGCTGGTCAGGTTGATGTAATGTCAACACCAAGAGCGAAACCAATTCTCTTTTGTGCTGCCGTCATAGAATCACCTGGGCGCCGTTGCATTCAACGATTCCTTCTTAGATCTCTTGGCCAAAAGCTCATCCAATTTCTCATGAGCAGAGAGCAGCGTTTCTCCGCTTGTCCCGGTGTGATACGGAGTATTTGTCGGTCCATCAGATACGCGAACAACGTAGTTCTTGGGTTGATCATCCACTACCAGTCGGAGTAAGTCAGGTCGTGAGTAGTGTCCCACACAATCAGTCAACGTCTTTGCGTAGTCGATCTTGTCGAGGTCAATGTCACAATAAATCAGCCCATCGAACAAAGGGTCCGTAGTCTCAGTGAGCTGTCGGCCATCAGGACCAAAGACCACTGCAGCACCGCCGCCACCGGCAAGCATGAAACCGTCCTTGTCTGCGTTCCCTTGACCTTCACTGTTTAGCTTCGCACCTTCGGCTGACAGCGGCTGGTTGGTTACTAGGCAGTACACCGCGCCCTCCATAGCATACATGCGACTGGCTGTGAGCTCGTTGGCCTCTGAAAAGACGGAGTAAGGTTCAACGGCTGATGGAGTCCACTTTGCGTTGAACGGCCAGGCGGCGATATGGACTTGTTCGCCTTGACAGTAAGTATGATACTTGAGGAGGGGCTGGAAGTGTTCTGGTCATTATTGTCAGCTGGTCGTGGCTCATTTGATCGAGGTTATCGACATACCCCAGCAGTTCAACATTCCAATCTTTCCTAAGGGAGTGTCCACGACAGTAGTGAGGGAGTCTCCAGTCGAGTCTGCGAAAAGAGTTCTCTCAACATGTGTGGGTTTGGTCTTGCGGCGATGAAGAAGAATGTTGCCATCAGGACCAATAAGAACCTGTGCAAGGTATAGCGAGGCTCCTACTCGCTCACTGAAACCAAAGCACACATAAATATTGGCGGCTGCGGTAGCCTGGCGAATCTCGAGCATCTCGTCGCCATACGCGGAGATACTGTTTTGCATGTATTTCTGCACCAAGGGCATATTCTCTCTATAGGTACCCGACCAAAGGAAGTTGGGATAGCCTGGAAGCCAAACCTCTGAGAAGGCTATGAGAGATGCACCGTTTTGGCTAGCCTCTTCGATCAGGCGAATTGTCTTCTTGACACCGGCGTCTTTGTCGAACCAACATGGCTCAGCTTGGCAGATGGCGGCTTTCCATTGACGAACCGACATTTTGATATGACAGGGTGAAGGGAGAAAGGAATGGTATGTACGGCAGTGTAATTTAAAATTGTTATCGAAACTCGGTACTTTGGAATTACGTAGAGTGCCTTTATATTGACTATCCAAGCCTCCACAATTCTTGAAACAGCAATATCACGGGTAAATGACACTCATCTGTACTATTATCTTGGATAGGCATTTCCCGTAGTAAGGTTCCACTAAATAGATTGGTATTTACCCCGCAGATTGTTGAGTTTCTACGATATGGAGTGTTTGTAGACACGGGGCTTGGATTAGACGCGGCTAAGCATTATCCAAAGCTAACCCCCGCAGCAAGATTACGATGTCGCTGGCCTCGGAATACCACCGCCGATCCCGTCATCCTTTCATTTCAATGAAGATTATTACCCACCACTTCGAAAAGATAACGACTCGAAATATTTTCAAAATTAACTGGGCTGATAACCAGTCAACGTCGGTCGGCCCCCGTGCCAGTTCTGTTATATACTAATGGTGAATGACTGGCCTATTTTGTATTATACATGTGCTCAAGCAGCATCTCCCGGATATCCCGGTTCTGCAAATAGTGTACCAATCCATCCTTGATAGTCAAGACCTTCACTAGTCACAAATGGAATATCTATATCGAAGCAATAGGGGCCTCCAGCTGCCCAAAGAGAACTACTTCCATCGTCCGTCTCAACGACCTGTGTTCCACCAGCAATATTATCAACACTGCTTTCTTGGTGCTCATTACTCATCCCTAGTGCATCCATTGCATCTTCACTCGCTGACCATTCCTTTGCCAGTTGTCGAATTGCAAAGAGTGCACGCTGGCTCCAGGCCCACGCAATACTCATGTCGGCGAGCGCTTCAGCCAACACTTTCAGTGACGCTATAGCCTTATCACGGCTTTTGCCATCCGTAGACGTGGTTTCGAGCAAAAGAATAATAGATGCAGTGAAAGCGCAGTGGACAGCTGAGATTGGTATTCGTCGCTGGAAACATGATCAACATAGGACTACCTTGCGATGAAGGAGGTGACTTACTAGTGTATAGTGTTTACTGTAAAGCTTGAAAATGTTACTGATGGAGTGCGATGACTGACTACATTCCTTGAGATGGCTTGATCCTGTGCTTGGATGGAAGCTGCCTGGTTCTGATGTCTTTCGTCGTACTCCAACAAAGGGTCGATGCAGTAAGATTATAGCGACATGTATCTGGAGACTTGAACAAGATCAGGAGGTGACAACGACAAGGTGTAGTTCCACTTACTGAAGCATGTAGGTATGAGGTAATGTCGGGTTAAGCGGTGATGGCGAAAGGCGTAGACAACTTGCCAGATTTATCTGAAACTCAACAATATTGACATGAGTTTTTGTAACTAGTTCCATAATTCGAGACTTGACCTGCTGGCTGCCGGGTCTATAGCTTCAGAGGGTTTTAGTATCCAAGTTATTGGTCCACGCATACTACTTACATTTCATCCAGCGCGGATGATGTGATCCTGAATAACTGAACTGTAGCACGGACATTCGAAACTTGATGACTGCGTGGAAACACAATCGGTTTGTTATTTACAGAATTTGAACGCCATGATTCATACTCTGCGCTATGCTCAATGGAAGGTGGAGCAGCGGATATCTCATGCTCTTGGATAGTGGATGGCCGACCAAGGCCAATATTGAACAGCCTCGAGAATCATGTTAGTTGGCAATGCTCACTTGAACACAGAAGAGGTTGGAAGAAGCGCACTTATCCAAGACATAGCAACCCCACCAGACAATAGTCCCAACCTCAGCTTCGTCTCTGGTTATATGACCTGTCTCGACCCAGTGGCTTCGATCTAGATGTAGCCCAAGGTTAAACGCCATTCTCGCTGCCATTCCTATGATATCGCCGTTGGTTACATCCAATAATTGAGTGTGCATATCCCTTACCGCAGTACATCCATCCAAGGGCTTCTTTGTCGGTTGCTATCTCTCGCAGTCCAAGTAAGGCTGTTGCCTGAATGGTTGTCACGTTCGGTGCCTGGTTTTCGTAGAACAAAATCATCTTGGCTTGTTCAGCCAACGCATTGCCTGCCGTATTTTGGTCCAAGGGATCAGTGCGCAGTTCAATACGATCAGAGTACCGAGCTGCAAGTGCCAATACAGCGGAGAGCAATAGGGGGGAAGCGTATCGTCCTGAGTGATGGATGTAAAGATCTTCGAGAAACAGCTCCTTGACCACTAGGTACTGCCACGTATTCTGCCAACTCCAAAAAAGGTCCAGAAGATGATCTCGTAGCTCATCGGATAATTCAACACGGAGGTTGAGTTTATCGAGCGTATCTGCAGCTTGTTTCTGTAGTTCTCGTGATGACACTGTCGAACTTGCTACTGGGCTGTTTTTCAGTAGTGAGAAGTTACTTCTGGAACCAAAGTAGTGGATCTGGCCATCTTCCCCGATGTTGAGAGCTCCCAATCGATCGCTTATGTCCCTAATTGGTGATCTGTAGAAGGATGTCGGATCGTCGGAAACGGAATCACTCTCCGAATTGCTATGAGTCTCTTCAAACCCGACCAGAACTTTTTCCTGAGACTCACTTTCGCTTCGAAGTGTTTCGACCTGGGCTTCCAAACTCCTGATCCTCTCATGAAGCGCCTCAACATAACGTTTGCTTGGTGGTCTATGATGATGGTTAGATGCTTAGTGCTGGTTGAAAAGCTTTCAAGTTCAACGGCTGTTGACGTGGAAATGAGTTGGGTAGATTTTACTTTCTATTACTGTCCTGGGTTGTGTATTCACAGGCTTCGCCGTTTGTGTGACATGTCGAGCAAGAAGGTCGTTGACCGTCACACTATCTCCGTGTTCAGTACTGAAGACTCCTGATCCACGAACATAAAGTCGGCTCACCTTGACTCGTTTGGTGCGACATATGGTGCAAGCTAACGCTGATCTTTGCCTCGGCTTTCCAGATACTGTCACCTGAGACTTCATCGCATAGTACCTGGGTTTATGCGTAATTGTTGAAAGCGTCCTTTGAGAGCATCTACAGCAACGGAGCGGGGTCACATACACACGTAAGGCTGTCTCCCATGTTGAGTTCAAGCTTGTGGAATGGATCTTTCGCGCTAGTCATAGGACGGTTACGTCGACGGTAATGACTAAGCCGAATTTACACGTACGATATCCATCTCTCAACTGAATAAAAAGACTATAACAACAGTTCAAGCCGAGTCATAGCGTCACTGGAGAATCATAGATAATGGCAGAACTTATCGAAAAGTTCGGATGTCGGGTAGGAAATCAAAACCAGACATGGTTAAATGCAGCCGTGTACAGCCGTGCAGTCACTAGCATGTAGATTTTACTAGCAGATTACATCTAAATGCAACTACCCATTGCTCGTATTGGTCTATTTAGACTCGACAAGAAGCCTGGGTAAGCATTATCCTGTAAACTTGACTTGATATCGCTAAAGCAGCCTGAGATAAGCCCTATCCCCGCACTCTAGCGCAAGCGGGCAATGTTGTAATCTGATTGGCCTTCTCTATCCGGGTAGGCATTATCCAGACGTGTTATCTGGTCCTTACTGTTCATAGACTAGTGTAGACGGCTACTTTGATAGCCTCTTCGACTTAGTTCCCCCTGCTCTCATATCTTCTTCTACCGAACGCCAGTAAATTATCGTGCCAATATAGTCAAGATTATATCGTTTTGGGTTCGCTAAGAGATAGTCATAGCTAGAATACTTAAACCATTCAAACCGCCCTTCAGGATCGTGCCAAATATACAACATATTCCCACTCGTCATTAACTGTTAAACAACACAATTTATGCCATTACAGTATGGCTCTCCTTACTTTTCGCGGCAAAGCACTCACTGGATACAATATCCTTGTACGTAGTGTTCCATCATGTCAGTCCATAATAGCTGACCCCCAGATTAACAGATCATCGCCTTTGCAACATTTGGAAGCATCACCTATGGATACTGTTCCGCCATCATTGGGTCGACCCTTGGCCAACCATCTTTTCTCCAGTACTTCGGCCTCGACACCGCTAGTAATGCAGCGGCCCTTTTCGGCGCAATCAATGGACTCTTCCAGGGTGGTGGCTTAATCGGAACATTGACTTTTGGGGCTATAGCTGACAGGTTCGGTCGATGTAAAGCTATTTTCATCGCAAGTATACTCGCTGTTGTCGGTGGTGGCCTCCAAGCTGGTTCCGTCCACTTGGCAATGTTCCTCGTCTCGAGGTTTCTGACAGGCCTGGCAGTCGGCGGTCTTGTTATGCTTGTACCTCTTTGGCAGAGTGAGGTCGCACCCCCTCATGCCCGTGGCCTCCTCGTCGGTCTTCATGGCGTTTCCATCTTGTTAGGGTATTCGTCATCAGCCTGGGTCGGATTCGGTTTTTACTTCGTCAATGCGAATGGAGCTCAGTGGCGTCCTCCTCTGGCCTTGCAATGCCTCCCTCCTCTCATCCTAGCATGTGGTGTTTACTTCATCCCCGAGTCTCCACGATGGCTTATCGACAATGATCAGCACGAGAGAGCTCAGACCATTCTGAAACGTATTTACAAGGACTCCAGGGATCCCAACAACCATGAAGCTCACGCCGAATTTGCCCAGATCCGTGCCCAGGTAGAACTCGAGCGCCACCTACCATCCTCTTGGGCTTCTATCTTCACTGTTCCCCATTATCGAAAAAGAGCCTTGATTGGATTCACGACCCTTCTTGCCGGTCAGCTGACAGGGACTACCGTCATCAACAACTACGGGCCTTCGCTGTATGCTGCTCTAGGGCATAGTGGTTCCGCTAGTCTCGCACTCTCAGCTGGCTGGCTGACTGAAGGACTTGTATGCAATGCTATTAATGCCATTCTTCTTGACTACGTGGGCCGGAAATGGCTGATGGTCACTGGTCTTATCGGTTGTGCAATTTCACTGCTTGGTGTCAGCGTCATGGTTGCACTTTATGGCGGAACAACTAACACGGGGGGCAATTCAGCTGGAGTCTTCTTCCTATATCTTCATCTTACCTTCTATGCAACCTGCATGGACGCATCCACCTATGTTTATGGCTCTGAAATCTGGCCAACCCATCTTCGAGGGAAAGGATTTGCTATATCATGTGCTGGTCTCTTTGTTGGATCTCTTACCCTCCTCGAAGCCGCACCAACCGCATTCCAAACTATCGGTTGGAGATTCTACCTGATTATGATGGCATTTACTATCATCTGCGCCATTATATTTGCTGTGTTCTTCCCCGAGACCAAGGGACTCACCCTTGAGGAGATCTCAGCTTTATTTAACGACCAGGTTGCTATTGAGGCTTCTAGTGATTTGAAGACCTCGTCCATTGATATCGAGAAGGAAAAGACTAAATCTTAGCTTAGGTTGGATAATAATACATTAATTTGGTGATGATCATTTTGTATGATACCCATAATGGAGTGGAACATTTACAAGTGAATGTCTTAGTTCGAAAGTACCAAGTTGGGCTTATCAGCCGCTGCTTATCATGTGGTGTCCCCTGGTGTTCATCCTAACTGGTAGCTAGAGGGTCCAGACCCAGCCCCCCAATTCCAGGCAAAATCGGGCCGGTATGGTGCTGACAGAATCTGGTGCAAGGGGGAAACATGATGCGAAGTGGCGTGCGGCTGAGCACACTTGGCACTCCTCGTTGTGCCGTAGTTGGTGGATATTCAATAGTGAAGGCTTAGCTGAGATTTAATTCAGCTACATCTTGACAGCCATTCCCCACTAATCTAAGCCTGTGGTATTAGGTCACAATAGGGTGGGTAGACTGAGTGTTCCGTCGAGTTACAAGGCACATCAATGTATGTAACAAGGCCTGTGCAGTTACCTACGATCAACTTTCACTTTGATTGAATTACCGTTTTGTGCAACGCCAATCCCCTCATTGTATCGACACCAGGGCGGCTTTGGCAACCAATAGGCGAGTATTTTGGGGTATCTGTACGTTGGAGAAAAACGAGGCATCTTTGTTGACCAATAGAATCGAAGATATACTATGTTAGATAGCGTAACGCCTCTGCATGTCAGCCTCAGCTCTGGCGCAGAATCACATCGAACGGGTGACTTGCATGTGCATGCGTTACCTGGCTCGAAGCTTGTGATTTCAGGTATAAATAAATCTCATTTCTCGTATTCTTGCAAATGCCACGACCAGCATGGCTTTCTTCATTACGACTTTATCTATCCTTGCACTCCTTGTGGGAGTTCTACACTTCGCCAAAATGACCCTCATATCTGTTCTCAAATCCCTATACATCCGTCTGTGGAAGGGTGTCAACTTCTTTATTGACTGGCACAAGCTTCCTACCTGGTTTGCTGTCTTCAATCTCCTTGCTCTCCGATATGAACTTCGGGAGGAGAACCTTCACGACACATCTCCTGATGCGGACTTCCAAGGCACTGAATCCAAATGCCCGATGAAGGACTCCAAGTTCATTTCTTCTAGGGATTCAAATGGGCATTTCAATGATCTCAAACAGCCCAAGATGGGATGTGCTGGAATGAGATTCGGTCGCAATGTTCCGCGGAAATACACTATGCCACCTACTGACAACGAATTGCTCACACCCAATCCAAGAATCATCTCCGAGAAAATTCTAGCCAGACCTGAAGGCCAATTCAAGCCGGCTGAGATAGTAAATCTTCTCGCCGCAGCATGGATTCAATTTCAAGTCCATGACTGGGCGCAACACTTCCTGGTGACAAATGGCAACAAGGACATTAACATTCCTCTGGAAAAAAGAGACAAATGGAATGAACAAACAATGAAGATTCCTCGCACCAAGAAGGCTGACATCTTGTCCCAGCAAGATGCAGAAACACCTGCTTACGACAACGAATGCACACATTGGTGGGACGCTTCCCAGATCTACGGATCAACAGAAGCCGAAACACAAGCTTTACGCGCGCAATGCCACAAGTCGAAACCTGGTCAACTCGACGTGACTGTTAGTGATGGCGAACAATTTCTCCCTCGATCAGAAGATGGCATTCCCAAGACTGGGTTCAGACAGAACTGGTGGCTGGGTCTAGAACTTCTTCATACCTTATTTGCTCTTGAGCACAATGCCATTGCTGAACAGCTTCATCTCTCGAACCCAAGTTGGTCGAGTGATCAAATCTTTGACACGGCTAGGATGGTCAATTGTGCTCTCATGGCCAAGATCCATACAGTAGAGTGGACACCTGGTATCTTGCAGCATCCGGCGCTGCAGATCGGAATGAATGCCAATTGGTGGGGACTGTTGGGTGACAAGGTGAGTTGGAACATATGTAGAGAGATCTATTGCTAACTGGGAACAGCTTTGGCACGCTTTCGGTCGCGTCTTCGATAACAAGTCAGACGTCGTCTCTGGTATCCCCGGTTCAGGTGTAAATCACGACGGCGTGCCATATTGCCTCACTGAAGAATTTGTTTCAGTCTATCGTCTTCATCCGCTCATTCCTGACAACGTCGCTTTCTTCAGTGTCAAAGACGGCCAGCATCAAGGAACTCTTCCCATTCAAGACGTTGCGTTTGAGTCGGCCCGCAAGCCCTTTGACGATAATAAGTCAGGCCTCGGGCTTTCTTTCGCAGATGTCTTTTACTCTTTTGGTGTCAATTTTCCAGGCGCCATTCGAGCTCATAACATGCCCAATTTCCTGCGCGACTTGAAAGTCCCCGCCGACAAAGACTTTCCTAATGGACGACACTTGGATCTGGGAACTATCGACATTCTCCGTGATCGTGAGCGCGGTGTTCCTCGCTATAACCAGTTTCGTCGTCTATTCCATATGCCTGCTGCAAAGAGTTTTATAGACCTGACGGGCGGCGATACCAAACTGGCAGCTGAGTTGGAGGAAGTCTACGATGGAGATCTCGAGGCAGTTGACCTTTTGGTTGGTACACTCAGCGAACCTCTCCCCGAGGGCTTCGGTTTCAGTGACACAGCTTTCCGCGTGTTTATCCTCATGGCTACACGACGCATTAAATCTGACCGATTTCTCGCTGGCGATGGCTGGTGTCCTGAAGTTTACACCCGTGAGGGAATGAACTGGGTACAGAATAACACCATGAAGGATGTTCTGTGCAGGCATTTCCCAGAACTTGCTGCGCCGTTGCATAATGTCAAGAATGTGAGTACAATTTTTACTGAGATGGATTCTTCCAAACTGACTGTGGCAGGCTTTCGCGCCGTGGACCAAGCTTGGTCAAACTGCAGCTTACGCAGGCCCCGAGACGAACAAGGCCAAAGCTTGAATTGGCCATGCTCAGTGGAAATTTATGATGTCGAAGTAATAGAGTATACCCTGCCGATTGTTATGGTTGTTGATAACACTATGTCGAAAGAGATTTGTTGAATATTAGTGCCCATCTTGAAGCCTGAGTTTGGAGACGATTTTACCTGCTCTTCGTTCATTGCGATATGAAGTTATCCCGCTCCTATTCGAGTACTATTCAGGTTTTTTTATAGCTGTTAAGTTGAATACTCCATGGAATCAAGAATACGCAATTAGACCAAACGACGATGCGCCCTCGGGTCTTGGAAGAAAATATCATGACGAAGTAGGAATTTTGTGTTTTCCTTTTGGGCATTTACTCGCCAAGTAGAATGGCCACATCTTCGCCCTTCTCGATGGGGGTCTTCGTGTTCCGATCCCCGCGTGCTGATTTACCTTTGCGATCAAATTTATCCTCTAACCACTTATGCCAGGGATCGAACCTGAATCAATCACTCAAATAACGCCCTTTTATAGTCTAGGCCCGACAAAATCCTCCAACAGGTGCTGAGGATAAAGCTCCCATCCATACCAGCTGGTGATGTTTCCTCAGGTCGAACTGAAAATGATAGATCCTCTCACAGATGAGGAATTACACTTCAATGTCCTACCTAAAACTTAACTAGGGTATCATTTCAGTTATATCTCTTACTCTAGATTCGAAACCTTCGACACGAGTGCTTTTGACAAGCCCAAGCTGCGGGTTTGTCGCCTCTGCCTAATTCTATCTTGGCTACGTTGAAGCTCTGACAGAATAGAATCAAGGCCCACAACAATTCCGCTCTTTGACACCGGAGTCAACATTCCAGCTCTTTTCCTGAAATGACCTCCAACCAAGACGGCTTCAATATCTCGAGGCTCACTATATCCCACAATAGCTTCCACTGGCCTTTCCCTCGCAGCAGCTCCAAACGCCAGCGACGAATTCCTTGAGAACACAAGAATATCTGCCTGCTTTCCAACTTGGATAGAACCGATATGGTCTTGCATACCAACAGCCCTAGCACCTTGGATTGTCGCTTTATTGAACACGTCACAGCATGTCTCGTCAAACTTGACGGGCTTGCGACCTTCGGATTTGAGCTCTAGCGTCTTTTGTAGACGGGAGAAAAGAAGCGCATTCCGCGCTGCCTGCATAAGGCTTGACGAGTTCAGGAAGTGACAATCTGCGCCCAAGGCAGTATTCAGGCCCGGTTCGAATAAGAGATGCCAGCCCATAGAACCCTGGGCTTCTGTGGCTGGTGTACAAGCTAGTGGGATCTGACGTTGCGAAATCATGGCCAGGTCTGTTTTTTCAAGATAGTTTCCATGAGAGAGTACAATTGTGTAATCGTCCTCCGGTGAAGGGAAGAGTGAGTATTTCTCCAGGACCTGAGGTGCGGATGGTCCTATACCCGTCGTCAGTCCAGCTACTGTGGTGTTACCGATATTTTTTTACCAAAATTCCCGCAATGCGACGTGATGAGCTTGACCCCATTACTGATCGCACGGCGAAATAACCCTTCCACTTCATGCTGCGGCAGATGGTAGTTGTCGAATGACAGACCGATTGTGACGCGACCGTCTGCGAACGGACCGTGCTGAGCCAGATGCTCGACATGCTCGACGTAGGTTTGAGATATAGAAGTTGCACGAGGAACACAGGATTCAGTATCCCACTTGGCGAGATTCAAAAATGTCTCGCCATATGCAAACACCCCCCGGATACCGGAATCGGTGAATGCAGCTATAGCTTGTTCGGCTGTTTTGGATTAGTAGTGAGGCCAACTTTAAGTGACTGTCGGGGAAGTTACCATGTTCCGGGGTACGACATCCGTGGCAGTGGTCTAGGACGAATGTTGTACCAGCATCAATCGCTTCCAAGCAACCTGCCAATTGACCCCAGTATATGTCTTCAGGAGTGTAGTTAAAAGACTGTAGGAGATCTGATCAATTAATAAACGACTGTTTTGATTAAAGCAGTACTGACCATCAGAGAAGTATTCTAGCCAGCAATGATCTAGCCCGTAGCCCTTGAGCTGTGTTTGCCATAAGTGATGGTGTGTGTCAACAAACCCCGGACTGACGATCTTATCCGTACAGTCTAAAATATCAACCCCTGTGGAAGAGGGAATATCCTTTCCCACCTGCTTGATGATGCCATCTGAAACCAGAATGTCGCAGTTATCGACAACATAAACACAATCTTGCTGGTCGTGCAGGATAACAGAACCGTTCTGTAAAAGAATACTCCGAGTCATACTTGAATATATAAAGGGAGTGCGATTTTTCAACAATTAGCGACACAGCCTTTTTTAGTAAATGTATAATGAGTAAGTGATAAATAACTTATAGTTCATGCCTATACTTTGGCATCGGGATGTGGGGAGCTTGTCGGTGTTCGGCACATGAGATTCTGGGAATGTCGGCGAATTCGTAGTCGCGAAGGCCGAGGCTGGAACACGAACATCGATGGCTTGAAGACGGACTGGCCCTCTCCAGATTGTCTGATCGGCTCGGGTTTCGCGAGTCAAACAGTTGTGGCAGACATACGCGGTGTGTTAAAAAGGTCGATTGAGGGATCGACATCAAGGTTGAGGAGATTTTATGCAAGCTCGATCTAAGAGGCAGGTCTCACAAATCGGGTGTCTAATTAAATCATTCGTGCCAAGTATCCAAGTATCGCGTCTTTATGCTTCGTGTCAACTTACCTCGGTACTTCGACAGAGAGTGCTCAAATTCTACCATGCCAGCTTCAGGGTGGGACGCGATGTGCTAGCCGGTCACCAGCCTGTTCCAGCTTCCACCTCGTATAGGTTCCAATCGAAATCAACAAGTATTGCACATATGGTGGGAGTGAGTAGGAGAATCGCATCATCACTGGTTAGAGGAATAGAAGTACTATCACGACCGGCCGTCACGTCTACTCGGGGCATGAATGGAAGTAGGATGATGGCATTCATTAATTGTATGTATAATCCGCAGATGACACATGCCACTCCCAAGCAATGTCCATTTGTATATGTGATCTGAGAATGACCTGTGCGAAGGTCCAAGTTCTTGATACAGGGACTGTATTATGGCTCAATCAGGGTGTACTTGATGCCCTTTGGAAACCCTTGCTGTCCTGGAACTTCTGAGCTTCTATACTTGGGCGTGTCCCCTCGCGCTCGCCCAGCCATGGCTCATACATATACAGAAGTCAAGACTTCCGTCTACACCAGCCCAGCCGCTGCCTGGGTTCGACTACAAGCTATGTGTTTCGTCTTGATCGGAAAGTTGTTTGCTGGCTGTAGCAATTGATCGTGTGCATTCAGTCGGAATCGAATGGCTTCCACGGAAAGCGTCAGATCGCGAATCTTGTCGCAGAGTTGGGAAGTGGCAGAAGGTTCTTGGGTGATGGTAGACTCTAACACTGTTAGCATCTCACTCGCCTTGTAGAGAGACTGCCTTACCAAAGACTGAGTCGCGCCGACATGGAGGACATGCAGATTGAGGAGCGGCATTCTCAGGTGGATAGCGATATCAAGATCGCTACGTGATCAGCCAGGCGCGTACGGTTCAACGCCCCAACTATTTTATAGCTAGCGCGCAATGCATCTAACATTGTAGAGTGTGCAGAAGCCTAGTATTCATCAATCATCGTCATAAGAAAGACCCTTCTTAATATGATCTAGAACCTTGTATTTGACTCTGTTGACCAACTCGTCTTGGTCGAGTTCTTCCCTCATACCGTTGATCTTCAAAGATAACTCTTCTACGTCGGCCTTGGTTTCTATTATTTTGAGGTCCATCTCATCTCCCAACTCATCGCCCTTGAGCTCGGATCTGGCTTCCAATGCATCGAACTCCTCTTTGAGTTCTTGTTGCTTGTTTTCTGACGTGGCTAGTCGCTCTCGTAGTTCGCTTATCTCTTGCTTCAGATCTTGGTTCTCTTGCCTGAGAGCAAACGTCTCTTCGCTATGCAGCTTTTGTATCTTGCCCAGCTGAGCCCAGATTAAGGCGATATCCTCGTCTCGTTCTTCTCGACTGTCTTTGCGCGGTCGCTTTCGGTCGTAGATGGGGGCGAGAGGCGGAGGAGGTTCGGTTTGTTCGTAGGATGGTGGCAGTGAGTCTATAGGAGGTGGAAGACTGATCACCTTGGCCCCTTTCCCACCAAACATGCTAGTGAGATCATCTTGAATGACAAGAGATAGACCCTGGCTAATAGCATCACGGACCGATTGCAATTGTGTCTTTGAGGTCTCAGACGATTTTATATAAACAGAGAAGGTAGTAATATTCGCAAGCTGATGAATGGCGTCGAGAATAGCTCCAGACTGTGCTCGTGAGGGAGACAAAGGTTCTTGCGCTTCAGTTGAGATAAGAAGTTGGAGCTGTTGATCAAGCACGAAGTCAAGTAACAAGGTACTGGAGTGAAACCTGTCTCTCACTGTGTCAGGGACAGTGGCGCTTTGGGCAAACTCAAAGGACGAGATGGAAGATGAAAGTATCCTGAGGATCAAGGTCGTTCCGGTACGGATTCCCTTGACCCTGATAGGGATATTTAATTGGAAGAAAGTGCCAGTGCTATCGAAACGAGTCGAGAGGGTGATGTCTCTAATTTGGGGGTCGGGTTGAGCGAGTAAACATGCCGCGTCGTTCCATTGCCACGCGATGATAGCGGGTGCGGTTGTGTCTATGTCGAGACTCGATAATGTCGTCATTTTGCTGCCAATCGATCCTACCAGTTAGCAGTGAGATACGCAGAATCTACGTACCTGCACGAGCTCGAGACGACACGATCTCAACCCCAGAATCAGCGTTTCTGATAAGCAAGTTGCCACGTCTCCAGAGCTGAGCTGCAAGACAGGCCAACTTCCTTTTACAGTCCCTTTAAAGGAGAGACCAACAGAATTTTACCAAGAGAACAGTCAGCTTCGCTGCCGAGCAACACGTTGAGCTCCAGGACTGAGCTGCAAGACATCAACGGTCCCCTCTACAGGCCCCGACCGTTCCAGCAAAGGAGGCAACGCGCTCGTTTGAAGGGTGCGAATCGGAATTTTATGCGGTCTGTAGCGCGATTCACCAACTTTCTTGGACGCGTTTCTTTTGAGGGTAGGCGGTCGGTCTCGGCTCGTTCGTGGGGGAATATATCGGTATGTATGAAAAGACCGCTTCATGGACTAGATGCAAGTATCGGGAAGGCTCGAAGATGAACGCCGTGGTTGAGAGGGTGGACGTCACAAGCAGCCATCTTGGAAGTTGCAATGAATGCGAGCGAGTATGGACAGGTAAAAGGTGGAGGCACGATTGAAATGGTCCGATGTGGGGCGGATCATAGTTAGTCCGGCACAACAGCTATTTCTTTGCAGACACTTAACCTAATCCGTAAATAATCTCGAGCTCCACAAATTCGACTTCCCGTAGCGTTACTTCGCGGTATCACCAATCAGTGTTGCATATGTCAGATGCTAGATATAAGTACCTACTTCTATGTACAGATCCTTTTTGTAATAACCAAACCTACTCATTCCTGCATTTAATATTGCCTCATAACGCTTATTATACTGATGTTGATGTCCAAGGCCCCCTGGATTCCTTCTCTATATAGTTCTTACTATTATACTACAGCACGAACCAAATCCGCTCCTATAGATAATTAGTAGATATTATCCGGGTAAGGCTGTGTGCTAGCTTTGTTCCCAAAGCAGTTTAAATTCAGATAGGTGTCAAACAATCGTTCTTGTAGGCATCCTCTCGACTGATGCTTGTGACCAGCAGGATCTTGGTATCTAAATCGATGACTTTTGATCCAAATGAGAGCTTGGTCTGTGACTAAGTCATCACAAGGACAAGCTCTGACTTGCAAGATCAATCTCAAATTGCACGATTGATAACTTAGAACACTCAAGAACAGACCAAGCACCCGGCGTGATCAGGTGTGAGGTACCGATCCCACTGGCGGTTCTTAGCACAAAAACATGGGAAGACACAAGGATTGAAGGGACATTATTCTTAGATGCTGCGTCGAGGTTTTGCTAAAGATTTTTGACGCTATCTGGCATGTGGTTTCTCTAGATTGTACATCAAAGGCTCAACGCAGTAATCATGTGTACCTGAATAAACTGAATCTTTCTTGCACTACAACACACAAGTTAATTTATAAGCCAATCCTTCATCCTTCATTGATGTTTGCGACGTGAGTTATTTTGTCCACTATCTGGAACATTTACAATAGAGATCCACTCATTCCCTCCTTCATGTAGACTTATTCTCGTATCATTATTCGCTTAGCAGGTACCATCGTTGGGATCGGCGCTATAAAAGATTTGTTGGTCAGCATATTTTCTCAGTAGATGTATCAGTTGAGCAAATAAAGACTTACGTGAACTCCCAGCCGGACTCGTCGTGCCAACCTCCGCGGGCGCAGTTGTAGACATCCTTGCGGAACTCCTTGGTACAATCATCGTCGCCAAGATCAAGGGAGGCTCGGTCGTTCTTGTTTCGAACGGAGAATTCGAGCTTGGAGCCAGAGCCGTACTGAATACACTTATACTTGATCTCTCCGGGGGCGAAAGTACCGGTGAAAGCACCCTGGTGGCACTCCTTGTCTGCGTAGTCAAGCATGACGTTGTAAGCACCAGGCCAGTTAGCACCGCTACCGAAGCAGTTGGCGGTAGCAGAGCCTGCCAGGAAGACGAGAGAGGCGATGGTGGTGGCGAAGTGCATCGTGAAGAGTGTTGTTATAGTGGCGGATGAGGAAGAAGAGCTGATGATTCTGTGATGAGATAGATTGTTACTCACGAAAGCACACAACGTTGGTATTTATACATGGTTTTTGAGTATACGCCTTTCAAATCTCGGCCCAGTATTGTTCTTGACTTGTGAATCCGTCGAGTGTCTATCTTGCCTACATGGATTGCGATCCTCATCAACTGAATTTCGCTTCATTTCAGGCAATAGTTAACTAGTTGGTTTACACCATTGGCCGAATTGAGGCTCTACATCACATGTGGCGGCTTCACGAGCTTAGGTACCATCAGTGGGTCTGCAAAATATCCCTGGATAAGGGTCATCAAAGCAAAGTTCCTCAACCTGCGCTACCGGCTATGGATCCGATCCTTCGGATACTCCCAATTCAGCAAACATTAACAGTTTGATATTACGGCCAGACCGCTCACAAAAGAGACTGTGCGGCGAGAAGACTTTTACAAGTAGAATGTGTAGCATGTGCGGGTGCAAAGGGATAAACCACAACATATACACGGAGGTTAACAAATCATGGCCTCTTAAACAGGGCATTCGGATCTGAATGCCTGATACTTTCCTATGTAAACTTCTGTGAAGAAGAGAACTTAGGTCTACAATCTTAGTAAAGGTTATCTCCTTTAAGCTGCTGCTAGCTATCCTGCTTGATGCTGTCACTCTTCTGGAATTCGCTAGCTCGCCAAAGGAAACAATATCTAAGGGTCCTTAAGCGACACGGAAAGCTTTCCCTTGGTCCTTCAAGTTTCGCAGGACTCCAACCTCAGCAGATCCGCTTCTCGTATTGCCTCCACTCTACCGCTGGTCTGGACCGGCTCCAAGCGCAAAACGTTTGTCTATGGAAACTCGAGTGATAATCAAAGCATACCGAATGGCTCCAATCGACTGAAGCTATCACTTGGTTACGTTTATATGCTTTAGAAACTCTGATATCGTCATCGTAATCGTTGGTGTTGTTGTTGTTGTTGATCACTATCCATCTGATGTATTACTTGTCGTGAAACAAACAAAAGTGACATCGTAGCTGAAGCTAGGATACCCCAGGGTCTGTGGACCTTTGCGTGGCAGTTCAGATCCACACCTTGGTTTGCCAGGGCTCGAGCATCGGATATGTCACTGTTTTCTTGCCCCATGTCAACGCACGCGCCAGACCACAATGCCGGCATTCCGAGTGGACCCTTGAAGGATTCCACGCCTAAAAGTACTTTTATACAAGCCTTGTCAGATCAAGATGATCATGTTCAGGCCTAGTTAGCTACCCTATCTTAGAACGTCGACCGCTCAACCCACTGTACTTGAGAAATAACAATTCCAAGTCTAATGTAAATGCAATCAAGGCACTTTGCCTGTATGATACCCATATGGCAACTTGACAAGAATAGCCTTGAACAAGTAAGAGCTGACAATTTCCATCGGACACTCTTATTCACGGCCCCAGAGAACGATCAGTAGATCTTGAAACGATAGACTTTGTAGTTACTAGAGTTCAACAGGGTAATACTCATTCATCCACAACACCTCTAGAATTAGCTCAATCGAGAGCCAATCCTAAGATTGCTATTATAGCGGTTAGAGTAGTAAGGGTGACAAATGCCCTAAATTATTAAACATATATGCTACCAACACATCACGTCGTAGAGAGATTCTGTCGCATGGGATCACTTTCTTCACAAAATGTATCTCAGGATTGTGGACCACAGTGAAGAAGAGTCCATTTGCAGTGCAAATCCAACGAACTTAGTGTTGCTTGAAATACGTTGTTGCGACACAAGGAGATAACACATTTTCTGTCGCTACGAGGACTGAAAAACTCAAACCAGGTCCATTGACGTTTCGCCGGAATTGAATATTATGCCGCTTTAGAGTCAAGTCCGATTATGCCAGAACAGGTGAAGCGAAATGAAGCCGGCGGATTTATGGCGGATTTATGATGGCCACGGAGCGGATTTGGTGGCTTCAACTTACCCAGTCATGAGCGACCGCCATTGGAGATTCCATAGTAACATCTACTTCATATCCACCAAGAGCCTCATGTTGACTGACGCCTACTCTGTACAAATCCGTAGATCCGCCTGGTAGTCTGAATAGACCCAATGCTGTGGAAACATTTTGCCCGTGGACTTCATGTTTATAAGAGAATAAAGCTCCGACAAGACCGCCATGTTCTTGAATGCCCATACCATCACTGTCTTTGTGTCTGCTAATAATCACTAGCACTATGGCAGACGGTCAACTATCCGACAACAGCGAAGCCACCAAGGTGGAGGATTCGAGCATCAAACGCCTAACGGTCACGTTCGAAGATGTGGGCATACAAGTGTCGGGCGAAGGCGAGAACTTTGCCTCAACGTGTTTGTCCGTCGTCAGTGGTCTTTTCCAATTTCGACGCCAGAAGAAGCCGGAAAGAGTGAGTCGCCAACAACCATCACCATCCTGATTCTAAACATACTTCAGCATATTCTTCAAGGGATCACGGGTCAAGTTATTCCAGGCGAAATGGTAAGTTGCCCTTAAACACTTGTTCCAATACGTTGCTTGTGAGCAATGATTAGCTAACAAGGAGTTACCAAGCTCCTGGTCCTTGGACGACCTGGTTCCGGCTGCACCTCCCTTCTCAAGGTATTATCCAATCATCGTAGCGAGTTCGATCAAGTGCAGGGCCAGGTTCAGTACGGCAGTGTTGGGCATGAAACAGCAAAGGAATTCCGTCACCACCTTGTGATGAACACGGAAGGTTTGCATCACACGCATCTTGACCATAAATATGCTGACGGTATGCAGATGATGTGCACTTCCCCACCCTCAAGGTCTCAGAGACCATGGGCTTCGCAACATCCTCCAAGATGCCTGAGACGAAACCCCAACACCTGACCCGCAAAGAATACGTACATCATACCTCGACTCACATTCTCGAGGCACTTGGCATCGGGCATACCAAGGACACCATCGTCGGTAACGAATACGTTCGAGGAGTGTCCGGCGGCGAAAGGAAGCGAGTCTCAGTGGCCGAGGTGATGAGCACGCAAGCTCCGGTCCAATGCTGGGATAACAGCACTAGAGGCCTCGATGCCTCCAACGCCCTAGATTTCGCTCGCGTACTCCGAAAGCATGCGGACGAGCAGCAAAGAACCATCATTGCTACCCTCTACCAGGCAGGCAACAGCATCTATGATCAGTTCGACAAGGTTCTCGTTCTTGCCGAGGGTCGTCAGATCTATTACGGTCCATCAGCCGAGGCAAGGCAATACTTTGAGAAGATGGGCTTCAAATGCCCGCCTGGAGCTAATATCGCGGACTTTTTGACTTCCGTCACGGTTCACACAGAGCGAGAGATTATTTCTGGCTTCGAAGGGAGTGTTCCTCATACAGCCCAAGATTTCGAGCAGCGCTACAAAACGAGTGAAATGTTCCGACGCATGAAGCACCTGATCGAGTCCCGAGAGAGGGAGTCCCTTATCGCTGAAGTTGAACAGCTCCGGGGTTTGGGTCTCAGAGAGAAGTCTCGTACCTTGAAGGCTCTCTCCAGGGCGTCTAGTCCATACCTGATCTCCTTTTTTGACCAGGTTTGGGTTTGTGCTCTCAGGTACTCTCGTATTCCATCATTAGGTGATCATGGCTTGGCTAACTCAACTTAGGCAATTTCAGATTCTCTGGGGAGACCGCTTCTCTAACGGTCTTCAACTGGCGTCTTCCTTGGTGATGGCCCTCGTCACGGGGAGCTTGATGTATAACCTACCCGAGGACAGTACTTCTATCTTCAGAAAGCCTGGAGCACTATTTTACCCCATCCTCTTATGGTGTCTCAACAAAATGGCCGAGACAGCCGCATCCTTCGAGGGGCGGGCTATCATCACTCGCCACAAGCGCTTGGCCTTTGGTCGACCTGGTGCATATGCGTTGGCTTGCGTTTTGACCGACATTCCTTTCGTCATCTTCATGTTCAGCTTGTTCAATCTCATCTACTACTTCATGGTGGGCTATCAACATGACGCCGGCAAATTCTTCACCAACTGGTTCATCTACCTTCTCGTCACTCTATGCTTCACATCTCTTTACCGTACCATCGGAGCGTGGTGCAAACACTTTGGCTTGGCTTCACAAATTAGCGGTTGGATCACAATGGTGATGATGATCTATGCAGGTAAGCTCAACACTACCCATTCGTTGCCTGACGCAGTATTCTGATAAATCGCAGGTTATCTCATTCCCGTACCGAAGATGCATCCTTGGTTTCGCTGGATAGCATACATCAACCCGGCAAGCTACGCTTTCTCAGCCGTCATGGCCAGCGAGATGGGAAATCTCGAGATGCCATGCGTCGAGCCTCAGTTTGTTCCGTTTGGGTCAGGCTATGACGACGCGAGCGCCAGAAGCTGCACCGTGATCGGTTCGAGCGGGGAAGTGATCGACGGTGCTTCATACCTGCACCTTCAGTATGATATTGGCCGTTCCGATGTATGGAGAAACGTGGGTATTATCATCGCTTTCTGGATCTTCTTCTCCATCACAGCTGCTTTAGGCTTCGAGGCGAATCTCGCTTCTGGCGCAGGCTCCATGATCTTGTACGACCGTCGAAGTCAGACCAAGGAACTCGCTCTGAAGGACGATCCTGAACGAACCTCGACGCAAGCATTACCCGAGCAACACGATCATATCTCGGCCTTGACAACCACTTTTACCTTCAAGAACATCAACTACTTTGTGCACCACCAAGGTCAGGAGAAGCAGCTATTACAGAATGTCTCCGGCTTTGTCAAACCTGGCCAGCTCGTTGCTCTCATGGGTTCTTCTGGTGCTGGCAAAACGACGCTCATGGATGTTTTAGCTCAGCGTAAGGACTCTGGCCGTCTCGAGGGTAGTATTATGGTCAATGGTAGACCCCAGGGCATTACCTTCCAACGTACAACAGGATACTGCGAACAGAACGACGTCCACGAGCCCACTGCGACTGTTCTCGAAGCACTTCGTTTCTCCGCCCGCCTACGACAACCTTATGATGTCAGCGAAGCCGACAAGAATGCCTACGTCGATCAGATCATCGAGCTATTGGAACTCAGACCGTTGAGACATGCCGTTGTAGGAGCTCCTGGACAAGGTCTTTCGATTGAGCAGCGCAAACGACTGACTCTGGCTGTCGAACTTGTTGCTAAGCCTTCATTGCTATTCTTGGACGAACCTACTTCAGGCCTCGATGGACAGTCCGCATTCCAGATCTGCCGATTCATGCGTAAGCTGGCGATGTCGGGCCAGACCATCATCTGTACTATCCACCAGCCTTCTGCCGCTCTCTTTGAAGCATTCGACGTCCTGCTGCTCCTTGCCAAGGGTGGTCGAACTACATACTTTGGTCCCACCGGCAAGGACTCAGCAATTGTACTCAAGTACTTTGCTGATAATGGGGCTTCTCCAGCTGGAGATGTGAATCCAGCCGAGTTCATTGTGGATGTAGTTCAAGGGCGTTTTGGTACCCATCTAGACTGGCCACAAATCTGGAACGAATCCAAGGAAAAGGAACAAGCTCTTTTAGAATTGGAACAATTAGAGCGACATTCCCCTACTCCTGCCGATAGCGAGAAGTCGTCTCATGAGTCTGATGCCGATACCAAGGACTTTGCAACACCCATCAGCTACCAGACCCGAGTCGTGATCCATCGGCAGCTGGTAGCACTGTGGCGAAACCCGGATTACATCTGGAACAAGATTGGACTGCACATCTCCAATTCCCTTTTCGGTGGGTTCACGTTCTGGATGATTGGAAATGGATCTTTTGATCTCCAGCTGCGCCTCATGTCTGTTTTCAATTTTGTTTTTGTCGCACCAGGCGCAATTAACCAGCTTCAACCTCTCTTTATCCGAAACAGAGATCTTTTCGAGACGCGGGAGAAGAAGTCAAAGGCCTATCACTGGTTTGCTTTCATATCGGGGCAACTCATATCCGAGATTCCTGTCTTGATCATTTGCGGCACCATCTACTTTGCTTGCTGGTATTTTACCGCAGGTTTTCCAGTCAAGGCCAGTGTCTCTGGTCAAGTCTACCTCCAGATGATACGTAAGTCGATCCCCCAACACGCACCCGCAAACATCTATTGACTAAACGCCACAGTTTATGAGTTCTTGTACACATCGATCGGACAAGCAATCGCCGCGTACTCTCCCAACGATTACTTTGCTGCACTAGCCAACCCTGTCTTCATTGGTGCCGGACTCATCAACTTTTGCGGCGTTGTCGTTCCGTACAGTCAGATCCAAGCCTTCTGGAGATACTGGATGTACTACCTGGATCCGTTTACCTACTTGATCGGCGGCCTTCTGGAGCCTGTGGTGTGGGATGTCAAGGTCGATTGTCTGTCTGAAGAGTTGACCCATATCACACTTCCGAATAACACTACCTGTGGTGATTACATGGCAGACTTTGTTCGGAGTAACAGCGGCTACGTTGTTGATGCCGACGCGACGGGCACCTGCTCATACTGTCCATACGCGACTGGAGCCGACTATCTCAGTCAATTCAAGATTGACGAGAAATACTTTGGTTGGAGGGATGTGAGTACTAGTGATCAACATCTTTCTGCTATGGATGCACTAACACGGCTTTTTAGGTCGGAATTACCGCATTGTTCTGCATCAGCTCGTATGGTCTTGTCTTTCTCATGATGAAGCTACGTACAAAGTCGACCAAGACTGCGAGTTAGGTTCTCATGGGGGGTATGTTTTGAGGGTTGAAAGGGGGAGTATGGAACAGAAGTGTTGCATTACTAGGGGGCACTTTTCTTTGTTCCGTTTTTGTTTTCTTTTCGGGTGTTCCCAACTTATCCCACAGACAATAATATGTACCTATGTCTATACGCACATCTACCCCATACTCATCATTTTCTTTTTGGTCTTTCCGACTGTCTTCTATTTCAAAATCTATATTTAGACTTAATCTATTACCCGTAATCCTATTGTAACAAAGCGCAAGTATAGATCTGACATAGAGTATCTTGAGCAGTATCATATACCAATTTTCAGATATTGGGGCTTTTCAAGAATTCACGAAATGCCCCAAGCAGCCTAAGTGAGATATTGATGCCAAACCCAGTGTGTCAGGATCTAGATGCTCACCAAACATGAACCATAGCGCGTAGTCCTCCAAGAGTACGGTTAAAGCAAATCTTGATTGTAATTTCTATATACGGCAAGGCACTCCAATCAATAAAGAAATAAAACTCTACCATCTCTTCTAAAAATTAATTACCCAACATTATCGCATCAAAACTCCTAATAAACAACACTATTGGACAACGCACTTGGTAGGCAGTCCACAAGGGCCTCCAGGACTATCCTCAAGCTCGTCGATGCTGTTGCTCCTTTGCTTTGTCTTTTCCGTCGCGGGCTTTACAGAGGCCGGCTTTGTAGTGTCCGGCTTTGTTTGGTTGCCGTTAGAGTGCGAGTTGCTAGCCTTGTTGACGAACGCGTAAAAGGTCTCTCCCTGAATCCGCGCAATTTCAAGCTCCAGAGATGAAGGCTGACGAGAACCATCAGCGCCAGCCAATGTACCAGCGCCCCAAGGGCTTCCGCCGTGAACCTCGTCCAAGCTTGTAAGCTGACCAAATGTCTTTGCATAACCTAGGGGAACATAGATGATACCATGGTGGACAAGGGTGGACATGGCGTTTTGGGCAGTGACTTCCTGACCACCGCCCTGTGAAGCAGTGGATATGAACAAACCAGCCAACTTTCCTTGGAAACCCCCGCTGGACCATTGCTTGCCGGTGTTATCCCAAAAGGCTTTCCATTGGGCGGGAAAATTGCCAAAGCGGGTAGGGATTCCGAGCAGGAAGCCGTCATATGATTCAAGCACCGAGGGGTCGCTTAAGGTGGGGACATCAGTAGCCTTGGGAGGCGCATGCATCTTTTCGAGGACATCGTCGGAGAGGGTTTCAGGAATTTGGAAAAGGTCGGCAGTACCACCGGCGCTTTCTATGCCAGCCTTTTCAGCCTCGGCGAGCTGTCTGATATGGCCATAAGTGGAATACTACAAGAATGAGATGTTAGTTATCTGAAGATCCAACAGGCACATTTTTGAAAGCACAAGTCATAGTGAGGAAGATATGGTATTGGGTGACATACATAAACGATAGCGATTCTAGGGGCCATGGTGGTGAGCTGTGTGTGTTTGTGGGTGGTAGAAGAATGGCAAATTAGAGGTTGTAGAGGGAATGGAATTTTACGATGGTACAAGCCCAGGAAGCAGCTCTATTTTGAATAAATTTATTTGCTATCTTAGTAGCAAATGATGAATTTACTACTGCTTATGCGATGATTGGAAATTTAAGGTCCGGGTACCTGGCAGTTTGCTTGGTCATGATTTAGTCAAAAACTTGAAATGACGGTGGAGTCGTGTGGAGCGCATCATGACAAACATTTTACAGAGCGGTAACGTCTCCATAAATTAAGCCTTTTTGCTGAGCCATGTAGCTATACTATTGGCTAGGTGTATAAGGCATCACTTCAGGGTAGCATTCTTGCGTGAAGAGATTACTGAAGATCTAGATTCAGAGTTTTTAGCCATACAGTCAAGCTGTGATGGAGTATTCCACTAGTAGACGTCATTTGTCTTCCCTACTCCAATGGTCACCAGGGAGGGAAAACATTGTACGATTGTCAAGGTAATGCTTCGTATTCTTTGAGATTATATGACCAGCCTGATGGCACGTGAGAGCCTTAGCTACGGCTGCCCAACCGGCGTTGACATATCCAGAGGAAAAAAGTTGAAAAGATCCGTCGTCATCACATTGAGATTGAAATGACTCGGGTCTGTCCAATCTTGATCCGGAAGTGCGCCAGACAACCCGGTTATAGGAGGGTGTGATCTGTCCTCTCCCATACCAGTCTCTCCGGTAAGATGTATCATTCTACCCACCTCACTCACTTCCACTTGATCCAATGAAGGAAAGTGTATACGAGAACATCGGCGAGGTGTTGAAACCTGGGACATCGATGATTGTGTCTCATTTCCTTGGCCAAAGATTGATGCTTCGACTGTCTCCAGTACACGACGAATGGAGTTCAAAGATGAAACAAATGGTTCATCTTTCACCATCCTCGACAATACCTGCATTGCCTTTTGGATGTATTCCATATTGTAAGAATACTTGGAAGGCTTACAGAGGATATCATAAAGCAGGACTGCACAACTGCATTCGATGAAGAACCCTTGGTAGCGCGAGATCTGTTCGAGATTTAGTTGTATACTCTTATCAGAGCTAGGCCACTGATAAACTTACGCTGCCAATCTGATTGATGTTTGCCGAAAACTCAATAGAGTCCTGCGCCGCATCGACAGCGTGCCTGCAAGCCTGACGTAGCCACATTTCCTTGATCTCACCTGTTCCGCCATTAACACGCATTGCATACTGGGCAATGAGAAACGGGCGGAAGATCAAGATGACGGCGTGGTAGTAAACTACGAAGCTGGTTAGCTCGGTAGTAGGAATGGAGAGGCGCCCTTTCTTCACGTACGACTGTGCAACGTCATGGATTCATGCATCTCGAGATGACCGCTACCTGTGCCAAACTGTGCAGACGCAATCCCACAATCCTGCGCATACTGATTCAGACGGCCGCGCAACTCTTCTGCTGTGATGTACAGCTGTCGAATCGAAGAGGCCTTTCTGCCGTATATGGCCTCTGCAGCATCTTCCATTATCCGAGCGATATGGCAGAGTCTAGCAATAGGAAGTGGCTCAGTTGGGAACGGATAGGTGATGTCCTTCAATCTCAGACTGCTGCGTCGTCCTAGAGTCAGAGCCTGGTATCTATTGCGAGTTAGCCATGGTACGCTATACCGCCTGTTCATCGACTTGCGTTTCATAAAAGTAAAGCGACCAAATCGTTGTTTGGTGTTTTTGCAACGTGAGACTATCCAGTCGGGAGGAAAGAGCTTCAACATGTAAACCTAATGCAATCGCCTTTCTACAGGCCACGCCGAGATGTAGGTACGTAGAGTTGGGACGCCCCATATTGACCTGATAGTCGGCGAATAGAAGAGAAAGCTGGAGTGTCTTCAATGTCACCGCATCGTCAAGAACAACAGCCTCTCGCCTGGCTTCCGTGAAAAGTGTTTCTGCGAGATCTGTACGTGGCGTTGAAAGAGCGCCGATGGCAAGTATCGCCAGGAAGCTGGCTTTCGTCTGCAGCGGTATGCTGTGTACACGCTGCGGATCATACCAATTTTCTAACAAACCATCCATCTCTTCTTGCGTATAAAATGGCAGTCGGTGATAGGACATAGTCTTAAAGCCTTGGAGGAAACCCTGGGCCATTTCCTTTGATATTGGTGGTATCTGGATACTCTCGGATCGGATTACTTCTGGGCTTATCCTGGATGGTGTCCCGAAGAATATCGACCTCTGCATGAAAGTGTCAACGCCCGACCGCGGTTTGTCCGCCTGCGATTGACCATGGTCAGTCCCGGATAAGACGCCTCGGTGAATCTGCTGAAGAAAGGCGAAGTAGGATGAAGGCCCGTAGAACAATTGCGAGCTGTCGGTTGGAGTAGGTGATAGATGTGTCTCGGTGACGCTATGGTAAACCTCGTGTTGAACTCCTTGCTCAGAACCTTCAACGCTGCGGCGATCAACCCATTGCGTTGAAGGACTGCCGTCTGTAGACAAACCATCAACAGAATGACCGGACCCTAGAAGAGGGTGCTGTGAGACAGGTTCGCTATTGTCTCGTTTCGATCTCCTGTTCCGAGCTTTGGGTCGGTATATGCAAGTATGCGGTGAAGTTTGACAGTCGGGATTACGGCAAGGATGGGCTCCATCACAGCGCTTCTTGCGAATTCGGCAGGGCTCGCAGGCTTTGGGAATTTTGGTACTCATTCTGATAACATTGAAATGAAGTGGTCGGAAGTAGAGCGGATCTAGCGGACTAAAGAATGGACAGGGACTCGATGATCCCCCACTATAGCGATATTTGGGCTATTATGATCGTCTTGGCTCCATTTGTCAGTATCTGTAAGACAGAAGTGGGTCTCGATATCAATCTGTCCGTAAGAGGCTCAGATCTCTCAGTAAAGCTAACTGCCTATCATAGCTGAATTACCTAGCTAAATGTTACATGTCGCTATGACACCCCTGGATTATATGGAGGGCGACCGAGGCTATGCGAGCGCAAAAGCCTGGGCGCAATAGCAATGGGTAAAGCATATTCCGCAGCATGAACAATTGCTGCAGGCATCTTGACTTGGCAGCTTACAGAGCCCTTATTAAAGTATGAACGAGTTCCACCCTTTTCTTGGAAGTGTCCACTTCTTCTGTTGTTCGACATGTTATCATTGGCTCTTCCCGGCCTTTTATGCATGATTCAGGAACGGGAACTGCTGCAAGGAACAGAAACCCGGATCTTGAGTCATGATTGACATGGTTCTCTCCCACATTTAATTTGGCGGCTTCGGGCAGTCCCGTAGCCGTGCAAGGCAAGTCTCCATACCGGTGGAGAGATTCGACAGTCCTGTAGGAGCCTATGAAAAGCCCTCTTTATTAAAGAATGTTTGAGGGAATTCTGGTATATAAAGATGCCGTTGCTAGCCTCCTTCTAATCTTCAGTCACGGATAAGCCACCAGGTTCCACCATTCTTTCTCAAGACTTTCTTGAATATTCGCTCTTTGTTTATCTCTCTTTGGCAACACAATCGTCACTATGTCACCCTCTTTGACTTGGGTCCTGGTGGCCATCTCAACTGCTCTGGCATCGACTGTGGACGGTTACAGCATCCCTCGTTCGGCTCACCAAGCCCGTCAGATCGCCAAAGGATCAGAGCTCCTCCCTACCTATGACTATGTCATTGTTGGTGGCGGCACCTCAGGCCTCACTGTTGCTGATCGTCTGACCGAGGATGGCAACACCACTGTCCTTGTCCTGGAGGCCGGTGTCTTTGCCCCTGACGACGATGTCCTGCCAGTGTGGAATGGCGGCACCGGGCGTCAGCCACGCTTCTTCTGGCAGTCCAAGCCACAGGAGAACTTGGGCAATCGGACTTTCGATGTTTGGCTTGGTAAGATGGTCGGTGGAAGCTCTGGCGTAAACGCTATGATGGGTTCACGAGGCTCAGCCATGGACTATGACCGATGGGGCAAGCTGTTTCCCGAAGTCAATGGCTGGGATTGGGAAGGCATCCTGCCCTACTTCCGCAAAGTAAGGATGGAAGACATCTGACAGTGCTTCTTGCTAAACGTGTCTGGATTAGGGCCTCCGCTTGAATCCCCCAGCTCCCGAGATGGCCGCTCGCTTCAACATCTCGACAAGCACCAAATACTGGGGTCAAGATTCAGTTATCCAAGCTAGCTTCCCCACCTACCAGTACCCTGGTCTAGGTATGTCCCTGTCATGAGAAGTGATGCCGTCTGAATTGGGACTAACCTGGAGCGATATCAGAACACATGTCAAAGGCTTTCTACGAGCTTCCTGGGGTTGAGGCTGCTGAAGACAGTGGTGCTGGTGGCTCTGGTGTCTACTGGTTTCCTACCCTCATGGACTCTGTTCGTTATGAGCGCTCCTTTGCTGAAAACGCCCATTATCGGGGCCTGTCACGGCCCAACTACCATATTGCTGCCTCTGCACGCGTCAGACGTGTCCTCCTAGAAGATGGTGTTGCTACTGGTGTTGAGTTCTATGGCGACGATGGTCTCCTCACTGTTAAAGCCACCAAAGATGTCTTAATGGCTGCGGGTGCTGTGCATACTCCTCAGCTACTACAGCTCAGTGGTATTGGACCCAAGAAGCTGCTCCAATCTGTGGGTATCAAGACGATACACGATCTTCCTGGTGTTGGCCAAAACTTCCAGGATCATATCAATATTGGAGCTTCAATCACTCTCGAAGGCCTCAAGAAGATCCACCCCAACCCTTCTGACATGGCTAACGGCACTGCTTTCAAGAAGTGGGCAGATGAATCTTGGGCTGCGAACCGCACGGGTAAGTGACGTAGATTCACGCTCATCTGCTAGAACTAACATATTTGTAGGGCCTTACACTCTTGCTTGGGGTAACCTAGCTGCCTGGCTTCCCCTTGCTGCTATATCTCCTGAGCACTACCTGGAGTTGGCGACCGAGCTCGAGAACCAGGATCATGCTAGTTATCTTAAGGGAGATATCCATCCCACCGTTGCCAAGGGATATGCCGCGCAGATGAAGGGCATGGCGGACGCTATGCGATCCAAGGACGTTGCCTTTGCTCGTTACCTTGTGGACGCTACAGCTGGCGCCTCGGCTCCAATTCTCAACCAGCCTATGAGTCGTGGCTCCATTACTGTCGATCTCAAGGATCCCTATAACGCTAACCCTGTGGTGGACTTTGGTGCACTCCGCAACCCAGTAGAGCGCGGTGTTCTGGTTGAGATGGTCAAGTGGTACAGGAAGTACAACTTTGAGACTTCCCTTTCTGGCCTCTCTCCAAACGAGACCGCTCCTGGCGTAGATGTCGTCTCGGACGAGGATTTGTCAGCTTGGATCTCTGAGGGCCTAAAGCCTACCGATTACCACCCCGCCGGTACTGCTGCTATGATGCCTCTAGAGCTAGGCGGTGTTGTTGATCAGCAACTCCGGGTGTACGGTATCAAGAACCTACGAGTCATTGATGCCAGCATCATGCCTACACTACCCGGGGCTAATACCTGCCAGCCCATGTATGCCATCGCTGAGAAGGCCGCCGACATCATCAAGTCGGGTGTTTGAATATTACGCGTCTCCCGTGATCGGTCAATTGGATACCCACACTAGAAAGTACTGAATGAATCTACTGTTTGAATATGTTGCTACCGGAATGTGAACAGTCTCGTCAATTGTAGGCTCTTTTGTCTTGATGGGTGGAATAGAATGGGGAAAAGAATTTAAAATCTCGAGGGGTAAACTAAAGACAACTGCTATCTTTTGTGTTTTCTTTTTCAATATACATTTAATGCCAATTTTGTAGTAGGTTAAACGTTTTAGTCCAGTCCCTTACTTCCCTTCTGAACGCTCTTTCAAAGCAACCACACGGCTCTTCGGCACATCCTTCGTCTTGAAAACGGGGCGATAAGGGTTGTTAATATCGCGATTTTCGTCCTCAGAGCTCGGCCGTCCCGGAACGATATAGCACGGGATAGCATGGGGTGTACACGTTGGCACAAGAAGTTCCCTAGAGACCCAATTCATTATAATATCGTTAGTAAGAGCTCCACAATGACCATAACACTATCGGATCTCGCTCTATTTTGTGCTGATTATATCCCCTTTCTATCAAACAGGGATATGTATGATAGATATCTACCCAGGCCTGTGGAGACCCCATATCCCATGTCAAATATGAGGTTGCCTACGGACAACCCATCAGCCATTTGATCCTGTTGTATACGAACCGCATTCCGATACAAACTTCGCAATCAGCAGCTGACTTCTTAGTTGGAATCCAATGAATTCAATTGAATTACATACACTAGACGATCCCTCTGATTCACCGTTGTCTAGTATCCGGAACCAGTACCGGCTTCTAGCCTATCTGCTATCTCGACCTGCAGGGTCAAAAAACGCGGGGTACACCCTAGTCCAGTCATCACGTAGTTAGTGAACAAGCGCCACTCGCACTTTTTTTCTCAATCGGGCAAGCGAGTTTGGGGTTGTCGTCCAGGCGTCTTAGTGACAGTCATGGCTGAAGGTTGATAAATGTCTTGGGTTGGGGAAGAATTGAACTTGTTTCCTACATCACATCCAATATACAGCATCATTAACCATGGAAGCATCGTCTCTCGCCCCTACGGATAATGAGAAGCATCTGGGCTCCCAGAGCCCGGAAAGTCAGAACCTGGAGCGTCTTGGCTATACGCAAGAGGTCAAGGTAGTAGCATTCCACCACATGACAAAAATGCAAGGGGACTAATAGAGATAATCGCAGCGCCGGTTCTCTCTCACGGCCATGGTAGCTTTATGTGTCAACCTCATGTGCACATGGGAAGCCCTATCCAGGTATGGATTGTTCTCTGCCTTGTGGTGTTGTGACGTGCTAACATGGACAGTACACTCGCTGCGGGCTTGGTCAGTGGAGGGCTCGTTTCTCTGATCTACGGTTCAATCGTCGCCTTTTGCGGATCCATCTGTGGTGCCATGTCCCTCGCAGAGCTGGCTTCCAGGTAAGTAAAGTCCAACAAACGCCTATATTTAGAACCTAAAGGCTTACGATCATTCAAAGCTTCCCCACAGCAGGTGGGCAATATCATTTCGTTGCCAAATTGAGCCCTCGGTCGACACGACCATTGACAAGCTGGCTAGCTGGATATATATCGTGAGTCCTGTATTGGGCCCTGACAGGCTGTGAGCTTCGCTAATTCCGATACACTACAGTACACTCGGCTGGATCTCTCTGGCTGGCAGTGCACCGTTTCTAGCCGGAACACAAATCCAAGGTCTCATCGTCCTAAACTACCCCGAAACTTACGTCTTCGAACGCTGGCACGGAACCATGTTATTCTGGCTCATTCTTGTCGCTTCGGCAGCGGTTTCCGTCCTTTGCAATAACGCACTACCCCTTATCGAAAAGCTCACACTGGTCCTTCATGTCGGTCTTTTCATTATCATCATCGTCACCGTGGCCGTCGTGTCGCCCTCCAAGCATACTCCCAAGTTTGTCTTTACAACCTTTGAGAACAATTCGGGCTGGAGCAACGACGCGGTTGCGTGGTGCATTGGTCTGCTCAGCTCTTGCTACGTCCTTGTCGGTTATGACGGCGCCACGCATTTGAGTGAGGAGATGGAAAAGGCCGAGACGGGCGTTCCTAGGGCTATGATTGGGTCTATTCTGATCAATTGGCCTCTTGGATTCGGTTTCCTTCTCGTTATACTTTTCTTTATGGGAGATATCGCTTCAGCTCTTAACACCCCCGCAGGCTTTCCCATCATTCAGATCTTTTACAATGTCACAGGAAGCGTGACGGCTGCTACATGCTTAGCTGGTGCCATTACTGCTATGGCGGCCCTATCGACAGTCTCTCTTCTTACCTCGGCAGCCCGCGTGATGTGGGCGTTTGCCAGAGACGGAGGTTGGTAATCTTGTTTATCTCTTTCGGTGAAAATCGGTGAGCTGACGTGAAGCGATTAGGACTTCCATTCTCCCAATACATTGCTAAGGTTGACAAGCGACGTGAGATCCCTACTATTTCGATTCTAGTCGTCACGTTTTTACTCATGCTATTTGGCCTTATCAACATTGGTTCTACAACCGCCTTCAATGCGATCTTATCCCTCGCTATTGTCAGCCTACAGCTCTCCTATCTTGTGCCTATCATCCTTTTGATATGGCGCCGCCTTTGCCGGCCGGAGACATTATCATGGGGGCCGTGGCGCTTGGGCAAGGGAGGTCTCTTTATCAACATAGTTGCCGCGATTTACCTACTCTTTACCTGCATTTTCCTGCTATTTCCCCCATTCAGACCTGTCACTGCGGCCAACATGAACTATGCGTCTGTGGTTCTTAGTGGCGCTTTGGTATTTGGGTGTGTCTATTGGCCGTTGAGAGCTAGTAAGAGGTATGTTGGGCCGTTGACTCATAACGAGGTATTGGAGGGGACGTCTTCCTAGTTTTTATTCTGTCGCTTTCATTAGTCAATGGTCACTTCTGACCTCGAAACGTGTACTGTATTATCTTTGAGTCAGGGAATAGAATCTGAGCCATAAACAATTCACTTCATATTACTTAATCCATCTTTTTAGAGAAAGTCCGATGGCAAATTATACTTCAAGAGACCATCCAAGTTCCACATCTCGAGTAATGACCTCAACAATCCCCCTAACCTAGAATAGTAGGATCCGCTTCTCGATGCATCCCACCAATCCATTACCGATGGCTTATCATGCATCCACATGACTAGTGGTATCGGAAACATATCTTGCTTTCCGGCGCTTGCCTTCCACCAACAGCAGATAATTTGTTACTAGACGGTAAATTAGCAAAAGAAATCCAGTTCATTCATGTTCTGTCCTGCCATATTGGTATTGCCAGGGATACACCATGTAGTCTTATGCGTCTTCTATCCATTACGCAATCCAGGCTTGGCTTTTTTGATCACTATCATAACGCAATGGAACAGCCGTCAGCCAGCGCCGGATGGCATAGCAGATGTCAGAAATCGAGAAGTAAGTCGTGATACTAGTGTAAAATCAACATTGCGACTAACACACTATCAGGTGGATGCGTCACTTGCAAGAAACGAGTGAGTCTCTGGCCCGATAATTTAATCTGAGAATGTTACTTACTCATATCTCAAAGAAGCTCAAATGCGATGAAACTGAGCCTTCCTGCACACGCTGTGTCAAGTCAGGCTTGTCATGCCCTGGATATACCAAGCCGTTTAAATGGTCGACTAAATATGAGATCAACCATGAACAGCATACTGATGCCACTACTGCATCACTAGCCAACATTTCAGGCATATCCCAGAGTATGACAGTTTCTCATGTTCCTTACAGTCTATCAGATGAATCGTCTACTCTCCTGTTGCATTATTTCTCTGATGTATGCCGGGTGGCATCCTCTTTTGACTCATCTCAAAACCCATATCGCTCAATAATGTCGAACATGATTCGTGATTCTAGTATCATTTTCAACTGTGTCATGACCATGTCGGCATCACATCTTAGCCGTCAAGGCAGTGATGCATCAGCAACTCTGGTATTTCAGACCGAAGCTATCTCTCAAATATCCAGGGAAATATCCAATATGGAGCTAGGGTCAAGCGCACTAATCCCGTACAGCAAGGGTTCATATCCCACCGATGTTCAGGGCTTACATAGACTCATCGTTAAAGATGATCTCCTGCTTGGCATCATACTTATCGGTATGACATCGGTTAGTAATAAAAATTTCAAATAATATCTCACAATTGACTCAATTTGCAGAGCTGGCATGACCCTGCCTCCCTTGGTCTTTGCCACTTCCATGGAGCGCGGCAGCTTTTCAATATTTGGATGACGGAAAACGATATCGCAAACCTGCAAGTTCCGTTTCCCTGTACGTATCGCCTGATCATATCGTCGATGGTCTACTGGGAGGTCATGGCTTCATGCTTGATCGACCAAGAATTAGACGCCCTTTCCCATCTCGATATATTTCGCAGCCAACCTAGGGCTTTCTTCTCTTATCTATGCCTATGGACGGGAATAGGCATGGATATTCTTATTCATCTTGCCAAGTGCATGGTCGTGGTACGGCAACGCCGAATTAAACACGAAACCATGTGCAACACCGACTTCCCAAGTTCGGACTTTTACTCTGTCGATAGAGCCTTTGCGCTGGCACAGGAAACCGGGAATATTTATATTCCAAAGGTCATCGAGATCAAAGAGACGGGTGACCCGTTCACATCTGCAGACCACCTTCATAGAATAGCTCACTGCCATCGTCTTGTCGCTAAGCTCGAGCTCTACCGAAATTATCCTGAGCTTCGTCGGTCTTTCCCCGACGTCACCAGTCTAAAGCTATCGGGTCCATCCATGGAAGTGAAATATGGCCAGCTGGCTCTTCATTATGAAATAACGCTTGCACTAGCTATGGAGATTCTCGAGGTGATGCAGACGATCCACGAAGAATCTCGAACGGTGGCTATTCAAACTCTCATATTGTTATCGGCAGGTAGCGCCCTTGGACTCTATTCAACAGAAGATTCAAGAAGAGTACAACAAATCACAAGGTGGAGGAACTTTGTACTGGAAAGGCTCCACAAGTCTTTCCGCTCTCTAAAACTTGACACTATCCTCCGGGTAGCTACTATACTAAGAGAGGTCTGGTCGAGAATGGACTCGCTGGAAACTGGAGCACCAGGCTATGGGAGTACTATCTTACATGTCCATTGGATGGACGTTATGATTGAGAAGAAACTTGAGACTATCCTTGGGTGACTCTCACGTGTTGAGCTGGTAGGCAAATTGCAAAAGATTAGAGATTCGCCACAAACAAAAATACTCCATCACTTTTCTACTATGTATTTAATTCTTCATCTGACTGTTGTTTTTGCATTTCCTATCTGGTTGAAGCCCTCCTGCCAAGTCAAGCTGTCAATTCAGGCCACAAACATGCTCATTCTCGGAAACTCGGAATACATGTAAAAGAAATGACGGACTTTCGGTCTGTGCCAGGCCCGAGCTGTAGTAAAGGCATACCTGCAAAGCAAATGTAACGTAAAATCTAGATACATTGCCGATCGTGGTTAGAGGTCGTCCTATCTGCTCCTTAGCCGCGCTAGATACCATGAAAAAGAGTCCGAATGTGTCGTGAAGATACGGCTGATGCCGAAAAGATGGTGAAAAGTCGGAACCATTGACTTGGTGTCTTTCCAATCAGCGGGGATGATCAATAACTTGTGGGAACCTCGCCCTTTTAGTCTACAAAGGGAATGGTCAAAGTTCCATTTTTGAGGGGCAACTCCAACTTGACACCCCACCTTCGACGCTCCCTCTGTTAAACTTCGTGGGCACCATGGACTTTCGGACTTATCTGGGCCCTGCGGTTTCAGTAAGGATGGTTAAATCAGGAACGAGTCCTTGGGTAACAACAGACAGTTCGATTATAAAACGTCCAACATCTCACCACGAACTTCTCAGGAATACATATCTATTGGCATATCACTACTCATGAGTTTATTTTTCCACTTTGGTCCTTTGATATACTCAGCTTCACAGTTAAACAATGGCGCCCTCTGCAGTTTCTGAAAACCCTGGTTTTGTCCCGGTGACAAACTGGCCTACTCTTGATGCGATGGCCACGGGCTTCCGCGAGAATCTTATGCCTGCGTCTGATAAGCTACAAGGCAAGAACATCACTCATACATTCGACAACGGCATGAAGATCTCTCACGAGTTCGCCGCCGAGACTCTCACATGGAAAATCCTCGAGGGCCAGGACCGCGGTAAATCAGGTCAGGCAGATTACGAGGCTTTTGAAGTGCGACACGATGTTTTCTTTATCGACTTCATCAAGCCGGGGTACAATGAGGTTGTCACTATGGTCATCGACTTGGCCACTGGTCAAGCCTTAACTGGTGTATCTGGCTTCAAAGATCATGACAGTCAGCGTCGAACATACACTGCTTTCATGAACGCTACCACTCACGACGACAAGCCTGTTGAAGCCTACAGCCTTACAGAGGACTTGATTGGCAAGCATATCCTGTACCGCTACAGCTCCAAAGACTCGTACGAGCATGTTTACCTGAATAAGGGTACATTCGTGTGGCACTGCCTTAGCGGAACAGAGAGGGGTCTCGCGGATGCGGAAGAGTGCAAAATGCTCAAGCTCAAGGACAATCTGTATCTTTTATTCTGGACCGAGACTATTATGCCCGTCGAGAGTTTGGTGGTGATCGATCTGGAGCATATGCGATCGACAGGACGCTTCTACTGCTGGGATCCCAAGCCAAAGGAGCCTGTTCACGTTAGATTTGGGTCATATGCTACGGTGATGGCTGAGACATCGCCTATGGAGACTTTGAGAAAGGTCTCAGAGAAGAAGTCCTAAGTCAAGAGCCAAGGGGTTTGGAGAAGGAAGTGATGGTAAACCGCATGTCTTGCCTAAAACAACCACATATTTCGGGCATAAATGAGGACACCTCGATTATCTGAAGCACAATTCGCGCGAAGATCATTATATACGTGACCTAGTACAAACTTTCAAGCTAGTCTTTCGGTCGTCTCTAAGGATTTGACATGAAAAGTAATAATGGGTTCCATAATTAAGAAACATTATATGACCAATGCCTACTATTCTCAAATGAGAGACTCTTGCGTTAGTAAATAACGAAATCTCGACGAGCGGGATCAGTCTTCAAAAATTCTCCATGCATTATACCATCAACATATGCATCTCCTTTGAAAGTGTGTCCCTGTCTTTGGCATCCATCCACTGGCTGAAGAACTATGGGCGATTTGACTCCCCATATCAAAGAAACAATATCCCCTGATTCGATAACATCATGCCCCATACCTAACATACCCTTTGCTGTTTTGAATAGTGTTCGACCTCTGCCAATATTCTGGCTCTGCTGTACCAGTAACTTACAACCCATTTCGAGCCTACCGTCGGCAGTATTCACATCTCTATAGGTGATGGATCCTAGTGTATCGAGGAATTCTGCCTGCTCTTCCGTCAAGTGTTTCATGTTCATAGCTTGTTGACGCATGACCTGTCGGACAAGACATAGAATAGATTGATGTGTTCGAGGATTGATGGTGTCATACCAATCCTGGGCGTGAATAGTACGCCAAACATAGTCTTCTGCAGATCCAGACTCCTCTCCCAATGGTATGAAAGCTTCTATCCTCTCATAAGCTTCCTTGTAACTAGGCCTCAGTACCTCAGTGATTGTATCTACATAGCATCCTTTGCGGCGCAAGATACCTTGAGCATCCTCCCCTGGACAGCCGACATACGAAAAGGTCTCGACCCCACGAGTAGCATCAAAGGCACCACCATAGTTTATGGCATACGCGGTGTTGCATTTCTCACCAATCTTACGCCAGTCGGGAACCCAGGTATGGAGTGGTTCCATGTTGCCCGTTCGAGGGACACATCTATCCAGAGTGAAGGCCACTGGGTCATTCGGAATACTTTCATTGATCATAGCCCAAGTCGCGCTGGTAAATACCTCTTCCGTAGATAGGCCGTAGTCTGCTTGTAGTTTCAGTCTATCGTTGTCGGTAATCACTCCTATCAAAGCAAAAATGATATCTCGAGGATCAGTAGCTGAGTATAGTGGACGGTCCCGTGCATGTATATTCCAAAAGAGAAGCACAGCGAGTGTTATGTCCCACCCTTTGACATATCGACGGCGAGTTTTGAGAGAGGCAGACTGATCTTAAAGTTGCTATGTAGTGCTTTTGTAAATCGATGGGAGGTTGGCGTTAAAAAGCGAAAGTACCGATTGCAGATATCTACGGCGTGAAATGTGGCCATAAAAATGGCGAGGGAGACGCTCTGAGTCCCGCAGAGGACAACGACATCTTTAGCAAGAGCGACTTCTTGGTAGATCCAGATCCGGTGCCAGTAATCTCTATGCATAAGGTCTTCGATCCCAGTAACGAGAGTTTTATCATCATCAGCCTGATCTTGTAGACCTGGCTCATTCAATAAATCGATTATATAGTAACCCCCTGCTAAAAGTTGGCCAGCTTGGGTGTCCAGAACTTTATCGATAAACGTTTCCTTGGTCTATTGGGCTTAATGATTATTCCTAATGAAATCGGATATATTCTGTTCGTCACCATCAAGTTCGTTGATGTCCACAGCTACCGCTCTGGGACCAACACGAGCTATAAAGTACATTACCATATCGGTCGCTTGATTGCCAAGTCCGAGGAATGAATACACTTACTCAGCAGAACTGAATATAATGCCCATCTGGTTAACTTGATAGCTCTTCTCGTCACTGTTTGTTTGTTGAATGCATAACGAATCGACCCATAGCCAATCTCTTATACTGTTCTTCCGAAGCTGTCTAAGTGCTGAGTGAAGATTTGTGCCGATAAGAAATGGCATGCCATTGATTGAAACGCTGACCGGGTTTTTCATATCACCCCAGACATAGGATAGTGCCGCGTATCTGGTGGTCTTAATGGAAGCATGTTGTAGCTCGAGTGAGAGCCGGCTGTTAGCATCAGACAACTCGGGAAGGCGTACGAGCCTGACTGTGACATTATCACGCACTAGGTAGTCATGAATAAAAGCCATGGTAGATGATAGACGTCTTCCCCAGAACTTGAGATGTGAGTCGTAGAGAAAGAGGTTTCGCAGGTCAGTCGAACAAAACAATGTATTCGCGGAGGGTTAGGTATTCCATGGAAGTGTGCATTAAGGATGACATTTGGGTTGCCACTTGAATATTATGTCATGTCATGCCACTTCTAAAAGTGTTCCCTGATCTGCCATGCGGGGCTTCGGTCACTGGTTCTAGGCAGATAATATTAACGTAAGCCTACACTGGGCATTATTGAGTCAAAGATCGTTGAACATGTTATATGCTGTCTTAAGGCATATTGACTCCTACTAAGCTTGAACCGAGATTAAAGCGATCCTTGAGGCCATTTATACTCTGGCCAAGCAAAATCCGGGTTGTATCTCTGCTGCAAAACCACACTCCCAGGAGGAAACTTCTGCTTCTTCCCACCCCCAAGATCGATAGTTTCCGCCTTATCGGGTATAGCCCACTCACTCACTAGTCCTACAGCCTGCGCAACATGTTTCTTCAGCCTCGCCACCTTGTCAGGACGAGGCGAAAAGTTATCGAGGTGCTCCGCGTCGGTGCTTTCCTCAAACTCGCCCGGTTCTGCTGTGACCCAAGCGTCTTGGTGCCACTGTTCCTCCTTGGAATCTACACCGCCATTATCATCCAGTTCGGGCTGATGGAAATCATTCGTGATTGGCGTTTCTACCCCGCATGCGTCGAGAACTTCCTCAACGCTAATGTTGGCAATAGAGTAGTTTACATATGCAAGAGCCAAAGCCTCTGTTTTGGTCAAAACTTTCCTGACAACCTCGGTACTTTCAGCTTGGCCTTCTTTCACTTCCTCCTCAGTGAAGAACTCATCGATGTACCAAATAGCACGTCTTTTCTTCGCCTCCTTGTCAATGAGGCCAAATGGCCCCTCTCTCCCAGCCTTGTTCTCTCGAGACCGAATGTGGTGATGCGGCTTGCCCCAGTAGTCTTCGGGTGCGCGGACTATCTTGAGGTGTAAAAGGGGAGAAAATTTGGAGTAAGCCCCCAGTTCGAAAGCAGATTTGAAAGCTTGAAGTTCATGATCTGTCAGGTCGGTAACAAGATATGCTGTGAGGCAATCCTCGGTGCCATTTGGAGACAAGTAAACCATATCTGACACACTGATGTATAGCGTAGTACTGGGTTGCGAATGATTTGCAGATATAGAAAACACCGACGAACCTGATTAAATAGTTCTGGCTACACTCAGGTAAAAACTTGTGAAAGGCGCTGTTGCCTACAAAGGAAGGCTAAGAACAGGTAAAGATTAGGCAACTAGTATCCACATACGTGACTATTAACGAATCGCTGTAGCTCCCGCGTATAAACGTCGTATAGACAGGACGTCACAAGCCAGGTTCATACTGTAAGCAAGTACAGACTCAACAGCCCGGTTGAAGGCTTGGCACTTGTTATGATTCGAATGAATTAGTCCCATGACGAGGTGGTGTTACGTTGGTGATCGACATACCGACTGCCGTTTTGACTAGTGCAATGTAAATTCTTATTTATTTAAATATTCTATAATTGATTCGTTGCCAATAACGGCCTTAATTCCCTAAATTAAAAGATTGAAATAACCCATTAGAATCGATAGTTCCATGCCATTCTATATACATCTCTACTCTGCTAAGATTCACACCGCTGAGGCGTCGAACAAGGGCTCAACTGAATGGTATCCCTGCTGACGTTTCCAATCAGCGCTTGAGCATTTCACCTAAGGCCGCAGCAGGAAGACTGCCTGTACAGAATAGTGTGCACTCACCTCGACATCAATTAATCGCTCTCGTCAGCCGCAGTGCTTGATTACCCGTTTCTTCAAGTATCAACATTTTTCTCAAATTCCAGGCGCAATATTATGCAGTGTTCGGTTGAGCCACCCCATGACCAAGAAACAATTCAAAAATAGATAGAGGCATACCCTTGACTGGAATTAGAAGGCTCGCTTTATCACGTTTTCATCGGCATTCTATGCTATGCATTCACGTTTTTGTGCGTTATTGAACACCCAGATTCGTTTCAAACTCAGCGCACAATAATATCCTCTAGCGATCGCACACCGATATCAATTCTATGTGACGCCAACTATGGAATGATCTGGTTTTTCGTTGCTCTTCTTCTTATTTCTATACTCTCCCATAATCAGAACTAACCGTAGCAATATCTGGTAGTTGGCTTTGCTTTGCAGGTAACATGGTCGTCCTTCTCAGCTGCATTTCTCCCGGCACCCAATCGTCTACATGTTCCGCATCGGGAGTAATGAATTGATCAGTGTAACCGCCAATCTGACTGATGTCTACGACTCCGATCTTCAGATTGCTGGACTTCTGGATTATTGGTATTGGGGATCTTCGGGTTAGCCTTTGATGACCATCCACTCCTCTAACGAGACTGACCCAGTATCCTGCCAAGAGTCTGTGCCGCTCACAACGACAACGATGGAGAGATGTTTTGCGGGCAGGTCTTCCCACCCGCTCTGAGGTTCAAAGAAATGATCGCCTTCGATGTCGAAGCCCAACTTAGGGACGGCGATGATCCCTCGAGTATCAAGAAAGTCATATCGTCCTGGACTACTGCTCTCGCACAAGTCAAAGACGATCTTGTTATGCCTTCCCGCTTGCAGACCTTGATGAACGGCGTTGCGGCTGTTTGCATCGTTGCTACTCTCCTTTCCTTCGCTTTACTGCCTCTTACAACCCTATATCTTACCATACTTCGCGACCATCTGCGCCGCTGGATGCTTTACATCCTAGCTTTTCTGGATGTCTTTATCTTCCTTAACGTGGCTCCTTTCTTTTTGTCGAGTACGCTATGGATGAGGGCCCAAGGGATCTCATCAGTCTTTCTGGGTCTGGTAAGGACATCGAGTTCAAGGGACCTGGCTTTATTGTGCTATCCTACGCTATAATGATTAAGTTCCTGTCCATTGAGTTCTTTGTTTGTGCTGCTTATCTTCGTGTTTCTCTACTTCTTTTGTTTGGTTATGGATGTCTTAAGATATATTTCAATCGTGTTATTTGATATCGATCTTTGAAGCCTGGAGCTTATTTTTATTCCTTATATTAGAAGATGTGTTCCGGCGATGACAATGTCAAGGTCAAGGTGGACGCTTGTGTCTATGAGAGATCACCATACTACCATATCTAGCAATCTAGCGGCCAGCATTTCAGTGCGCGGATACCTGCCTCCTAGGTAATGTTCGAAAGCGGCGTGTTTGTGCACTGCGATGGAAGAATTGAAGATGTTGGTTTGCACCAATTGTTAGTCATAGACTAATTGAGTACGACGATGGCATTATACTAGTTGGTAGATACAGGTTAAATAATAGTTTAATGTCCTGAAAATTCTTTGGCCATGCCGTTCTATTAGACTATCACGTCTCCATATGAAGCCATGGAATACCTTCTAGTTGGAGGGTGTGGTAGATCAGTATATCTACCAAGGCTACTACTGGCACTCTTTAAAAGGCACCCCGCATTAACCTATAAGCTTTCGAAGGGCTCCAGACACATCTTGCACTGAGCCATATTCCAATTTCCAAAGCCCTTGAATTACATCTTTTGCAGGGTTATCTTCGCTCACATGCGGATACACCCCATCCATCAGCTTCTGCTGTAATTCCTCGACCTCAATCTCCCCATATGGCACCGCCCATTCCATTATCTCACAGATACCAGTTCCAAGCGCAAATATCTCCTTCTCAAATCTGCTTTTCTCCGGAGTCGGTGGATTTGTTGAAGGGATCCAGTAGCGAGGCTCGCACGCAAACATAACTTCTGGATATATCCCCTTCAAACTGGAGCCAGCAAAATCGCTTAGTTTGATATGAAGATTGTCAAACAAGAGGATATTCCGCGTCGAGACGTCACCCCAGATCACACCTCGGCCATGCACATACCCCAGGGTATCAGCAAGGTCGAGCGCCATATTTAAGCGCTGTGCCCGGGGCGGTGCATCGCCCTGAATGATGCGCTCGCGAAGGTTCCCGTGAGGAGCCCTTTCAAGTTTCAGAGCCCAGGCCTCTTTGGATGAAGGTAAATACGCAACTCCATGTGATTTCAAGATGTGCGGATGCGGGCCCAAAGCATCATAAATAGCGGCTTCGCGTTTGAACGTATCACCAGTATCTTCGGCTAGCGCTGCATGATCATACATCTCCCCATCAAGCCAGAAGCCGGTGGATTTGATCGCGACTTGCGGCTCGCATTTGTCAGCATATATAATGCTGAGAGCTGTTCGGCCCAGCGGTTCGAGTCTTTCCCTAATAGCCGGGCCAGCTTCCCGGTCGCTCATTCGCATGTTGGTCTTAATTGAAGAAACGACATTGATAGAAATATTTCCAGGATACCTCTTCAACAACGTGGGGGATACAGCATCGGCCGGAATATCCCATGCCCGATGAGTCCTTATGCTAAGAGGAGCAGGGATATGTGACGATGTGAGAGTTGATGTTGTTAAAGCTGACCGCCCAATATATAGTTTTCTACTGGTGTTGATTCTTCAAATTCTATTCTGAGCTTGGAATACGTCATTATCGATCATCATCTACGTTCTCTCAAGTACGATAATAGAATCAAGTCCGTTAGAGTTGATTGTAGCCTTTAAAATTGGGACCTAGGCGCTTGATGAACTTTTTGCCTAACTGTGAACTCGTCACCCTGGTCCAATTATGGTATTCACCTCGGTATCGTGAGTCCTGGTTTTACTCTTCCTAATGCCCATCAACTCCAGTCTCCCACTTAATACACAAATCGCTGATTAGTGACTATTTACATGGTAGTCTAAACGTGCTTTGTTATAGCGGGGAAGTTATTACTACCCCGCTCTGTCAATAAACGCCTTTAAATTAGACTCAACATATGCACACGCATACCACGCAAACGAAATACTCGATTCCCTCACAATGTCTGAAGTTATCACGCCAGAACAGCTATCAAGAGGCTATAAGCTAGCATTTGGCCCCGTGTATAGAATCAACCCGATAACCGTTGTCAAATTACACACAGAAATGGCAGAAGTCGAGATGATGAGATTCGTTCGTAACAACACATCAATTCCTGTCCCCAATGTTCAAAACGCCTATAAGGATGAGAAAACAGGAAAGGTGGTCATTGTGATGGACTATGTCGAAGGAAGAACTCTCAAAGAGGCATGGCCCGACTTGAATGAGACAGAAAAGGAATCGGTCTTGTTACAGCTTCGCGACTATATGGCCGAGCTGCACACCTTCAAGGGCGATTTCATTGGGTGCATTGACGGTTCTGCATGCAACGACCAGTATTTCAATGACAAACCCGAAGATTTTGGCCCTTACAAGACTGAAGAGGAATTTAACCAGGGTATTGTCAAGGCGATGAAGGCACAGGGAATGGCAAGTGGTTTCGTTGAGTGGAGATGCAGCGTTTGGCTTAGCGTTATGAAAGGCCACGATATTGTCTTGACACATGGGGACTTTGATCCCCGAAATATCATCATACAAGAGGGAAGGGTTGCGGCTATCTTGGATTGGGAGCTATCGGGTTACTATCCTTCATATTGGGAATACGGCAAGTCAATGCTACGACCAGAGTGGGAAAGCGAGTGGCATAAAAGCAAAGCCATTGACAAGATCTTAAAGCCATATCACAAGGAGCTCGCTGTCATGTGGAGCTCCAATGATGTGATATACTAATGTAACGAACATGCTTGATTTATTTAAACAGGTATCATTCATAAGGCTGAAGCGAGACCCTTACTACTTTCCTAACCTGCCCTCGACATAATGGAATCGTAGATACGGTCTATCTAATTTCGAATTGGATACCAGCGTCCTTGATCTTGCAGTATTTCCAATGGACCTGATACCCTACGTCACGCATGAAGTTCGTTGCGCTTTGACCTAGTTCCATGGGCACCCTTCCGTGAGTTTTTCCTTGACCAGGAAGCACAGGTGTTTGGGGAAGTTGTGGCTTCTTCGGGGAGGTCGGCTCAGGACCATCAAGTTCAGAATATCCCTCGCACCCAACAAGTATATTTACCAAGACGAGCGGGGCTGTGCGTAGCTATCGAAAGATGCTATTATAAAGCCTCACAGCCTTATACATAGTTATATTAAATATGAAAACTTTTTGATTCAAGATATTTAAGGTTATTTTAGTCTTAAACTGTATGTCACCCCAGACCAAGATATATACTTGGATTTACCCGCTCCATCTCGATTAACGAGCTGGTCCATGAGCTAAACGTTTACGCTAGCGCTTACTCCCGGGGAAGCACTGCTTTGCGAAGTAGCTTCAAGCCTCTTGAATACGCTATTGGTTTTGCTACTTCCTTTTGGGGGCTACCAAGACAAAAATGACGTTCAAGGCGCTATTGGGGAGTAAGCACACCATGTCAGCTTCACAAACAATTACTTGGCAGGTGCCTTGATGAGAGGGGTAACGCATAAGAAGGATCTAGGGCCCTTCGAACATTCCTAAAACTGTAATTTCTTCAAGACAAAAGACTTACTGTCTGGTGTGAGTTCAGGATATCTACTTTTTGGTCCGTCGCGGAATTAATCGAGCAACCATGATGCTCGCGTCTATCCTCTCCCTTGCCATTGGCCTCTCTTGTGTCTCTGGTACCCTGGCTCGCCCCATCAAAGGAATTGAGAGGGCGGTCATCCAAGACGAATACGACTTTGTCATTGCGGGAGGTAAGAACAATGTATAACCAATGCGTTTGGTGCTAAGGAAATCGCTCAGGTGGAACAGCTGGTCTTGTCGTTGCCAACAGACTCAGTGAATCTGGAAAGTTCCGCGTGCTTGTCCTGGAAGCGGGGCCTGACCCCAATACTGTGGCAGCTTATAAACCGTTAGGTGGGAATTCTCTCATTACAGGTGAGCTCGAGAAATGACAATACCGCAGAGTGCCTATGGCTGATGACATGTAGGCTCGCCAATCGATTGGAGGTTTGAAACCACGCCACAGCAAGGCCTTGGTGGGAGGATCCTTACATATCATCGTGCGTTGTTGGGTTTACGAAAGAAAAACGAACATTAGCTGACCGTTATAGGCGGCAAGGGGCTCGGTGGGAGTAGCATGATCAATGGCTTCTATTACGGGCGCGGCACTTCAACCGTCTATGATCTTTGGGAGAGAAGGGGAAACCCCGGTTGGTCGTGGAATGATCTATATCCTCTTTTCATCAAGGTAAGTTCGTCCAACTTCTGACGATTCGGATGATTGCTTACAGCTTAGGGCACCCATTTCAACCCCCAAAACGAGTCCAAGGGATTTGATGATTCGTACAAGACACACGACAGCAAAGCCTATGGCGACGGCCCGTTGGAGATTGCCTACCAAGGCTACGTACCTGAAACTAGTATTGCATTCGTGAATGCATGTGAAGCCGCCAATATTCCCATCGTTCAAGATTACAACACAGGCAACAGTACGGGGATCAAGCAGGGCACCGCCACGCTGGATAAGAATCTCCTACGTAGCTCCAGTTACGACGGATATTTGAAGCAGGCTCTTGGACGTGACAACCTGGACGTCTTATACCATGCGCCTGTTCAACAGCTTTTATCTGATACCTCGAGTAAGAAACCAAAAGTGATAGGTGTTCGATTTATGGATCATCCTACCGGGAGAATGCATCAGGTCCATGCATCCAAAGAAGTCATTGTGTCCATGGGGGCGTTCCAGTCGCCCCAGCTACTGATGATTTCCGTATGTATGCTGATGTTTGAATTTGTCACTGTGAGCTAATATGGTGGCGCAGGGGATTGGCCCTACTGCTGAGTTGGAAAAGTTTGCTATCGAGCCTGTCGTTATAAACGAAAACATTGGTCAGCAGTATGTCGAATAGGGAGTTCGATATATCAATCACAACTAATCTGTCACGTATAGTCTGAACGATCACAGTGGCTTTAGTATCATGGCACGAGTGGGTGATGGTCTCAAATTCTCCTCGTCTCAGCTTTCATCCGACTTTACTTTACTGGAGGCAGCTCAACAAGTCTGGGAGTCTCCTCTTGAACCACGTGATACATACTGATACTTTGGCAGGAGTTCTACGAAAACGGCACTGGACCATACACTGCTCCGACTGGCATAACTAATGGATTCCAAAGGCTCTCCGAACAAGAGCTTTTCGAAATTGGCGCAGGTGCTGTGGTCGAAGCCGGTCTTGGCGACCAATCACATATCGAATACCTATTTGAGTCAACATGGTACCCTTCTGGGCCGACGCCCTACTACAAGCAACTCGCCAACGAGTCATATATCTCCTTGACAGCGAGTAGTATGGTGGCTCTGTCACGTGGAAATATTACCATCAAGGGCACGTCGATGGCTATGGCTCCTAATATCAACCCTAATGTGAGTTCACAGAGTTCATATCTATGGAGGCTTAACTCATTTGAGTAACTTTGCAGTACTACACTCATGATACAAATCGCGCAATCGCCATCCGAGCTTTCCACTATCTTCGAAAGATCCTTGCCCATCCTGCTCTTTCGAAATACACCTATGGTGCCAATAATGGCGAAGTTAGTCCTGGTGCGGCAGTCAGCGACAACGACGACGACGCCATATTTGAATACGTCAAGGCTAATAGTATTCCGAACTGGCACGCTGCCGGCACAAACCAGATGCTGCCTGAGGCCGATGGGGGTGTTGTAGATGCGCGACTTAAAGTGTACGGTGTAGATGGTCTTCGCGTCGTTGACTGCAGCATCATTCCTGTCTTGCCAGATGTTAACATTGTTGGGCCTGTTTTCATGATTGGGGAGAAAGGCGCAGAGTTGATTCGCGAGGATTGGGATGACAGCGGGGTCTGACTCGGTTTATTATGTCTTATTCATCGATTATTTCTTGACTTCAACTAGTCCATTTGAACGACCTCAATACTGGTAGCCACATTGCCCTCTGTGGCTCTGGAGTAAGGGCAAATCTTCTTGGCTTTCTCAACCACCTTTTCCAGGTCATCCTTCTTCAATCCCTTGACCTTGACCTTCATATCCACACGGAGACTCATATCAAGCTCCTTCATATCGCCGACGAGATGCACAGTCGTCTCAACAACACTATCCTCAGTATTGGTAGGCATCGTGATGCCCATCTGGGCTGCGCAGGCGTTCATAGCGGATTGGAAGCACGCGCCGTAGCCAGCAGCGAAAAGCTCTTCGGGGTTGGTTTTTCCCTTGTCGCCAGGTCCACCGAGGGCTTTGGCCATGGTAAGCTCGACATTGAGGTTCTCACCATCGACGCGACCTTTTCTAGCGCCGACCACTTTGGCGTGGGCTGAGTAGAGTGTTGGCGCGGATTCTGTGTTGAGGAATCTTCTGGCTGAGATGTTGATAGCGGGTGTGCGCAGGGCTGCGCGACGGAGCAGAGGTTGGCAGACGCGAAGGGAAGACATTTTGATTGATTTATTTGATTGTCCACGGGGTATTTCTTGAGAGATGAATGGAAGAAAATATCTAAGACCTCGCGGGTTTTGTAGCAACTGCATTGAGCTTGGAGCTCAAGTCGAGTACGTCACCATGAGCCACAGACTTAGTGTTGCTCTACCAACTAATAAATCACTTCGTTGTTGTGACGTGATTGACGCGAAAAATAGTGGAGGCGGGACTATTCTTGTCTAAGACTATAATTAATGCGGTATATCAATTCCTTCTAGTGGCGACCAAGAACAAATGTCATCGGGTATGAGGTCGGCCCCTACCCTACAACTCTACTTTCCAGGCACGATTCCAACTCGTGACGGCATTCTGAATTATATCTAGGACAGTTGGAACTCCAGACCAGATTTTCGGTGAGTTGGTACGACTTGAATTTTAGATATCTCAAAATATTTTCTCACACCATTCCTTCTTTTTCGTATGCGTTAGTCCATTTCACGACCTCGTGCTCGCATTCCCGCGTGACCCGTTTGACCACCTCTTTTACCAGATTGATATGAATATTTTGGGTGCGCATAACACTCCATACAACATCAATAAATATAGAACCATTTGTATCTTCTAATTCTCTATCAAAAGAGAAACAATTATTCGTGAGTCTAAAGCGGCAACGCACGGTCAAACAACTCGACCAAACTGAGCATCTTGCAGTGATAGTGTCAAGTCCATCCCGAATAGTATGAAGAGACTCAACAGATCTGATGAATGATTAGCCACAAGATCGCTTGAGGAACTCAGTACCCACGGTGCACCAAATTCGGTTGGCGGATATTTCGTCTGTGAATTTGAGTTGTTTCAAAATCCTCATGTGGATATGTTGAATCCCAGCCTCCGCATGACCATCGGCGTCCTTGTCATCAAAGTTAGCATTTGAATCGAGATCAATCCATCTTCAAGCTGACCACCGACTGTAGTTCAGATCCAGGAACAGCCTGGTGTAAAATATCAATTCATCTACGGACGAATAGCCATAGAGTGACTCCCGCTCTTCATAACTCACATTCTGTCACACATGCGACGAGTTCCAGGCGATCAGGCCTGCAAAGTGGCATTATAAGTGCAGAAAGGTTGTTGTGGATATAGTTAAACGACTAAACTCGTTGACTAGCCCGACATATTTGACCTAATCTGATCCTGCCTAATGACATCCTGCATCAGCGTGGTTCTCAAATTTGTGTCTTCGTGAGATGTAGTCATAACGGAAGCCCTGACAATCAAATTTGGCGATATTCACCAGTCTTAAGGTTTCGTGATATTAATCCATATTCGCCAAGGAAAGGGAAAGCTTTGAGTGGATTTTATCCGTTGGGTTTCCCCATACTGAGTCATGGCTTTTATACTTGATCTATATACACCACAGCACCAGCTTCTGCCCAAGATCCATGGTCCGAGTCCCAACAAAGAGCTCAGATCCGTGAAAAAAAAGTCAGAGGACAAGTCATATGTCTCACACATGTCTTATCCATGTGGAGAGTATGACGATCATCGCACACCGCCAAATCCATTGCATTATACACAGGTACCTATGTGATAAAAAGCTCATAATTATCTTAAAGCTTAAAATTGACTCCATATTCTTTATTTATGAAGAAATGAAAGATTCCTCTCAGGTACCATGGGTGAGGTGGTCTAAAAGTATATCATAACAAAATGATTACGTGCACAGCAGATCATGTAAGAGATGGAGGGCTTCGTTTCACGAATTTTTGTTGAGAGGCAGTGAGTCTGTTATAAGAATCTGAGAACCAATCAAACAATGACAAATCTCATGCAAGTCTTGCTACCTGCTATAAGTGATCGTTTCTGCCTTCATGTGCTTTTCCTCCTCGCGCTTTTAACACTCCCACCATCATGGCTTTCGAAACATACACAGCAGCTGCGCCTGGTACCTTCTCTGCTGATGAACAAAAAGTGGCTTTCAACACGCTGCACAAGCAGTGCAAGGATTTAGGTCTTACCCAACGACAGCCAGGCCAACAATATGGCGATGTGTGTGATGGTATCAACGATGACGCCACTCTGATGTAATCTTCTGCCTGGCTATCGTGGGAGTTGTGACTGATTGACTATAGGCGATTCTTGAAAGGACGCGAATTTGATCCAGAGGGCGCCTTAAAGCAGTATCAAGAGGCAATAGTTATCCGCAACGATAACCAAGTGATTAAAGCCTACGACACCATTTCAGTCCAAGATTTCGAGCAGGCTCGTGAGGTTGTGAGTCTTCCCTAAGTCACTGCCACTGCTGCCATCATTAACTCAATCTAGTACCCTCATTGGTCTGGGCGCAGAGACAAGAGGGGTCTCCCCATTTACATGTTCGATGTTGCACTACTCAGCTCTGAGGTCATCGCCAAGTATAACTCAAGGCAGGCGGCGGCGAACAGAACAAAGAATGCACTTGTTTTCCATGACTATCTTACCCGGTTTGTCATACCCCTCTGTGCCTCGTTGCCGGATTGCAAGTTGCAAGGCTCATCTGGTATGAGCTCCGTGTGTCTTGTGAATATGTCGAGCATTGGGATCACACAAGCTTGGTCGTTGAAAGATTATGTCCAAGCGATCAGTCAGCTACTAGCAGTCTGTTTCCCAGAGGTGATAGAATGTTGCTACGTAGGTATAACCACGTCTTGCTGAACAGGTCGACTAATTCGTAATAGATCCTCAACGCGCCTATCTACTTTGGACAGATATGGGGTCTTATGTCCAAGCTCATTGATCCCAGAACAGCATCCAAGCTGGTCATTGTTCCGTCAGGTAGAGCTCTGTCGACTTTGGCAGCTCGAATCGATATCGAGAGCCTACCGACAGAATATGGCGGAGAGTTCGATTATATACCAGGAAGGCCCCCAAAACTTGATCAAGTAATCCTTGACCATCTTGACTGGAAATTATCAGGTGATAGGCTGCCAGAAGGACCGATCAAATGGGGCGAGGATCAGCATGGAAGACGTTTGGTGCTAGCCACAGGCCATGCGAATGGTAAACTGAGAAGCGAGGTTCTTGCGACTAAAAAGCGGTGAAGACAAATATGACACCACTTGCGGATAGATAGTCTGATAAGAACTTCTCAAGGAATCTAGAAGTAACAGAAAGTGGGTTTAGCTGAGGGAGTCGCAAGGTTGTGGTCCATTGATAAGTGTGCGACTATGGCAACATGCATGAAGTGATGCCCCCAGAGGATAAAGTAAGCATGTTTTGGTTTCACTTCACTGGAAGGATTTCTAAGTGTACTAGGTATAGTCACTTTCGCCAGGGCGGCTGGTTTTCTCAGGTGATGCTGACAAATTATCATAACGTTAAGCCGCCGACTACCTAGAGAGGCACAGTAACACCTACGGAACAATCCTTCGCCAGCTAAACAACGTTAAAGATAAATAGGTATCACGAGCTGACAATCGTATACCATGAGCACGATCTGATTTATAATATGGTCTCCGAGTTATGCAGCGGGGGAACAGTATAAATAAACAAAGTTAGAAAGACAGTAGACAATACAACCTACTCCTCTGTATCAACTGAAACGACAACAAAATTCATCATCTAGCAATTGAAACAAGTTCCCATGGCTCAAACACGCAATATCGTCGTCACCGGCGCCACAGGCAATCAAGGCGGAGGTGTCGTCCGTGCTCTTCTGGCTTCAAATCAGGACTGGCATGTCCGGGCTCTAACGAGAGACTTAACTTCCTCACGGGCCCAGTCACTCTCCAATGAGTTTTCCCAAGAGATCCTGGCTGGTCGATTAGAGCTTTACCAGGGCGATGCGAGCGATCTGAACAGCCTTGTTGCAGCATTCACCGGTGCTCACGGTGTGTTTGCCGTTACCCAGGATGTCACAACTGGGAATACGGTGGTCAACGAGCAGGTTGAGGCTGGCCGCAACATGGTGTTGGCCGCCAAGGAGACAGGAGTTAAACACTTTGTCTTCAGCAGTTTGCCTGATATGGATAAGGCAACTGGTGGGAGGTTTCCTGGTATCAATCACATGAACAATAAATATGCCATTGAGATGATTGCGAGGGAGCATCTGGATGGCGTCACTTGTCTGATTCCTGGTTCGTATTTTCCCCGTGGCAATGCTATGTTTGTTTCTGACTATGTGCAGGCTTTTTCTACACGAACTTGAAATGGCCTCATTATGCCAAACGCCGAGGTGAGTTGTATCTGCATGCATGCCTAATGCCATCACCTGGTGTTACGTGTAGTGATAGCACCATGAATTAAAGACTGACATATGCGACTAGCCGACGGTGTTGTTGTATTTAAAACTGCCTTTCCGAGTGATCAAGTTGCGGAGTGGACTGACCCAAGCTACGACATGGGCATCTTTGCCACGAGTAAGTCACGGTCTTGACCGAAACCTCATTCCATCTCACTCGGATGTTTTTGAAGTGAAGGTTCTCGCATTCTCAACAAGATGCTAACCATGGTGGTGCAGGGGTTTTTGAACTAGGCGTTGACAAAACTGCCAGCAAGACATATCTCGTTCTGAGCCCCAGTGTCACTCCAAAGGAGATGGCCGAAGCATTCACCAAGGTCACTGGACAACCTTCTGTTCACGTCCCCATCACCCCTGAAGAGTTTGGCGAAGCAACAGTCCAGTATGCTGGCCCTGACTTTAGGTTGGATGCGCAGAAGATGATGCAATGGGCTTCTATAGCCCCGGCTGATAAGGTTTGTTACGGAGCTTTAGATCCCAAGATGATGGATGAAACTTTCAAGGAATTAGGCATTAAGGCCAGTACCTTCGAGGATTGGCTGCAGCGCAGTGGATGGAAGGGACCTGAGTGAGAAACAACTTTAATGTTTTTGTAGAATCCTCAAGCTCCGCGACTGCCAGAAGATCCAATCAAGCTACTCGAGTTAGTCACAGCATATCCAACCGAGCTTCAAAGCCCTCTATGTATCCTCTTGCGAAAAAAAAGCGGTCCTCCTCTTATAAGGCTCTACAAACATATTGATATCATTACAATGAACAATGAACTGCAAAACCTGTAGCCCCGTCTTACGCTAATAATATCTCTTTCCATGTTGGGCCAGGAGCCAAACTAAACTGAACAGCACTCTGATGCAATAGACCGAAGCCACGCCGTTCAGCAATACCGCCCTGCCACTCAAGAAGCATGATGTGATAAAATGCACATTGACCTGGGGTGGTGGGGTAGTTATTCTGCCACTCATTCTCGCTTTCGTTCATCAAAGACGCATGCGAGTATGCTTCGGACAAAAGGATCACCTCCAGAGGCCTCCGGGAATCGAAAAACGTCGTTTCTTCGAAACCGTCGAAATAAACAAGAGCGCATTTCGTCTGGTTTGAGTCCATGAGGTGGCCAGTACCCTCGAAAACATTGATATCAGAAATCCCGTAGAACAACGAAAGGGTCCAGAATTGCAAGAGAGGATAAGACGGTACTGCTCGGGAAAAGGATATTTGCTCAGTAGGCATTGTACGCCTTGTATCGAGTCGCCCAGGAACGTATCTCCCATCAGCAAAGGCCTGCCTAGTACGATATCCCACATAACCCATGTCATGTATAGGAAATGAAGGGTTTGCATCTAGGTCCCATACAGGATTCGTAATACCAGAAGGGTTTCTTTTGTACCATACGATCCATGTTTTCTCCTTGAGCCACTCATTGTCGATCGGGAAAGTGCCGGGGTAGTAACAGTCCACATCGATAGGACCCTTCCAACCCGTCCATGAATAGCTCGGAAAGGAGGGGCGGCGATGCAAGACCACACGATCCCCGTGAAATATGACGAAGCGGTCAAACATGGCGGTTGGGATATCCTGAAAGAAACTACATTTTGTCGCATCAGCAAAGCGCCGTGTGATGCCTGTCATAGCCCGCGATACGTCGTTTTGGTTACTCAGAACCCTCTTGGTGTAATAAAAGAGCATAACAGTCAAATCGAATACTGGCTCCGTCATCTGAACAGCTTCTGGAAGCATAGATCCAAGTGATGCGCCTGTCCTTTGATTCTGCGATAGGATGTCTACAAAGTGTTCGGCATGTTCTGCTGCACGACAACGATAGAATACTCTATCGTCGAGAAAGTAGAGAACTCGTCTCGACAGAACTTGCTCTTGGAAACTATATCTTGTCAGCTTGTTAATCTCCTTTCAGTGGCCAGAGCTAAGCCCATACGTCCATGCTCTCGTATCATAGACCGAGGTTTTGAGAAGACCATCCATCCCTGTCACAATGCCCATTTCGACGCCCGGGCATATAGCGGACGTATTTTGATAAAACTTTCGAGTCCCATCCCTTAGACCAGGCAGGCCCGAATTAGCATCGTGACCACAACCAGCAATAACCGTTAACCAAGCCCTCTCGTATACAAGATCCATGGCGTTCACACCCAGCTGTAGATCCTCGGCGTCGTTTTGGAGCAAGCATAGAGCATCTACCCAAAGATATCGACACCCAAGACGCCTCGTCAACTCTATGGCATCGCGGATTGTGTCCGGGATTAAATGCCCGACTTTTTCCACAGACCCTGGAACCAGAAGTGCTGGTCTATTGGCCATAGTCAGGCGGAAGTTCGAAACAGCCCCCCAGACGTAGCTCAAGGCAATATATCTCTCAAGGCTGGTTTTCTCCACAAGGCAATTATCTTGGACATCGACGAGTCGAAGGACATGAAGGCCACGAAAAGCCTCGTCAAAATTCAGGGTGTCCGTCAACGCGCACGTTGGGCCATGCAGCTGCTCGCAGGAGGAAATCCAGTGCAAGATCCTCGTTACGTCCACTATAGGAACCGTCTCTGGCTCGATGCAGTATCTCAACATGTCGTTCGTCTTCCCATATATTTGGCTATCCGGTGGCTGCATGGAAGAGCTAAAACCGATCCAGGTATCAGCCTTGGATTCGGTAGTCGAGAAAGCGTGACGGTTGCTAGGTCCTGCGGGCCACCACATCTCAACCTCATTTGCGTAGTTGGTAGCTATGAAACGCTTGGTGAAGGTTTCCACAACGAGGCGACATAACGGGCATGGACTGTTCTTGATCCGAGAACCTGGACCAAGAGGAAATTTGATGATTTCGGCGCCACTCTCATAATGGTACCTATCAAGGACTCTTGGGTCCAGAGGTATTTGGGAACAATAATCGCACAACGGATTGGGCTCAGACATGCTGAGGTCGGATGGCGGGCAATGATGAGGAGATGCTTGTGGAATGCCGCAATGTTATACTTGAGATAACACAGCCGTACTTTGACAGCTGCTCAATGGTACCTGAGGGGTTTTTTTAGGGCGAAGCTGGCTGACCAACGGGGTAATGATAGGAGGTGGCGGGGGTGTTCTGCCGCATTATTACCGTTATACCCGGGTCTCGTCAAGATTTGCATTTTCTCCAGAGATATCCTGAGATGGCGTCTCGAGATTGATGTCTTCATTCAAGATCGTGGTTCCAATCGATATCATATGACGCGTCGTATAACTGCAGTTGAACATTGACGGGCTATTCCATGCCGGGATCATCGATCGTCATTCGCTTGGCTTTGCTTGGCCTCCAATTTTCTGTGGAGGTTTACGTGGAGCGTAGCCCAAACTCTCTTCCAAGCTTATTCAATTGAAATTCCTTGAGAGGCTCAATTTCCCAGGAGTGGGCCTTGGCCTGCGGGTGACGGCAATCTAGCGACCCTTGGCTTGCGTCACGAGGCTAAGAAAAAATGGAATCGCAAAATCAGGGAATAACTTTGAGTAGAGGTATATCTAAAGAGCATGGCCTTCAGTTGGGGCCGATCAGGATCACGGGAATTGATTCATACAAGGCCATGCCACCATGTCTCAAAACAACCATGATGCTGTAAACGATCAATCTCATGCCCACCATGGCCAAAATGGGAACGCGTATAACCTCAATGGCCACCCCATCGACCTCGAGGCCGGATCTCCAACACGCGAAAAGGCCTTCCCCAAAAACCAACCTCGACCACTTCGTCTCAAAGACCGTGTTGTACGAGTAACCTGGGGCTGGTTCCCGTGCACAATGGCAACAGGGGGGCTTGCCAATCTGCTGGGAGAGCAGCCATACACTTTTACAGGCCTGCAGACAATTGCCAAAATCTTTTACATCCTCAATCTGGTGCTTTTTCTGTCCTTCACTGGCCTCATCATCGCGCGGTTCGCCATGAAGCCCCGCGCATTCTCGACTAGTCTTCATCACCCGTCCGAGTCATTCTTCTTTGGTGCTTTCTGGGTTTCCATCGCCCTAATCCTCACGGGCGCGCAGTCGTACGGTGGACCAGCGACGGGACCTTGGTTTACTACTGCTATAAGGGTTGTATTCTGGATTTACTACGCCTGCGAGATGATTGTGGCTGTGACGCAATACCACATTATTTTTGAGACCGAGAAACTGGACTTGTCTGAAGCTTTACCGGCTTGGATTCTACCAGCTTATCCATTTCTTGTTACTGGCATTCTTGCGGCAAAGGTGGCTAGTGGCCAACCTCAATGGAGTGCAGTGCAAATTATCGTTGCGGGTCTCATGGGACAAGGTCTCGGTTGGATGCTTGCTCTTTTCATCTACGCCGTCTATTTATCTCGCCTGATCCAGCACCAATTGCCTGCTGCATCCAAGAGACCTGGCATGTTTATTGCCGTGGGACCAACCGGTGGGTATCCTCCCACTCTCAGATGTCCGTCGCAATGCTAACAAATTACAGCATTCACGTGCGCCGGTCTCATCACACTCGGTACGCAGGCCAAGTCTATCATGCCAGAGGACTTCCTCGGCACTCTCAGCTTTCCTATCGGCGAACTGTGGTATGGAATTTCCATTGCAGCAGGTCTATTTATCTGGCTCGTCGCAATATGGTTCTCTGCCCTCTCCGCCTTATCTGTCCTCCGTGCCTCGCGAAAGATGGAGTTTAGCCTCACCTGGTGGGCGCTTGTTTTCCCCAACGTCGGCCTCGCTCTTGCGACCATCAACGTAGGCAAGAATCTTTCATCGAGGGGTATCCAGGTTTTTGGTTCTGCCCTGACAATTCTCTTGGTTATTGTGTGGTTTATTTGTGCGGCTGCTCATATTAGAGCTGTGATCAATAGAGACCTACTTGCTGTTGGCAAAGATCTAGAGGTGGAGCACGTCAACAAACAGCACGATAAGAAAGCTGCGAGAAAAATATCATCAGGCTAATAATTTATTTAATTGAGGAACAATATCTGTTAATTAATTGTATCACCAGCTCGAGCGCCTGGCTGTATGAACCTTGTCAAAACCCGGTGATTGTAATCCACCTGTTGGTGACTATTTTGACCCTTTTAGCTGCTATGGATTCCTCGCTCTCTTGACAAATGTCTGATCAGCTTTACTGCTTGAGCTGTCATGATTCTCTCCTAGGATATTCTGTTCTTTAAAAGGATTTCGAAATCGGGCTCGGGAGAGCACTTTCACGCATTAGAACACTCAGATGACACAACGGACGAATTTCAACTTACAAGAACTTCAAACTCGATGTTAGGAGGCCGACTCACCCCATCACCCAGCTTGACGTCATAATTGGTAACAAGCTCCGCCATTATGAGTTTGATGTTAATGGCACTCAGATACCTTCCGGGGCATGCATTCCTCCCAAACCCCCAAGAGAGATCGCTCTTGGTCACACTTGAATACTTGTATTTGTTGTCCTGTCCGGCCCCTTGTCTCATTCTGTAGAAGCGCAGGCCATCAAAGTCTTCTGGGTTCTCGTATAGTTCCTGATCTGCATGGATGGAGCAAGTGTTGATCTCAACCTTTGTCCCCTTCGGGATAAATGTGCCGTCAGGAAGTGTCAGGTCCGCAATCGCTGCTCGTTGAAACGTTGCTGCAGTACGTTAGCTGATATCGCCAGATGTCACTTGGTCGTTTACATAGATCAGGAGAGTTAAGACGTTGACTCTCTTTGAGGAAACTGTCAAGCTTCTCCATTGCAAGAATGGAGTCCTTGTTGAAGTCGCCGTTGTGATCTCTAGGAACAGACTCAATTTCTTGTCGTAGGATGGGAATGTACTCGGGATGGGCAGCAAGGTCATAGATTGCCTGTGTTGTTGATGAGAATGTTGTGACCGTACCTACGGCAATAAGTGTCATCTGATGGAGAAGTTGTACCTCGACATCGTCTGCGATTGACTCATTTTTTCCTGAGCTGAGATGGTCCAACATAGTCGGTGGATCCTCAAGGTTTCCCCCTCCCTTCTCTTTCCTTTCGCGCATAGACGCTGTGATGCGCTTACGACCTTTGGCCCATTGATCTTTTATGGCAGCACGCTCGGGAATGAATCTGTAGACGATAGGTCTAAGCCAAGGATGCCACTGCTTCACAGCGCGAATGCAGTCATAGCATGCCAAAACATAACCTGTAGACGCATCGAGCCAGTCATCGTCAAGGCTAGCAGCTGTACCTTGAAAAACACGGGCATTGTTGGTGGCGACGAGTCGTAGTACTTGATCGTGAACTTTTACGGAGGTCCAGCCTGATAATGCTTAGCAAAGACAGTAAATATTTTTGATTTAGACGTACCCCTATATTGACCAAAAATATTGGGCATGTTTCTCTTGACCATGTTGTGGAGTAAAGGTGTGAATGTGGCTGACACTTAGTCTAGTGCTACACGAAAGATTTCTGGGAGATGGATACTCACGAAGCGATGCGGTCAGATTGGCTTTTATGGCATGGATGACGTATTCTGCAGGGCCACCGAAGTACGTGTACTCAATTTGCATATCCTAGTAAAGTCAGTACAGAGTATAGATGATGTTGCAAAAGACAGACAAACGTTGTCAATCGAAGCTTTGAAACTGAGCGCAGGGTGACTCTTTAGTGCGTCAAGGTATCTCGGGGGAATAACGACTTTGATACCTGTGGATATAAATATCAGTGTCTTTCACCAAACCTTGGAGTTCATGCCTCACCATCTTGCGTGTCAATACCAAAAACCTCATTTTTGAACTCCCTTGTTAGCTTATGGTGATACCGACACCAGCTCCTAGCTTACCTTTGCGTATCCCTTCGCCATCACAGCTCGAGGGTTAAAGCAGTATTCAAGGGCTCGTTGTCTAGAATTTCCGATCTCATCCTTGAGGACAATCTTCACTTTGGGCGATCGATTGTAGCTCGCCCACTTCATTCTGACAAACAGCAACGTCGTCGAAAACAAGAAGATATAGACAATTAGTGGCGCCATCGTGTACGAGGCAGTCGAATAGCGCTGAGCCTTATTACGTGATTGTCTTGGGTTGCAATCAGAGACAAAATAATTTACGTTGAGAGTCGTTCTTATTATATGCTCAGCAATCAAACACTTCGCGAGTCTTTGTGTGAAGCAAGCGATTACGCTAGATATTGTTCTCTTGAGACTGAATCAAAGGTTTGCTCCTCTAAAGGACAATGGACACTCGGACTTGGCTTTGAACCTATGAAATTGGAGCATGACGTTTGTCGGGCCCACAATACAATAGTAACGCTGTTATATTGTTCACTTGGGGCATCCATTTAGGCAAGATAGGATGTCCGAGGGAAGTTGACAGAGGAGGTTTTCCTTTGATGATCTGTGTCGGACATTTACTCTTCGAGACGTACCACCTGCATCAAAGTGTCACCAAGCTTGATGTATAATTTCAGCTCTGATCAAGTTGGAGAACGAGCTTATGAAGTCAGATCTAACTCGATACAGATTATCACATGGTTGCTTTGATCCATCGATCCCATAAACTCTGCGGAGTAGTGGTCAATTTCTCGATATGCACACAAATTTAATAGTTGCATATTACTGAAGTAAGGCTGTTGCTTTCTTTTACAGTAAACGTGCTCGGAAAGGCGGGTGTAAAGTAATGGAATCATCGTTTGAAGCGTCAGCCTTCAATAGTCTCAGCCACCAGCCCTATTGGACCAACCCAGTCTCACACAATTTAGCGAGTCAGGATCAGGCACAAAACCTAACTCCCCTCTGACATGCCGAGTTCCGCAAATCTCACCCGGTGCCGGTATCCGAGAGGTGCGGTAACAAAGTTTATACTATCGACCATCGATATGTACTCCTCCAGATAGTTAAAAACCAGAGAGCGTTGACTATTGGCCGTGTGAGCTCTGAATGATGAGCTGAAGTCACACGGCTCAGTAGCGATCAAGCTGAAACTCCAGAACCGTACTGGCTCCCGTTTTTGATAAGCTATTTGCTGAACGCCAGGCTACCTTTGGACTCGTTAGTTCACATGTCACGAAACCGTTGAAGCTTGAATAGGAATCGCTGCGACGTTTTTATTACTATTTTTGGTAAGCTGCTACTGGGCCCTCTTCTAGCCCATTCACTGGAGGCGATGTTGGATTCAAATGATAAGAGGGCACGAAACTTCAGCATTGCCCCTTGAAGCTTGCAGCAGTTGAAAAACTCGACATTGAAATACTCCAAAACTTTCATCTGAGCACATTCAACTCTTTGGTCAATCCAACACAGTGTCTTTTCCGCGATACAGATGCTCCTCATGCACTAAGCTTGTACCCGCCCTTACCACCCTTACCCCCGCCTTTTCCACCGTTGTAGATATTGATGTTAATGGTGACGGGGCCATTGAAGTCGACTTCACCGATGCACATTTGGTACTAATCAACACATGAGCAAAAGAACAGGTGGGTTTCGTGGGCTACTTACACCGCTGTTGTTGTTGCAGCAAATAATCTTTGCAGTGCACACCTCCGAATGTGCACAAGTTGAAGCTGGAAAGTGTCAGGCATGATCGTGAACCAGTGTGAGATTTCTCACATCCATCGCTGCTGGTAGTGCAGCAGTACTGGGTTCCTGATGAACAAGCGTTTCCCTGTTGAGACGTTCCCGGGCAGTCTTTCTTGCCAGACGTGACAGATTTATCGGCCCCTTCGGACCAGTCAGTTAGTCACAAATATTGTTTGAGTATTGCATCCTGAATACATACGACGGAGAGCTGGCAAGCCAGGCCAAGGCAGGTTTGCGATGGGTGCAGCTCTAGGCCCAACATCGTGGGTTTCAATCCTAGCGGTGTCGCTGACAGGAGACGCAGTGACGCCTTGCAACAAAACGAAACCAAATGAAAGCGTAGAGAAAAGCATGATCACGGTCTTGCGGGTAGCTAATGATGTCTTGCAATAGGCTGGGAGTATAGTCTAGTGTAGAGTGACTTTAGAGTGAACTTGTCGATGCAAAGGCGGATGCGACGGAGAGGGCGAAGGCTTATATTCGTTCAGCCCTTTTTCAGCCCTTAGCTGGTGTTTTTGGGTTGCTGCTCTAATCCCTGTGCCTGCAGCCAGCCTCGTAGCCTCTAAGATAATAAAGGTTAACTCTTACCCATCAAGGCGTTATACCTTACGACAAGCCAATATATGACTACTGATGACGAGACGGGAACCTGGTCTTTCTTACAGGCTTTTTCGACCCTTGTCGGTTGGCTTTTGTGGTCAAACGGGATGGAGTGGAGGTCCGAGATCGCTCAGGGTTAGCAAGGTTGGGAGGGATCACGCTCAAGGTAACCAATTCGACCATACAGTTCTAAGCTACCACGTGTATTTCCATATGATCACTCGGCTGAGCATAAATCTATGGCCAGCTTCATCTAGATACGGAGTCTCTTGACGAACAACCCATTACTTGTAAGCCTGGAAGCACTCCACCTAGGCTCTGTGCTGAGTTAACTTGGTAATTCTGGTAGCCTCGCACCTGCAAGCTGTGACCCACACTGGGCTCCTGTATCTCAACTCAGTATCGTCAAAGTAGTTGCATTTATCGACCCTACTCTATGCGTTCTTGCTGTTGGTAGTTACTAGTCGGAGGATCTAGAACGGCTTCTATGCACACCTCTGCTCATTATCAACAACCCCTCAATGCATTTGACCAATCACCTACCTCTACATGGCTTGAGAGTTGGGGTAACGAGACATAAGCCACGCTGCAAGGCTAAGCTCGTATAATCGTATCCAATTGAGCTTCCTGTTACAGCTGCCCTCTCTTCGGAACATCGGTACTATGAACATGTTTTGCTCCTCTTCTGCAAACAACCCGCATAAAGGTCTCCCAATCGTGTTCCTGAGCCATCTTGTTTTCAATGTTTCCACCATCCTAGCTCTAGCTAGTCTTGTCGCCTGAGGGAAGGCCCTAAATGATACACTTCGGTAATGTAAAGGCATCTCGGCGATTCTTGTTGGCCTTGCTATAAGCCAGCCTCAATGAACAGCTCACCATATATGATGTTGGTGCAAAGAACTGAACCTTGCTCGGGAAAGAGTTCAATAGCTTCCAATTCAGCTGGGATGTTAAGGTGAATAACCAGACGCTAGCACGACAAGTGTAGGGATGAGTTGAGAATACGTCCACACAAACTAGAAGAGCTGTGAAAGACATATAAAAGAGTCGATTGTCCCCCATAACTCATTCTATTTCATCACTCTTATTCTCAACTCACAATCACTCTCTCAAGACAAAGACTTTTAAGGCTTAAAATATGAAGTTCTCCACCTCGATCCTCGCTCTCGTGGCTATCGCTACTGGTGTCATGGCTAGTCCGCATGGCGCTCCTCTTCCTCCTTCTCCTCCCAAGCCCCCCAAGGCTCCTAAGCCTCCTACTTCCAACAAGCAAACATGCAACAACGGTCAGACCGCATTCTGCTGCGCCACGTCTGAGAAAGATAGTGATGTCGCTTGCGTTCCTATTTCGGTCGGTGGAATCGGCGGGATCTGCAATGGCATCCAGATATGCTGTGAGAACAACGTAAGTGGGACTAAGCTTCTCCAGATCTTACACAGTGTCTCTGCAGCGTTTTTAATAACTTCAAACAGAGCGGGAAGCAAGGCTGCAGCTTCAATACTGGCAGCGGCACCATCACCTTCAACACTGGGGGCGCTTCTGGCCCTCCTGGCCCTGGTCCCATGTAATGGGTGAATCATCTTGTCGAATTAGCTTCTGGGCACGTGAGGAGGGGTCGATTATTGGAAAGCTGGCTTTATGGCCCATTTCGCTCATTATCATTCAACTGGACCTAACGATCATTATTGTACAAGAATGGCTTTATACTGACACAGGATATTCACTGGAATTCGGAAACGTCGGAAGTGCCCTTGGTGAAGCTGTTAGTGAGGGAAGGGACCTAGCTCTTGATAGTCGTTATCAATTCCTCTCGTTTATGTATCCATAAAATTGATATGTTCAAAATCCAATGGAATCCAATTTTCCGTTGTCCGTGATAACATGTACCTACATTTTGAAATGATCAATCTCTAGCCTAGCCAGATACACATTCTTCTAGCTATAAAATTCTTACTGGCTACCACTCCAAGCCCTCTTCAAGAGATCCTTGGCATTTGTAAATTTATAATCTGGGAGAAGCTGATTCCATTCATCCGACACAGCATAGACTCCTCGATGAAACGCAGTCAAGATTCCAATTGTAGCCATCTTCGAGAAAGCTTCGACCTGCTCCTGTGGGATAGACGGTAGATCGATACGAGGATAGTTGTTTGTCTTGAGTTCTCCGGAAGCAATGTCTTCCATCTTGAGCCATTCGATCTCAAAAGGTTTCCCTTGCGTGTGATCAGTTTGGAGTCCTGACTTTTCCACTAGCAACACTTACCTCGTAGATCCTCCCCCACCTTCAAGAGTTGCCGAGTGGTAGTTGCATCCCCACGAATTCCTCCTATAACTGGCCATTCGCCTTCGTAGTCGACCGCTCGTGTAACAACATTTGCGATATCCTCGACGGATGTGTATACTATCTCATCATCAAGCGTGCCTTCGACGACAAAGGCGTGTTTCTTCTGGAAGTCGATGTTGAGGACGGTGGTGGTGATATACTTGCTGGTTTTATGGGGATGACAGAGATAATCCATGAATGCCCCAGGCTGGAATCGTGTGTACTCGAGTACCTAGAAGAGAATTAGACTGTCATCTTATAAAGAAATTCTGTTTTTATGTACCACTTTATCCGAATTGATGCTCTTGAGGTATTCAGCAACCTCGATCTTGCCGCTGTACCACGACATCACGTCAAGTGATTCGGCAAGTTTCACACCTCTGGGTCCATGTTAGAACATTCTGGTGTTCAAGAAAGTGAGTGATAAATGACTTACGTGGCCCATTCAGATGGTGCGTATCTTTTTACCCCAGCCTCAATGGCAGCGTCAATAAGTCGCTTCTGGGTGGTAGAGCCAGGGTCCAAATGGACAGCGAAGAAACACAAAACAGTATGTACACCTCTCAGCAGCTTAACCAGGTTCGACTTGTCTTCATAATCTGTCTGAATCCACTCAACACCTGGGAGTTCGGGGAATGTGGAGGGCTCCTAGATTATGTCGGTAAAGTTTAGATGGTGATGCGGGTTGAAGTGAAGAATTTACCTTTCGTACAAACGCAGTGATTTCGTGTCTTCCAGTATTAACCAGCTTATCAAGGATTTCCCTGGACAGCTCTGGTCATGTTAGGTAAGTAGAGAACAAATAGGGTGGGGTGCGTCCTACCACTTGTCGCTCCCGCAATAGCAATCTTGACCATATTGACTGATTGGTGATCGACTGACGGGTTAAGTTGTAGGTGTTAGGTGCTGGGTAAAATGACAATTTGTTTGAATGCGCTGAGAAAGCTACATTGAGAGTGGGCTATCTACTCTTTTATAGAAATCTAAGCATTTAGAAAAAAATACAACATCCCATACCAGTTGCTACAAACGGAACAGAATGTGCATCCGAATCACGTAACCTCATTTGACAAGTTAATGACTGGACGGGCCAATTGATCCGGTGGTTACGTGACCGGAGTGATCGGAACCCGACTACGCCGAATGTGGCTGGCTATGCAGCATGACAAATCCAATCTCAACATTCCCCATCTCATCATCACAGGCTTCACTGCTGTTGAACACGTTGATAATAGTTACTTTGTGGAAATGGGCGCGACAGAATCCCAAGAAGAAGTGAGCGTGAGTGTCCACCATTGTACTTTTTCACCCGATGTGCTAACTCTCCTCCAGCGACGACGCGAGCGAGGCCGGCGCTCACAAGCTGCTTTCCGTAAGCGCCACGCTCAGTCTGTTCAAGCTCTATCAGCTCAAAATAAAGTCCTCAAGCGAGGTATCCAAAGAGCTATGAATGCAGCTCATGGAGACGAACCGCCCGATATGCTCAGTGCCCTGCGTGATCTTGCAGAAGCTGCAGAATTAGACATTCCGGCAACAATCTCACACGGAAGCATGTCACAAACAAGAGGTAGTCTAGTAAGCTCTACTACCACAACTCCAGACTTGATAATTCCAGAGGCTTTCAGTGGAAATAGTCTACTTGTCGGTCCCTCACCTACCACCCACTATCGCCTAGACTGCAGCGTATGGTTGGACCCATTACACTACCTGCGCGTCTCCCTTCCCCCTCAGGACATCCTCCCGTATTTAGGGCCAGGCGCAGAATCATTCGCCGGTCTCCTCTTTTGGTCTGTCATGAAGCACAGCCAAATTGGATGCGCTCAACACCATCGCGACACGCCCACCAAGATAGGTCTTGGCCATTCCAATGCAACAAAGGGCATCAAACCTTCATTTATCGAGACCATGGCAAAAGCAAGAATCGAGTATAAAGAGACAGGATCTATCAGTCAGGCGCATGCTGTGGCGGCGGAGGATGATCTGGGCCTTGTGTTGTGTAATCTGGTTGAAGAGGATTATCGTTCTCGGGGTAAGGATCCAGATCAGTGGTTGTCATGCGTTTCTATCGAGCAGCGAATTCGAAGGCAATTTGGCCAGTCAGCAATTGACGGTCTCAGGGAAGTTGCTCTGGGCCATGCCGATACGTACTCTCAGTATCTTCTTGACGATGCCCAGTGTAAGCTCTATGATAACGCAGTATGTTTTGGAGATGGACCACGGTGGAATGTTGAGATTGTGGATAGTTTGTTTGCCTCGCTGATGAAACATATAGTTGAATCGAGTTCGGATGTTTAAACACAAGCTCACAGCATATTCATTACCCAAGAATATGTTTTGTTAAAAGACAGGTTTTTAGTATATGTAGTCGACTGTACAAATAATGATATTTAAATGGATACTATAGAATGAAAGCTTCCTTGACTAAATGAATTGATAAACCTGTAAAGCCATCTCCATGCACAAGTCTTCTTGGTCACGCAAATTTCCATGTTCGGTCTAGTAGAGACTGAAAACTGCCAATGCGGCGAAGGCAAGGAGAGGAAAAGCCGATTGCTTAGTCGCGCCGCTGACGACAACGGATGAAGGCGTCGGAGTAGAAGGTGTCTAATAATGATTACGTGAGTAATTGTTACCAAAGGGGGCAGTAAGATGACTGACAGTGGTTTCACTAGCCTTGGTAGGGGCGGCTTCAGTAGTTACCTCTGGCGGAATTATCGCCGCAGACGTTGATGGCGCATCGGCTGATACGTGAGCGGTGGAGGTTTCCAATTCTTCGGCTTGGGTAGTCTCTGGCGCTTTAATGGTAGTTGAAGCAGCGGCAACACCCGAGGGACTGGGAGAGGGAGACAGTTCACACTGCTCAGCAACCTTGCTGACTCCTTCGCCATAGTATTTCCAGATGCCATACGTATTTGCGCATTCCATGCAACGATCATAGTGCTCATTCCACTCCTCACTGTCGCAAAATCCTTTTTCACGGGCAAGCGTGATCAAGAGTCCTATCAAGATGTCAATAGTCACACCACAAATGATGGTTGAATTCTTGACGTACCACAATCCTCGTGACATTCATACTGAGGGGTACCAGGCTGCTGACGTTTCATCAGAGGGACATTGTCTGGAAACTCGAAGCGGGGATCAATAGCGACAGAAAGAGTGGCAGATGCCAAAAGAGTGTACGCGATAAACGAATACATTTTGATTGATAGTGGCGGTGATTTCGAAATTAAGGCCTAGGCAGTATTCTGGATGTGAGGTAGTTTCATTTACACAGAACGAAGGCGAACCTTTATATGGAGGTGAGCTGGACACATGCATCGGACCTCTCCTTGACGAGTGCAAGGATATTCTACGGAAGGCTGCCGCTACTGAAATTACATCGAACCGGCTATTCCGTTACATCCCGCTGATTGAGAGGAACCTTCACTGGCATTGCCTTTGTTAATTGGTGCCAGACCGCTGCAATGGCCTGATGCCAAGCGAAGCCGAGCGCTCTAGGCCAACAAGCCCAGCACCAAACTACTCACAAATCAGCATATCCGATATCGCTCAAGGTTTTGTTCAGGAATCCAGGCCCAAAAGGGACTAACGGGGGGGTCGCCTGGGCTTTAGTGACTAACACAGAATCACGAAGTGTGGGTAACCGGCCAGTAAGAGCGTCAGGATGCATCAAAATCTTATCTGATCATCTGATAAGCAGGGTATGTTCCGCAGCGTAGACGGACAGTTGAGCTCATCAACCAAATCAGATGTTTGCCATCCATGTTACATCGCAATATTTCTTGGTATGTTGATTGCAAAAGGTCCAATCCGTTCTTGGCAGCTGAAAAGTCGCGCACACCATTTGAAAGAACCGGCATGTGAGAACGGGGCATGGCCATATATCACGGGCATACTTCCCTCAGCTTCTGCAAATCGTCGTTTTTGTTCACATCCTAGTCATTACTTCATCTCTTTCAACTCCTTCACATCATCATGTTCCGAAATCTCCTTCTCCTGGCTCTACTGCTGTTGGTATCTGCTCAAGATGAGCCTCCCACCGAAGCAAGCGTCACTGATGAGGACATGGGCCCTGCCGCCTTTATGTGGCCCCCGGATAGAGTCTGGTCTGGGGATATGGATAACAAGGGTCCTTGTGGATCCCGTGCGTCAGCAGGTAACAGAACTGAGTTTCCACTAAGTATGCTTTCTTGCCCCCGAGTGTTTTGCTCGATACATCTGCTTATTTCTAATTCAGCTGGTGGTGCCGTAGCGCTGGTTGGTCAGGATGACTACTACAGCTCAAAGATTAGTATCTCCTACTCTAATGGTAAATGTCCAAACTTGCCCGAGTCGCTATCAACTATTACTAATGAGATCATTCATCTAGATCCAACCTCGAACGGTGACTTTGAGACATTGATCCAAGAGAAGAGTATTGCAGATCTCAATCCAGGTCACAGCTGTGTCGAAGTCCCTGACGCACCGTCCAAGGTCTCAGCTGGCGACAACGCAACTCTGCAGATTATCTACCGTGCTGATTGGGACGCTCCCCACAACCAAACTTTCTACGCCTGTGCCGACATCACTTTTGTTGAGAAGTCCAAGTTCAAGTTTGAGATACCATGCTTCAACGCTACAGAACCTGGTGATGATGATAAGAAGGCTGGTGCGACCGCTGACCCAAACCCTACTGCTACTCATAAGTCTACCTCGACGAGAAGTTCTGAAGATCCTAAATCCGACGATGATACGTCGGGTGACTCCAGGAAATTGAGTGGCGGAGCTATTGCTGGTATTGTCATCGGAGCTGTTGCTGGTTTGGTCTTGATACTCGGGGCTGGGTTATTCTTTTGGCGACGTAAACAACAGACCAAGAGAAACTCTAGGATCGCTCGCATGGAAGACAATGCCAGGAAACATCAATTGGCGACCGATGGTGCATCATAATCTAGCATTTAAAATGACATGATATGATGGCAATAGAAAGGAGGAGCTATGGCTCTGGTGTTATTTATTCCATGCTATCATTTTCGGAATCACATACCTTATTCAAACAGATAGAATGGTGCCCAGTAGATACCTAACTTTAAGAGCCTGAGTTTCCAGAGTACTGCCACAGAGAAGATTCAAATTAAGTATTGTAAGGTTCTAAAGGGCTTACATTGGCAGAGTGCCATCTCTTCCCAGTACCTAACGGCATCCCGTCGTCCAGTCTATCCTAATGTAGCTCAACTCTTACGCCCTAAAGTCTCCTTACTCATTGTACCGACGAATTTGAACACGGGTTTTTGAAACAAGCAATGGACTACGAATGGGATTCTCTAAATAATGGGGCGTGAGCATCAATTGTTATTATTACGAGAGTCCCTCAAAACATGTGGCTTCCTTGCCGGCAACAGTCCGAGGCGCTGCCAGGTCCTAGTAGTCAGTTCTGGCTAACATCGAACGCGCTTTGGGTAATTGCTAGAATACTGAGTCACAGCATGATCCTTGAAGCTAGTGGATATTTCATCAATATATATAGAAAGACTATACAAGAAAAATTGAGTTATCTAGTTATTAAGACGATGCATATTTTTTCCTGCGACGCAAACAGTCAAACTTTGAGCCTGTCAGGCTGTCCAAACAGGGCAGTATGAGTTAGGGCTCGGGACTGGATACAGGTTTTTCCGATCCCTTCCAACGGAGGAAACAAAGAATGCCTCAGGCTTGAAATAAACACGTAGATCAAAACAAGATTCCTGTTATCCACTTTCTTGCTAACCTATCAATGGTCGCCGCTTACAGTCTTACCATCAAGAACAGGTTCCGCCTGCATTTGATGTAAGATCCAAGCCCACAGGGTCACATCCGGACTAGAAATTAGGTATCTAGAGCGATCAAGTAACTAGCAGCCAATAAGTTCTGCTCTATTGCATTGCAGTCAACGCCCTTGAGTAAGTAAGATGAGATCTTGGAACTCTAGCCTCAAAGCAGTGCGGAGTATCAAGGAAGGATAAGCTTACTATCTACCTACTTTATGAACAGAGCAACTTCACCGTCCCTTCATACCTTGCTCTGCGTACTGGAGGGGAAGGGATATCGTAGATGATCAAATACACCAAATTCACAAGTCATCACGAAATACTCGCTATCAATTGGTCGCCCTACACACGGAGACAAACTCTCCAAGGATCTAACGTCAGCACTAGTTATATGCTGCGCCTCTCACAATCTAACAAAGCAGGTATTTAAGTATCTGAAGAATTACCCATACAATGGACACTCGCTTTGTATCACTACTCCATTGATAGACACTTTACTTTCATCAATCAACATGAGCACGCCGCAGAAACCATGGGTCGATGGACCTTTTAGCATGATTAGTGCTTCTAAAGCGGGAGATTCGGTATGATTCGAAGATGATTGCAATGCAGATGTGAATAATCTTCCATAAATTACATGTCACTGACTAGCTATGCCCAGTTGGCCAAACGAGCCACAGGTGCTAGGCAATGCGCTGCCGGCATGACTGTTGTGCACAACCTTTTTCTTCGTGGCGTCAACGCCATCTATCTCCAAGCAATCAACGTTTCTCAGCGCGGTTCCAAGAAGGATAAGCTGGATTTTGCATGCTTCGCCTGGTCATGGAGCGAGGAAGTGCTTGCGCACCACAACGCTGAGGAGACGGACATCTTCCCGGAGATAAACAGAATATCTGGCGTGCCAGGATTGATGGACGCAAACATCGAGGAACACCACCTTTTTCATGAGGGTCTGGACGTTTTCAGGGACTATGTTGGTAAAGTACGGAAAGAGGAAGAAGAACTTGATGGCGAGAAACTCATCAAGATCATCGACTTGTTCATGCCAGTTTTACGAACGCATTTGGAGAATGAGATTGAGACCCTGGTTGGTCTGGAGAAGTATGCGGATAAGTGTAACTGGGGCGAGTGGTTCGAGAAAAAGGGTGCTGAGCTAGGCAAGAAAGCCATGAGCACCTCGACTGCTCGAAATGAACTTCTTCCCTTGGCCATGGTCCTTCACGACAAGACATTTGAAGGAGGAATCTGGCAAGACTTTCCACCTCTGCCATGGATCGCCCTGGTCGTTGTTCGTTGGATGTTTGTTGGTACCCATAAAGACTGGTGGAGGTTTTCAGGGTGTGACTCTTATGGCGTACCGAAGGACTTGCCATTTGTGTGAGTTTTGGGTAGCTCGAGTTGATGAACAGAGGCATACCGCGGTGCATCCACTGCATTTTCCTTTGTCATAGACTGTCTTTGGTAATGGGACGGTATACATCAGGGCAGAACAATAGGCTGACAAGGCAGACCTATGACGATGATTTATGCTTGCCTGAAACAGGAAAACAACCAATACCTTTGAACAACGTGACGTTCTTCTCTATATCTCATATTAATCCAGGTTCCAACATGGTCTAGAATCTGGATTCAGGCAGAGCGATAACTGCTATGAGCAAAAGTTTCTATGATACCATCATTCATAATGCATGGTCTAAAGTAACTGTTTCCAACACTCCGTCGGACTTTTTCGTTTTAACTAGTGTTGGTTCGTTAGTGCTCGATTGATCAATTCGTCTAAGCAGTTACCTTTCTAAGCACAATCAAGCTAACACATCTTGATATCCTCGCGGGGAAGGGCTTCCGGAAGCCGGGTCTGCTCAGGCTTCACGAAGTATGCCAAAAGTGATCCCACTCAGGCAATGGATGCATGCTTCCTTCCACCCGGTTCATGCAAGGGCAATCCACCCTGAAGTAACGGCATATTTGTTCTGGAAAGGGAACCAGGCCAGGGATTGATGTAGCATGCATATATGTACTAGGGTTTGCTGATACGACGGGACAGAACCAACAGCTATATTATTGCCGAGCCTTGTATAAACTGCTTTGACTTGAGAAAACGCTTGGACTTGCAAGTTACATATTCTGCTGAAATATCCTTTCTTGTAAATCCGCGATAAGACGCAAATGATAACCGTGCTGTACGAAACTCACTTTGCCAAGCGACGGGCAGGATTTTGCCGAATGAAACGCCCCAGGGCTATTGTGACGATCTTTGCTGTCGTAGTATTCGCATGCAACTCAACCCGCAAATTACTCCGCCGATTCGTCAGATTGCTTGCATTTTGGGTACGCGATATATGATTCTGTTTAGTGTAAAAGGGGAGAAAGGCAAAAAATAAGCTTCGAAGAAGGGAGGCTGGAGGTATATCAGTTTCAGCTAGACAAGGTCTTTCGACATCTGAGCGTATCATCGACGACAGCAATTCTGAGGCGACTTGTCAATGTGATGTGTATGTTTGCCTGCCGCTTGGACATCAGGTAGCCAATCCCCATCGCACTATCATATCATATGGTCCATGTGACACGGCACACATTTGAACCAACACAATTGACGCCTCAGCATACGCAAACCCGGTCTGCCTTTAAGCAGTTTGCAGTAAGGATAGGCTTCGCAAAACAAGCCAACAACCAACAACTACTACGCTGCTGCGGTACGGGCCCGCGGACCTGGAAATAAACCTTCGCTAGTAAACACGCCAGTACGTGTCAGGGGCCCAAGTCGTGAACTAGCGTTGTTCGCGCGCCTTTTATCAGACTACGCATCGGTAGTCTAGTCTCGGCAGTGTCTGCCTTGGAAGGCTCGCAGTAGTTTCAGGAGCATAGATGGAGAAAAAGCACACTCACTGTGCAAATTCGGGTGGGATTGATTCAACTGGAGACATGCAGGTGGAGTAAGGTTGCATCCCATCATTTGGGCAACCTACGCCAGTCCACGACGAGGCGAAGAGACCCTAGTCACAGCAGCTTGTCTTTATTAGCCGAACTCTCTATCCCTGCCATATCCAACGGTTTTTCGCGTCGGTTTGCCCTGCCAAAATGCGAGAACAATACACCGCTCATTTCTGCCGTTTGCTATGTAACCTCGCTAAGTTGAGTTATATCATACGAGATAGCCCTTTAAGACTATCAATTCAGCTTTTAGTTATTTTACGAAAATATCAGCTACTGTCTCTGGCTTTGTACCCCAACTTGTTTCCTCGATATATCCATTCATAGCCCTCTTTCCACAGCTTCACTATGGAAACAATGTCGCCCCTACAGCAGGCCCTGCCTTCTCTTCACATTTTTCTCACAGCCGAAGATTTCCGAGACCTCGGCATGACGCCATGGTTCAGTTATTCTGTTACTCTGCCCGAGCGTCCAATCCCCAGCGCGTCCGACCGACCTACGATGGAGACTGAGCGCCTCTTGATTCGACCTCTTACAATGAAGGACCTTGATGCATTCCACGAACTTCGCCGAATTCCCGAAATCCAGAAGCACTCAACATCACGTGGTCGTGCCAATAAAGACAAGGACGAGACTAGTCGTCAGCTGCACTCTTTAGTGCAAGATGACCAGAGCCATTGGATGTTTGGAGCATTTCTCAAGTCGACCAATGAGCTTATAGGTGAGGGTGGCCTGACAGACGTTCTTGCCATGGCCTCATCGATTTCTGGCTGGCCAGAAGCTGAATTCCTTATCAAGCCTGAATATTGTCGTCAAGGATACGGAACGGAATTATACAGGGCTATCATGGACTCTTGGTGGAATCTACCCCGCGAGAGGAGACGGCACCAGCTTATGCCCTTGATCGCTCCCGGGAAAGAACCTGGTGATAAAGTACCCGAAGGTGTCGTGTTTCAGTGGGAGGCTGGCAATGATGCCGCCACCAACTTCTTCGCCAAAGTTTTATCACAAGAGCCTGTTGCGGTCCAGGGTGGCTGCGAGAGTATTGATACTCGCGATGGCAGAGAAGGGCAGCTCATTACATGGAGTGGTACTCTGGCCGCCAACCCTAGGCCTATGGTGGAAGACGAAGACTCTGACTGAAAGGACCAAATTATATCAAAATGTTGAACGGCAGAAGCCGGGCCTAACGGTGGACCTAGCATTTGGGCGTATTCAGCATCACAAGCGGCAGATCGTCATGAACGATAGCATTATTTATGATACACAATCTTTAATCATGACTACTCGGATATAGAGTGGCATCAAGACGGCAAAGAGCACAACAGGTGAACATACTCATGATTACAAAATTTCTCCTGTACTGTCAGTGGTGCAAGTTAGTGATCTAAAAGATTCGCCTATGAGATGGGGATACCTGAAACAGGAGAGAAGCGTGGATCCCTACCCCCGGTCGAGAATTCCTGTCTCGAGTTGTTTGTCTATGTGACAAGTTTATTAGGTGTGAGGAGAAATAAGTAAAAACAGGTACATGTGATCAGACGACGTATAACCAGTTGCTTTAAGGGAAATAGCCTCTCATACTGAGAATGTAAGCTGGCTAGATGATCGCAGCTTTTTATAATCTTGGGTATATCTTTGATCAGGCCTTTTTATGTAAGGCCCTCTCCGATAGCATCCATTATCCTGCATTGAGCCTCAGCAGGTGACACAACTGATATGCAGCCAAGCATGCATGGCTGAAGAGTGTCGTATTGCATCGTGAACGTATTCTTTGCTTATCTCAAGCCCTGACCCTCAAGGGAAAGCACCCCAGTAATGCGGCACGGCATACTTGAGAGTCGGTAATCAGCACAGTGTTTCCCATTCAGGGCTTTCATCTCCAGCCCATAAGGTAATGGGCCAATCAATCCGTTCACATCTCCTTGCCGCAGACTTGGATGGCTGACCACCAAGGCTAAACCTTATTCCAGATCGATGTTGCCAATCAATCACACTGCCATCCACCTTGCTGTCGCCCGAGATATCCATACTTTTTGCATAATCGCTGATAAAACCAGTGCCTCTCAATACCTCGTGAACCGATATGAGACGCTCCAAGTATGACGGGGCACTTTGCACGAGCTACCTTCGGATTTGATACCGTTCCAAAGGTCCTGTTGTAACTCAGGTGTATGATGTAGCCTATCCGCACCACAGAGCTTGTCTTGACATCCTCTCCATGACAGAATAGCATGAGGACTCTACTCTACTTGGGATATTCTTTCGAGAAAGATAATTTAATGAAATAGGAGTTATTCATGTGTTTACGTCATTTCGGAATCTCTCATACTTCCTTTGTTACCGCGGGCTTTCGGAGCTCAATTCCGAACGACCGAAGCCCTAAAAATAGCTACTGATAAGATATGATAAGATGCGATACGCACGCACAATTTTGAATGGCTGTATGCAGACAGTAGTTCATGCAAACTCTTACAGCTACTTTATACGGTCGCATTCTTCCTGACCGTAGATACAAGTGTTTAAAACGTTGTCATCTACCTGGCGAGCTGTTTCAAAATGTTTGTCAACCCAATTCCCACGACCCTTGTGGATATAGGGTCCTACAAGCTCGAAATGGCTGTCCACGGCCCGCCCCGACAAGCCCACAGCCCCATCGTGGTCATTATTCCCGACATCGCCAGTAGTATAAAAGAATGGGCTGCTGTCACTCGCACCCTGGCAGAGTCCATGAGTGTTGTGAACTATGAGCGTGCAGGGTATGGAAAAAGCGAAGCAGCTCCTCAGGGTGACACGAGATCTGCTGGGGAGATTGCTATGGAGCTACATACGCTTCTGCGGGTGGCGAAAATCACGCCTCCATATATAGTTATCTGTAATGGCTATGGTGCTGTAGTTCTTGGAGAATTTCTGAAGTTGAGGGGCTTAGTCCAGTTCAAGGGTTTTGTGTTTTTGAATGCAAACTTTGGGGACACGTCACTGACCTTGATGAACCCATCTGTCCAAGCCATGCAAAAGGACATTGATGTTCTGAAGTTGTGCTATGGGAAAAGTCATTGTTTGAGTGATTTAGAATGGGACGCGTTGTTAGAAGAGGATGCGTGCTCCGAACACCGCGCTACAGCGGAGAGCGAGATTGCAAAATATCGTACTTCCCAGGGGGTTGATAGCTACGATAAATTCTCGCGTCTTGAAAAACACGACTTAAGACGCGTACCTCTTGTAGTGTTACACGTGAGTTCTGCTGTTGATATCGGCAAGATTTGCGCTGAAGGGTATCGAATTGGGGACGGCACAGATGCTGATAAAGCCACAATTCGTCAAGTTATCGATGAATCGATTAAAACGGAAGAGGAAGTGCAAAGAAATTTATCACAATTGTCTGGACGATCCAAGTTCCAGCATGTTGAGGGCTCTGGGCCAAAGATACAGTTAACCGCTCCCAGGATTGTTGCGGATGCTGTTACGTGGACTTTGATGGAGGATCAAGGCTGGATGATGTGTGGTGTACCATATTGATTCGCATGCTGCTCACTTGATGGAAAACACGAGCACTGGAGAGCGGGGGATTGCATCGCACGTTTTGATTCTCACTTTGAACCAACTAAACCCCAGCTCCCCTCAGGACGCCTTTAAGGTCAAGATTTTGTATTTATTAGCATTTGAATAATTCAGATTGAGGGAAATGAGTAAAAGCCTCGTGTTGTCTCCCAAACTTTCGTATTCTTTGTAAATTGCAATTATTTCCTTCTGTCTAGGGTAACCCATTTCATAATCCTTGGCGTTTCTGATCTTCGGGTGGCGCCCGTCAAAGCGGCATCTCCATGAACCGCGCGCTAAAACAACGAATTCGCAAGCGCCGAAGCCACGGTCTTTGTTTCAGGTCACGGACTTTTTCACCAAACATCAATGACGATCTTCGTCCCTCATCATCTGCAGGCGCCTCAAGCGATACCTGGTATTCTGTTACTCTTGCTCCCAAGATAATGATGCAGACACGAGAATTGCTTTTTCCCTGCTCGAGACGGACCACTTCTAAGAAAAGATCAAGGCCCACTCCAATGCAGAGAAAAGACTTGGAAAACATGCTATTCCCAGACTCCATCTCGTATATACGGTGCTAATGCACAGAATAAGAAGAATTGACGTGGTGAGTTGATTTTCTTTGTGTCTAGGCCTTCCTTTTTCTCGGCTCCTTCAACTCCAATGGTATTGGACGGTGGGAGTCGGAGCTTGCAGGGATATCTTGACCAACCACACGCACAGATCGATGTCTTTGTAGGCGCTTGGTGGGCAAAATGTCCAATTATAGCACACAATCACAGCACGGGAGCGGGCCAAACACGAGGCCTTGCGTGTTTCGTGTGGGTAAAAAAGACAAGACATTTTCTTTGATTAGAACCGGTTCTGCGGCTAGAGCAAGAGTCCCTGTCCAAGGTGTGAGCACCCCATTTTTACACTCAGCTAATTCTCCATGATCGACGGGTATTTTTGGAATTAATTGACAGATCCACAATCAGATGTCGGCGCTTTCAGCCCAAACCAGCTCATCCAACCACGCATCCACTGACCGCCCTGTCAATCTCCTTTGGGATGACCTCACCCTGCTTTGTTCTCTATGCAAGCGCCCGTATTCAAGCTGAACCTATGGGGTCACTGCCAATTTTGGATCAATGTCGCTGGACAATCGCTTCTTTGCGCGTAAATCACGTATATCAATATCATGTCAACTTGGTATAAAGATTCTTACAACACCGTTCCATTATACCCTTCTCTTTCTTCAGCAACAGTTTCACTTTCGTTTTCTTTTCCTAGTATCTTTCATTCGCTTCCAACATTCGTTGATACTTTGCAGAAAAGATGAGAAGCTTCTTTCTTTTCGCCGCTGCTATCGCGGCCAATGCTGCCGTCTTGCCCAGGGGCAACTATGACTTGCCTCCTAGCTGCGAGACTTCGACCGTTTATGAAACTCAGACGCTTACTGTTGGCGACTGTCCCTCGGATGCTCCTTATTGTCCTCCTCCTCAATTGACAACCAAGACAGTCGCTGTTCCAACAACCATCTGCCCCAACTCTCCCGAGACTCCTGTTGAGCAGAACACCGAGCCTGCTGGTCAGGAAACCACTCAGTACACTCCTCCTCAACCCACCAGTGATGCTCCTACCCCCGAGGAGACCACTTCAGAGGCTGCTCCTATCGACACCACTCCCTATGCTCCTCCTCCTGTTCCCACTGTCGCCACAGAGGTTGAGGATACCACCGAACTTGCTCCTCCTGCATCCACCTCTGAAGTAGTCAGCAAGCCCATTGCAGAGACCACTGAAGCCCAAACCCCCACTGGTGTCTATCCTCCTCCTGCCAACACCCAATCTACTGAGGCTGGGCAATATTCTTCTGCTGAGGTCCCTACTGCACAAGGTACCTCGGCAACTGGCCTGTACCCTCCTCCTGCTGGTACTCCCTCAACGGAGGCTGGCCAAGACGCTACCACTGATGTTCCCACTGAGGCTTCAACTGAGGAAGCCTCAACTGCGCAAGCCACCTCTGAGACTGGCTTGTACCCTCCTCCAGCCAACACTCCATCTACCGTTGCTGGACAGGGCTCCACAGCTGAGGCTTCTACTGATGTTTCTACTGCTGAAGCTACCTCCACTACGGGCGTCTACCCCCCTCCCGAGGATACCCCTTCCGTATCCACTCAGATTGGAGAGTCTACTGCGGACGTCACCACTGCAACTGGCTTGTACCCCCCTCCTGCTCAGACTGATTCCACCAAATCTGCTCAAGACACCACTGAGGCACTAACCCAAACTTCTGAGGTTACTCCACCTGAGAGCACCGATGTCACTCAGGAAGGATCTACCGTTGTTGGCAGCTCCACCGACGCATACCCTCCACCCAAGGGCACCGAGACTACTCAATCTGCACAGGGTACTACTGAGGCTCCTACCGCGACCACTGAGTCCACCTCTCCCGAGACCACTGGTGTCGAGAGTGGAGTTGAGACCTCTACTACAGACTGGACCACATCAACCGTCTACACCACCAACGTCTACACTGTGACCTCTTGCCCTCCCGAGATTCCCGATTGTCCCGCTGGAAATAAGGTCGTAACTGAGACCGTTGCTGTGTCTACTACTATCTGCCCTGTTACCCAGAATGGCGAGACTCCTGCTCCCAAGCCCACCGAGTCTGGACATGAAGGGACCGAGACTGCTACTGTCTCCAAGCCTGCTGAGACTGAGACCGAGAAGATCCCTGAGCAGTCCGAGAGTGCTAGCTCATCTGGTGCTTACCCTCCTCCTGCCAATCATACCTCTCAGACTACCGAGGGAGGCAGCGGTGCTGAGACTACCGCTCCTGTTGAGACGCAGACTGTCCCTTCTGAGGCTGGGACTGAGACTATTCCTGTCGGGACTGAAACTGCTCCCGTTAAGACGGAATCCACCCAGCCCGCTGCTGAGTCTTCCACTGGAGTCTATCCTCCCCCCAAGCCTCACACTGAGACCGAGATTACCGGAACAGAGACAGCCACCGTCCCTGCCGAGACTCAGCCTGCGACTGCATCATCAACTGGTGCCTACCCTCCTCCCAAGTCCGTCACAACCGAGGGCACTGAGACTGAGACCATCTCTGAGCAGCCCAGCCAGACACAGCCTGGTACCGAGGTGACTAGCAAGTTCACCACCTCAACTGTGTTCACAACCACTGTCCGAACTATCACTTCTTGCCCTCCTGAAATCCCCGACTGCCCTGGTAACAAGCATGTGGTGACTGAGACCATCGCTATCTCTACCACCATCTGCCCCGTCACTGAAGCTCAACAAACCAAGCCTGCTACTCTCACCCAAGAGAAGCCTGCCACTGAAACCGAGGGTCAGTCAACTGTCCCCGCTACCGAGTCTGAGGAACAACCTACCAAGCCTGCAACTGGTATTGAGGAACAATCCACTCAACCTGCTACTGAGACAGAGGGCCAGTCAACTGTACCTGCTACTGAGACTGAGACCAAGCCTGCGACTACTGGCGGTGCTGAGAAGCCTTCTCAGTACCAACCTCCTAACCCCGAGACAAAGACTGTCACCGAAAGTGAGGAACTGCCTACTCACTCAGTGACCGGTACCGAGCAGCAGCCCAAGCCTACTGCTTCTGTTAGCACCACTGAGTTCACTACCTCAACTGTTTACACTACTAATGTCTACACGGTTACTTCTTGTGCGCCTGGAGTGCCTGACTGCCCTGCAACCCCTCATGTTACAACTGAGACTGTTGCCATCTCTACTACTGTTTGTCCTGTGACTGAGGTTTCTTTCAGCAAGCCCGCCACCAAAGTGCAGCCTACCAAGGTCAACACTGAGCCTGCTGCCACTGAGCCTGCTGCCACTCAGCCTGCCACTGAAGAGCAGCCCAGCAAGCCTGTTACTGGTGGCCAGTCTGGAGCTGGATCTACTCTGCCTGCTTCCACTACCGAGTACACCACTTCGACTGTTTACACTACCAACGTCCGTACCGTGACTTCATGTGGCCCAGAGGTCCCTGACTGCCCGCTCACTCCTCACGTCACCACTGAGACTATTGCTGTTTCCACCACTATCTGCCCTGTAACTGAGCAGCAACAGACCAAGCCCAAGCCTACCGAGCCCAAGCCTACTGGACCTCACCCAACTGAGCCAGCAAAGACCACCGAGTTCACTACCTCGACTGTCTATGCCACCAGTGTCCGAACTGTCACCACCTGCGGCGCCGAGAACCCTGATTGCCCTCAGACTCCCCATGTCATCACTGAGACCATCGCAATCTCTACCACCGTCTGCCCCGTTACTGAGCAGGGGTCTTCTCCTACCAAGCCTGCCTCTCCTGACCATCCTTCCAACCCCGGAGAGCCCAGCGAGCCTGGTAAGCCCACTGTACCAGAGCACCCTACCCAGCCCGCTGGCGGCGAGCCACCTGCTCCCACCACGCTTATCATCACAACCGGCTACTCTACTTCTACTGTCTACACCACCAACGTCCGAACTGTCACTGCTTGCGGTCCTGGCGTTGCCAATTGCCCTGGTACCCCTCATGTCACCACTGAGACTATCGCTATCTCTACCACCATTTGTCCCGTCACCAAGACTCAGGTCGTCCCTGGCCCTGGAGCCACCTACGTTCCAGGCCCTCACAAGCCCAGCAACTTGACATCCACTCTTTACACCACCAAGTACTTCACTGTTACTGCCTGCCCTCCTACTGTCACTGACTGCCCCATTGGTGCTGTGTCCTCGTCGGTCTACGCTACAGCCACCACTCAAGTTCAGCAGTGGAACCCTTCCAACACCAAGGGCTATCAGCCTCCTGCCCCTACCAAGGTTGTTCCTCCTATCGTGGCTACCACCTTCTACCGAACTACCACTAAGGGCTACGAGACCCCTGTCAACACCCCCATCAACACTCCCAAGCCAATTGAATCTTCCACCGAGACTCCAAAGCCTGTTGAGACTCCTGTCACTACTTCCAAACCTGTCGAGATTCCTGTCACTACTTCCAAGCCGGTTTCCACAGCTTACGCTGTTCCCACTTATCCTGTTTATTAAGAGTCCTGTACAAGCATCTCCATGTGTCCGGAACCATGCGAGCAACTACTGCATATAACTCAGAATGAGTTACTTTAATGACTTTTATGACCTGTTTTGATATTAGACATTTTGCATACGGAGGAAACATAGTTTATAAACAATACTGCAAATACAACAGCAAGTTTTCATCTTTGATTAGAATGGCCCGCAATCGCTGTTTAGTGATTGGTTCCAACTTCTCTATGGCCCTGTTACAGTCACTCAACTTGTACGTATTGTGGTCCTGGGAAGGAAACCTCAAACTAAATCATGTGACTGGTATTTTAGTTTGAGCTGAAGATATCCATTCAGTACCAGACACCTCTAAGTCTGGACGCTTTCCCTTGCCACATTGTTTGCACCAATGAAGCCAAAGATATTCATAGGTCAGACACTCCGATTAGTACATCCCAATTCCGGCAATCACTGAAGCTCAGGTGACTTCGTAGTCTATTGCCATGGTGTGACATTGAGAAGAATCATGTGAGAAAGGTCCGGGCTGAGCGCATAAGCGTGTAACACAACGACTGAGACAAGTGTCAGCTGCGGGTAGCTATTCGATCTTGTGATCTTTTCCATTGCTACACGACCTTGTGAATGTTTCACTATCCTGTCGTACAAAGACGAACCCGATCGTACTATCCATATCAGTCACTCAAATCATGCCAGTGTCATGAATAAGGTACAAAATACAATCACATCCATTCGTGAGCTTGTCAAGTGACCTCCTAGTAGTCAATCTTGAAGCTAAACTCATCCTCCCAATGCATCGCCCAGTACCTATCCCAAATCTTCTTAGTGATGGGGCCGACCTTTCCATCCTTCACAGGATTATCATCAAGTGTAGTAATGGGCATAATACCCCCTGCAGTCGTGCACATGAAGATCTCATCGGCTTGGTATGCCATCTCGATCGGAACGACCTCGACACGAATATCATAGCCACATGACTTGGCGGCGTCAATCACACTCTTCCTGGTGATGCCCTCCAGACATCCGCGGTCGGGAGTGTAGAGCACGTCATCCTTGATGATAACAATGTTGAATCCGGAGCCTTCGGTCAGATTGGTATCTCCATCTGTCAGAAATGGGTACGTGGCGCCTCGATCGCTTGCCTCAAATAAGCCACGAGTTAAATCGCTCCATTGAAGGTTCTTGATCGTGGGATCCATTGAACCAGGGGGAATTCGTCGAACTGTTCGAGCGATAATAGCACGGCCGCCTTCATATTGGTCTTTAGGAGTCTGCACCCATACGAATGGCTGAATAAACATATACAGGTTGTTGTTGAGAAGTTCCTCCGGCCGATGTCCACGGACGCCTGTCAGACCGCGTGTAACAATCAATTCGACAAATGCGTCTTTGATCTCACTCTTGGCCACCATCTCAATCAAAGTCTTCTTGATCTCCTCGCGAGGAATTGGAAATCGAAGGCGCATCTTCTTACAGCTGGCCTCGAGGCGCTCGAGATGATCATCGAGGCGGAAGAAGCGTCCGTCCCAGACCGAGGGCACGTCGTAGGTCAAGTCACTGTGCATAAAGCCCTCATCAAGAAGAGGAATGCGGGCCTTGTGTAAGGGGACCAGTTCTCCTTCCACCCAGGCAACTCCTTTTGCGAGTTCATTATCGCTTTCTTCTAGCGTCGCTTTTCGTTTATCGTAGCCGGAGAAGACTTTATCCATGGTCGTCATCTTGACTGGGAGTGAATAATTCTGAATTGTGTGTGATTGAATGCGTGATCAAGCTAATCAAGGTGTCTGTTTGCTGAATCCAGTGATGCCCCCAAAGCTAGAAGAATCCAGTATCCCTTTTATAGCTATTTTCCGCAGAGCTGAACTCCTTGAGGCGTTTGACTTACTCCGCGCCATTCCGGATAAAGTGTCATTGGTACCGCCTCGGTAGTTGTCAGATCCCCCGATTCCGTCTTGGGTAACACTGGTAGGTGCGGGTGAGATCAGATCATCAAGATATCTCCCGACGCTGGTCGCGCCGGGATTTCCATGACGAAACTACCTTATCTCTGCTGAGTGGCGCTCTTAAAGTTCAGTAGCTTGGATCGGAGATGCCGAGAGTGATCGAGCAACGGGAGCTTCACAAAACACATGACAGCCTGACTTGGATTACAGATAGTGACCAACGAACCAGAAACCACGTACAGCTGCAACCATCTTCTCCCTTGGCCCAAAGGGTCTTAATCAGGGAATAATGAGAGACGGGACAGAGAAGGCTGAAACACAGGATGGTCGGGTGATTGAGTCGAAACAGGCTAGTGGCCATTCCTCAGATTGACGCTCTTATCCTATCCAGCTCTACCCTGTAGGATGCTAAAATATCCATCGTTGCTTTCTAGGCCAACATGAAGGATAATATGAAGGAGTAAGATGGAAAGAAACAACTGATAAGGAAACTGTATGTTTGAAGTTGTCCATGGACTCGGGGAGATGTACCACAGAACGAAACTAAGACCAAGATGAGAATAGAAAGATGAGAAACTGGACTGTTTAAGACCCTCATCATACATTTTCATGCTTAGCAGGCTTCGAAGATTGTTGTGTGATAAAAATGACAAAATGATAGTATCTAGCATCCGGCCGGAGTTCACCACGCCGTCTTGAAAGCTTTCCAGGTTCAGCCACCAGAATCAAAGCCGCTCAGCGCGGCCATCCACTCAACGGCAAGCAGCAGCACAACCTGATATAATGTTAGCATAAGATGAAGCTTGGCAACGGAAAAAAAACAACCGGTTGCGGTTCCGATACAATCAGTGTTCCCAGCCTCGCCACTGCAGCCCATTTTTCTGAGACATGCCGCGTAGCCATACATACAAGACCCATCCGTTGTTGCGTACTGGCAAGGCGAAAAAGGATCAGAGCAAGGGCACGCGTTGCGGAATGACCAAAAGTGGTCGTTCAAGAAATCTGGAACAGTGGCTGCATCGCCATAATTCTGCCACTGGCCTCCCTGGCAGTCTCGCTCTCTATCATAGATGTTACCGAGGGCTTCTTCATGTGGATCAGTACGCCTGGTCGACTAACCGGTAGAAAGTCGTGCATCCTTGTCCCCTGACAGAGCTTCCTTGATCCCCTGCGCCATTCATGTTCCCTGGGCACTTTTAGTAAATTCCTTTGACTTCAAGGTCGCAGATAATGGCTTATACAGCAATTGTTATCGTCATTTCGAGCCTCGCGGTGAGATGAGCCTCCAAAGTTGGAGTGTTCGTATAAAGTGAAATCTCGAGCCGAGACTGCCACGACGAGCAGGGTCATTACAAAAGCAGAAATGTACATGATGATAGGATGAATTGTTAAATTTGATGTTGAGGATCGTGCTCTGGGTGTCACAAGTATGTTTGATGGACATGAATTTGGAAAGCAGAATACACGCCAGTATTTATATCCTCTCACGAGGGATTCCTGCACTGCCTCTTCAAAAACATATAGCGTCTGCCTTCGGAATGGGAGGATCACATCGTCCAACGTCAGCTTACATGCTTCTGGAATACCCCCCCCATCGATACTTTACATTGTCTAGGGCCATTAAGGTCAGTGGTATTGAAACCAGGCATCGAAGCACTACTCAGTCCCTCCGTGTTATGTACAGACCTGCCTATCGTAGAACCAAGCTAATTTAGAGATAGTCTGGTCCATGTAGCCCGTAGAAAGTCTATCACCTTGGGGGACACCATTTACTTGAACGACTAGAAAAGATCAATGTCCATAGACTAGGACCTGCTCCATATTCTTGATTGCTAATCGTCTAAGACTCATGAGCTCATCTTTTCATTCAATGGTGAGTTCGATAGACTAAAGCCAGAGTGAAACTCGAGCCTAGCTACTGAAGTAGCGCGCTGTCACTCAGTAGGAGACATGTAGCAGACATCAATCGTTCGTACTGTCGAGATCATTCGAAACAAAAGGCTTTAACTTCTCTTGGAACACTTACCTACAGCGACAGTGGCATATAATGCAACAAATCTCGGCCTACCAATTAGGTATCTAGTGCTTAGCGGTAATGTAGTATGTCTCGGACCAGGATCCTGCATTGGGACCAGAATTAGTCTACTTGTCAGCTTACAGTTGGGATCCTAGTCGTCGAGACACTGCTGGGCAACCATATTATTGACCGCGATATCGATGAAGACGTTCGAATACAACGAGACAGAAATGACACATAACGTCAAGCGGGATGTTTCCGTTATCTGTAGGTCTTAACAAGAAGCAAGATCACAATTGTCTAACCTTCTTGATAGGTAGGCTTAGTCTCATTCATATATTCAATTATGAGTTTGTAAAGCAATAGGGGTTTCCAACTTACAGTATAGATCATGCAGCCCTATATTGTAGTGTCCTTTCTAGCCCGCGTTACGGACTTGACGAGTTTTCAAGAACCAGTTTCTTACATGAACCTTCCTGTTCTATCAGTCCCGAAAGCATTTAGAATTAATTGTGGAGCTTACTATTTAGCCTAGGTAGATAGCCCTATTATGGATTTAATCCTTCCGGCTAAGATAATTATCCTGGGGAAAAAAACTCGGATTATCCATCAATCCAACTTGCATCAGAATAGACGGATTAATGGACTGCTCAGGTGAGATTTGTCCAACATTGATCCTAGTCTGCCGTTGGCCTCGGCAGTGTCAAACAATTGAGCTCAGCCCTAAGGGCAAGGGCGAAGCCTGTAGCTCACGTGCTGTATAAGCTCCATCGCTATTTGGATCTAAGCATATCAGTTCATCCATCTACCACTGGCCGTGCGTTCATTTGATACTGGGTTGGTACACAGCCAAAGCTAGGAAAACATGCTTAAAGTTTGTAACGCCGCGCGGGATGAGCTGTTTTTACACTCTTGTGTCTGCATGTAATGACTATAGGTTCTGAATTTAAGCTCCAACGAAGTGTGTTAAGAACGGCTATAGCGTTTGCTCTGATTTCTTAGTGTGGACGTAGAGACTTGTTTGTCCGGTTCGTCGGCCCGACAAGATATGTTCATGCGAACGTTGTGCTCCAAGCGATATATTGACCAAATGCGGTTACAAGTGGCGGAGACTCCGCGTTGATCGGAGTATGAGCAGAGCTATGAGTGTGCACAACAAAACGGTTCAACCCCGCATACCTCAACGTTGAGTAGCAGCTCAAGCTCTCGGTTAAGTCCTATTTCAAAAACGTTGAATGCTCTGATAATCAGAAGCCATTGTTGGTAGGTAAAAAGCCTGATGTCAAATTACTGATCCACTTCTCATCGTACATCCGTAAGCTGCGTGTGCCATTTGTGGCATCAGCACTGTGTGGGGTCAATCATGCTTCTAGTAAATAAACGCTCATCTACCAACTTCCGCACACGTAAAGATTAATTGCTTTTCTCCGACTCGGATACTCCGTAACACTTCCGGACCAGTCCAGTAACTCATCAGATTGATATAAAAGCGCTTTTTATTACTTAGCCTCACCTCTTAAACCGACCAATCCGCCACAGCATCATGGCTAAACAGCAGAAAGACGTGGAGATTATTGAGTTCGCCAAGAGCCTCAAGGGTACACCTTGGTGCGATGAGTACGAGAAGATGATTTCGGGTATGCTGTAAGTCTACCATTCTCCTCAAGCCACTTCATCATACCTTCTAATCACGATATCGAAGTTACAATCCGTCACACCCGAAGCTGCTCGAGGGCCGCCACAGAGCTCGTGGTTTAGCCTACAAGTTCAACAATCTTGATCCCAACATGGGAAGTCGCGAAAAGATTGGAGACAAGCAATTCGAGATACTCTCCGAGTTACTAGGGAAGGTTGGCAGTGGCACTTTCATCGAGCCACCTTTCTTGCCTGACTATGGCAGTAATGTCTCTATCGGGGAGGGGTGTTTCATGAATTTTGGGTCAGTATACAGCGCTTGTAGACTACAGACCTACAGAAGTATTGACTGATAACTCTCAACTAGATTGACAATCCTGGACACCAGTCTTGTTATCATTGGTGACCGTGTGCAGATGGGCCCCAACGTGCAAATATACACAGCAGGCCACGAGACGAGCGTGCTCTCTAGGATAAAGTTCGTGGAGTTTGGACATGCCATTCGTATTGAAGATGACTGTTGGATCGGAGGCAACGTGGTCATACTACCCGGCGTTATCATTGGTCGTGGCTGTACGGTAGGTGCCAGTTCTGTGGTCACCAAAAGTCTGCCGCCTTACTCGATAGCCCTGGGATCCCCTGCCAAGGTGGTCAAGACAGTGCAGACCGTGGAGCAAGAGATGAAAGATCCCAATAACCCTTACCGGGATATGCCTGATCGACTATAGATGGTGCGTCTAGGTTACTATTCTTTTATCATTGCAAAAGAGAGTGGTGTATCAATTTCACCATAACATGCAAACTGCGCGCCCTTTGCACAATATACTTCCGTGTAGATATCACTACGAGCAAACTTGCTGGTTCACGGAGGGTGCATGGAATGAATTACTTAAGAAATACTTTTACCACGAGAAAAGTCTCATTAGGAAATCAACAGAGACTCCGTTCCAATCTTCGAGTAAAACACACAATCAAGGCAACAATATCACCAATCGCCTAGCCTACCAATCTTACGCGATCATATTATATGTCCGAAGTCCTTGTCTTTGTTCCTTGCGATGTACTCGCTAGCTATGCATGTCATGGCGACGGCAGAGACTAATTGCAAGACGCGTAGCACCACGGTTAAGATTTTGTAAAAGGAAGCCATACTTGTAACAAGATGTGCTCAAAGTAGAGGTGATAGTTGGTGGTAGCGAGAAAGATGAGTTGAACAGAATCATGGTAGTCAAGTGTCGAGCCAGGAGGGAGCTGCTATCATATATTTCACCTAAGCGCCTGATATGACTTCCTCAGGGTATCATGCAATCTGGACAAGAATCTCCATATGGAAGTCGTTCGCAGCCCTAAGTATACAGACTCTATGTTACGGCCTTGCGTAAGCGCCGTCGAAATACATGACCTGCTACTTGTAGAAACCGTACCATGGACGAACACATTTGTCTCATGAGCAGAACGAAACATTGCAACTACTTCAACAAAATGATTTTGAATATTGAGTCAGGGATAGCCCTTCTTAGTAGTACTACCTTACCGTATGCTATCCTTCTAAAGGTATACACTGGCCATAGTTGGGAATATTTATCACGGGGCTTGAGAGCTACGAGAGCTCACATATGAGTCGCTGGGGCTGTAAGGATGGGCCATCCATCTCTTGCTGACAGTAGAGTTGCATCAAAGTACTAAGTAATCAGTTTTTAGCGCAGATACATACAGGTATATCATGTTAATGTCGGCTGATCAGACATGGAGCTGTCCAAAAGATACCGTACGAGATAATGCTAACCGCGCGTCTAACAATCCCACGAAATTCAAAACAAGCTCTGGCGTTATATTCATTACACGAAATCAAAATAGATACTCGTGGTATACATATATAACGATTGGAAACATGTAGCTGAGTATACGCTGTAGAAGCAAGAGATTTGGCCCAACAAACATGCATGGTTTCGAGTGGCGACTCGAGACCAGCGCGACATTCTAGGGCTTCTCGGTTCGATAGTTTAACCATTTCGGGGACAAAAAGAGAATATGTGGAAACATTGTAGTTTTAGGTCACTTCTTAAGCGCGGAGAGATTGCATGGTAAGGTAGTGAAGACGTGGAAGCGTTCGACAGCAGTGCGCTTTACCAGGTGTTATTTGATATTGATCTTTGAAGCCTAGAGCTTATTCTTATTGCTCATATTAGCACTTTACCAGAATCCCATAAATGTCACAGGGTAACCGTTATGATGTTACCGAGAGTAAGATCCTAGTGCTTGACATGATTGACTGATTATGATTGGGATGACGGGCTGAGAAATGCAAGTCTCGACTCATTCTCCCTTATGTTATTCCCCTGGCTTGATTCTATACAGGCGCCTCAAAATTCCGATGGCGCCGCTTCACCATGCTAACTCCGTTTGGCAGGTGTATCGATTTGACGATCGCGCTTAACCGAGGAGACATCTGCACCGGTCAAATAAGCTGTATTCCCAGACTAGCCGTGGCTTTAAGGGGACAAGGGGAGGGAGTGGGAAGGAATCTCTCTTAGCTGTACCCGCTAATACATCTAAAAAAGCATTAGGACGGAGATTTGCCTCGAATGAGCTAAGACGTTCTTAACATAGCATGTGTTCGTACCAATACTAAATGATTAGTGATCAATTGCAATGGACACATTCCACAATATAGCTACACTCACCTGCCACCTCTTGTCATACTTGTTTGGCGGACTCATACTCAGTCTAGATAAGAAGGAACGTAATAATGACATTGGCAGCTTGTAGATATGATCGCAAAGCTACCTATGTCATATTTGACCACGGTGAATTCAAGTGCGCGGCCTGTGAATTCGACGACATTGCGGCCTGTGCTTGAGGGCTATGGAGTAACACAGGCTGCACTGTTGTGATTAGTATTCATTAAATGGCACGGAGAAGTCATATAATATGCGGGGATCTCCGTGAATACCAATAAAATTTCGGAAGACCCTTAAAATAGCAATTTGCCATTTTGGTTTAAGTAAAGCTGACATATCAACAATTATAATTCAGCTCCGCAGTAAACAATCCAGACATCCCGTATCGAAACTCAGGTACTCAAGGTCTCAGGATTCACAGTTGCCAGAGAGATAGCTATAAGGACTACGGTGAAGGACATCTCAATTGACTTGAAGTCTCTCAAAACTCACGCTCTACACGATTTTCGCCATCAAAGACCCCGCTTCACTCTAATCAATAACACAGTCACCATGATTCAACGCCGCATCTTCGTCGTGGGTGCTACAGGTGCTCAGGGAATCCCAGTCTGCCGGGGCCTTGTTGAAGACAACGGATACAGTTTGCGAATCCTGACCAGAGATCCCAAGTCATCCAGAGCGCAGTCAATTGCGGCTCTGGGCGATGTCGACGTGATTCAAGGAAGTTTTGCAGACGAAACTGCGCTACGCAAGGGCTTTGAGGGTTGCTGGGGAGCATTTATCAATATTGATGGTTTTAATTGCGGCGAAAAAACCGAAACCTTCTGGACGATCAGGGCTTACGAGCTTGCGCTCGAAGCCGGAATCAAATTCTTCGTCTTTGGCAACCTTGATTATGCGTTCAAGAAGGGCGGCTATAAGCCGCAATTTAGAGTTGGCCATTACGATGCCAAGGGTCGCTTAGCAGAATGGATGCTGCAGCAGAGGAAGGAAAACGACATGGGCCTTGCGATCTTTACCACTGGACCTTATCTCGACATGGCAATCTCAGCCTCGACATTCTTCACACCGCGTATGGAAGATGGCGTTGTCACATGGAAACTTCCTCTGGGAGATGGAGCAATGGCCCATGTGGACTTGGATGACTGTGCATACTACGTCCGTTGGCTATTCGACCATCCTGAAAGGTCAGATGGGATGAACCTTGAGGTCGCCATTGAGCACGTCAAGTACGCTGATCTAGCGAAAGCCTTCGAACAGGTCACGGGCAAACCTGCGGCTTATCAGGATGTACCCGCGGAGGTGTTCTTTCGAGACCTTCCTGGGTCCGACAATCCCGCTGGGTACAATTCGGATGCTTCCGATCCTGCGACGATGTCTATTAAGGAGAACTTCAGTGGTTTCTTTAATATGTGGAAAGTCTCAGGAGGAGATGATCCAGTCATCAAACGGGACTATAATTTGTTGGACGAGATCCATCCAAACAGGATCAGAAGTGCGGAGCAATTCCTCCGCAAGGCGGATGCCAAGCTGAGGGTGAATGGTGGAGGTGGACTTTACGAGAGCATTTCCAAGAATGGAATGGCTCATGTGTTGAAGCTCAGTGAGGATAACAGACAGGGCGGTCTTTGAGCTCTTGACTATCATTGATTCGATTGTGTCGATTCGAGCATGGGCTAGATTGACACTCATATCGTAAGAGGCTTTGCGGCGTGAGGAACCATACTGCAGTGTAATTTATGGTTGTGCTTATGCATCCGAATAGTCGGGGCCAGGGAAAGTGAATGAACAAGTTAATCGAGCACTACAACTCTTTAGTTACTCAGATAATGTCTTGATGCCTTCTCATCTCAAAACTGATAATTTGGAGCTATCTCATGCAGGATTGCCGTTTTCACATGCATTTTGGTACAAGGGGTGAAAGAAGAATTTAAGAAGAGAGATAACTTACAAATATACAAGTGTTGCTGGAATATAAATATTTTTATATAACTTCTCCGCTGGTGCGATTACTCCCCGCGAACGAGGATTACAACAATGATCACTAATCAAGGCAAGCCTCAAAGATGACTGTTGCGGGGTCAGGACTAACCTTTTACTAATCATTCGCAAGTTGCGGTAATCGTGCAAATCCCTGTACTGTATCAAAATCACTCAGGTGATTTCCTTTCTCGCGTGAAACTCTGATCCTTTGCCAGTGGGTTCTGTTTATGACATCAGGAGCCAGGACTATACATATGATTTGACACAATTATCTTTTTTCACAAACTATCCCAATCCTTTCACCACGTACAACACACACGCCACCCATAAACACACATGCTGCGCAGCGCGTGAGACTCATTTATGATGGACAACTCAAGCTTACACGCAGCCATCATAAACTCCTTCCTGAGCTACCAGCGACCACCGACCATTACTGAACTAGCTAGCCAATTTCAATGCTCTGAACAGGCAACACGGCACAGTCTTCGGGCGTTGGCTGACTACCACGGTGTTGTGCTACATCCCCATTCTGAAGAGATCAAGGTCGCCCATCCGTTCTCAGCAATACCGACAACCTGTATAGTATCTTCTGGTGGGCGGAAGTGGTGGGGTAACTGTGCATGGTGTTCATTAGGCGTGATGAAGCTTGCAGGAGGAAACGCAACATTCACGACGCGACTAGGCGCCATTGGGGACGAAGTGAACATCACCATTGAAGAAGGGAAATTACTGGTTAGAGATTACGTTATTCATTTTCCAGTCCCCATGTTTCGCGTATGGGAAAACGTTGACTATACCTGTGCAGTCCAGCTATTATTCCGTAACGAAGCCGAGGTTGACCAGTGGTGTTCTACTAGAGGAATACCTAAAGGAGATGTGCGGCCAATCGATCAAATATGGGACTTTGCTGTTGAATGGTACGGTCGTCACGCCGATCCGAATTGGAAAAAGTGGTCGGCGAGTGATGCAATTGAGATTTTCTGTCGTCACAATCTGACTGGGCCTACTTGGGTACTTGATAGCGACAACGGCAGGTTCTAGAGGTAGTCTCGGATATCATTGGTATTATTCTAGGTAATTCACTAGAAGCAGTATTTGATCTCTATTGTTCTCCACAAGGTTATTTCTATTCCTCAAAACCGCATTATATCACTAGCTGAACTACTCTGTGGTCGATATATTACTTGATTAGTAAACATTCCGAGTATTGTGTAACACATCCGCTTCTTCAGCCAATGAAAAGTTGACACCATTACCGTTGATGACAAACTCGAAAGATGATTTCATTACCGGTATCATGAACGGTCTTGTCCCTACATGTCGTTCTCTTTGCTATATCGATCTAGAGCTTCTTGTATCACGCGTGGCCAAATTGATCTACAAGAATATCATGGGAGCAACTCAGCCCATACATGTGGATTCTCTGGTAAAGGACCCAGTCAAGCGTCGAGGTCGGCCTCGGAAGCAAGCCTCTTTTGAAGATGAGAGATTGATGGTAATATGTTGTCCTTCACTCGTCTGTCCAAATAGTTGACTGATGTTTGAGCCATTAGGTTCGTCGAGCTCGTAACCGTCAAGCCCAGTACGTATACCGAATGCGCCAAGAAGCAGCGCAAAAAGATCAGACTTCTCGGCTGAAGCAACTAGAAGATGCAGTTGAAGGGATGAGTTCACCTGTTGAAATATTTGCAAAGAATATCTTATCGTTGAATGTCGTGAAGCAACATCGTGAGCTGCTAGCACCACTGAGAGAAATGACTGCAACAGTCTTGTCGCTTGCAAAGGAGGTGAACAGCGCCGGTACATATGTACCAAGGATCGCAGTGGCAGGTGAGAGCGGCGAGATTAGTAGGCGCAGCCTTGAGGCGATAGTTGGTGGAGGAGCAAAATCACACCCTCTTACTTTATCTCGCTCCCCGCCATCACAAGCCCAACACGTAAGAGTCGGAAATATCGTTCAGAGCGATACCACAGACGGGAACGAAAGGCAAAATATTGCAAAGCCACCTGATCAATACTCCTCTGGGGGACCTAGGATGGACCACAGGCTCTTTGGAGCTGAGCGATCAATCGGCTTTGAATCAGATCGTCTGCCACTTGACTCGCTCGCCTATAAGCTTGTGCATTCAAGTCTATCCACGGCTCTATCAGCCTTGACTGAAACGCAGCATCCGATTCTTCCGGTATCCGAAGAATGTCGCATATTTGGGTCAATATTGCATGCGCAGCGGCGAAGGCACTTGAAAGGCTTGTTCCAGTGGCTTCTTGGTCCTGGCGCAGCATACTTCTTCGACTGTGCTAAGCTATCGTTCATGTCAGACCGGGTTTCCGAGTCTGTGCATCACCATCCGACGTCCGGCACACCTATTGATGCTGAAAAACTGCCATTCCTCAGTGTCATGGATATTGAGAACAAGCTTGTTGCGCTTGGAGCACGCATCCAGGATCAAGAGATTATTAAGCTTCACATCGAGGATCCAAATAAATCCACACAAACTATGAACCAGCACCTCTTGAGCCACCTGGGTGTGGGCAACTTTGATTCATATCCCATTGGTCAATCAATGCCAGCGGAGATGACGGTACATATAAGTATGCCTTTGCTGATTCACAACTTGTCAAAGTCCGCGGTTTGCCTCGGACGAGGACCAGCTTTTCCAATGCATAAACTGGGATATGCGATTGAAGCTTCTGTAGTTGGCGTTCATGACGGACTGCGTAGTTGATCATGTCGACACCAACACATGATGGCTCATCCATTGAAGCCGCGCAGCTAATCACAACTTTCAAAGAATGGGAAATTAGCAGCGGCCATTGTACTACGATCTACGCAGTTACATACACTCACTGTCATGTTCTATAGCACTACTTTCAATATTCTGATGATCGTGTAAACCATCAAAATGAATGGGCTTGGCGTTTAGAGTCAGAATTGCGTCTCGGGCAGCGACGGAACTCACGAGAGCATAGACATTGACCTCATGCTCTAACCATTGTTGATATAGTTAAGAGCAGATCCCCCACTATGCGTCATTAGTAGCTGCTTGGGTAATGTATATCTTGACCTGCATGTAACCAGAAGCACCACTGAGAAGGACCCTGATAACCATCGCTATAAAGGACAATCTTGGGGGGATTGATTGTTAGACTGGATATGGGGAATTCACTATGTAACGTACCAGTTTGCATTGTTGTGAGTAATCAAGCTCGCCCCTGCGTCAAGCAAGGGATACTTAAATACGTTTGGGGCCTACTTGAGCTAGGGGCGAGCATTTTGCTGTTGATCGAGAGTTCCTACGCTTCTTAACGCAAATAATCAAGACAATAGTTGTAAGAGCTGAAAACCTGCCAATTGCTTTCGTATAGCAATTGCAGTCTTTCATTTCCAGCCATGTTTTCGGAAAGCTGTTCTATTCCCCTAGAGGTGAATGATTGACTATTTCTTCTGCATTAGTAAGTCGTACATGACTGTGTTATTTCCATCCCCCGCTCGGTTACAATGTTATAGTTTGCTGTTTGTTTTGAGCATGTCTCCATCTTTAACGGAGCTCTTGTAAAACATTTCGAGTTGTCAAACAGTTGCGTGTAGGTAATTATTTAAAGATGGAATGCTGCTCATGATAACGATTTAATCCTAACCTATAGATTGTAAGAAGCTTTTTGTACAATCGAATACGGGAAGGTGGTGGCTAGTAAGTAGCGGAATTGCAAATATGATTCAGTGACTTATTGATTTGCTTTGCATGTGGCTTGGTACCGGGTTATATAACTTGGCCGTTTGTTCTGAAAGGTATTACTAATGTTGAGACAAGGTTTTAGATACCTACTATCGTAATTGTGGCGTCCCGGAACAGTGATTACAAACACAGACCGACAATCTAGCTAGGCTTGGGGTTTTAGTATTAAACAGGCTCGTAGCTTAATTAGTGAGGGTTTGTGTTTCGAGGTGGTTGTGTCAGTAAACTATCTGTCGATCAATTTTCTTCCTTAACTAGACCGAACCGTTCCAGATTATACCCAAGCGCATTTGCCCTCATGATCATGCCAGACGAGCTCGTTCTTATCACTGGCGCCCCTGGATTCATTGGATCCAATATTGCTCTTGACGCTTTGGAGGCAGGATACAAAGTTCGACTTGCGGTCCGCAGTGAAGAGTAAGCCGTCCTTCTCAAGGATGCACTCTCCGACCATGTTGACAGACTTGAGTTCACCATTGTAACAGATTTCACGCAAGTCATCGCCTTTCATTATGCATTGTAAGGAGTTACTTATGTTCTCCATATTGTCTCACCTGTATTCATTCAATTAGGTAAATGAAAATTTCAATGGAGACTATATACATCCAGCTGTCAAAGGCACAACATCAATCTTAGAAGGTGTGAAGCTGGTAACGTCGATCAGAAAGGTTTTGATAATGTCTTTTATTCTCTCGCTTATGAAGATGGGAGTGCTCGACGGCACTAGCCAACAGACTACAGCAATCAAAGGTTGGTACGCCATACTCACATCGAGTATAATGATGTGCTGAGACACACGAAGAAAGCAAAATCTTTAACCCAGGCTCATAGCTGGAAGACGTGGACCTGAATGGTCAGTATGGGATGGAGGCCCAACATCAAGGGTCCAAATTTCTTGCACACAAAGCTACCAGGGAGTGGGTCAAGGTCAACAAATCATCCTTCTACATCACCACCTTTCGCCCATCGTTAGATATGGGGCCAGGTTTTCTACAGAAGAAGCTCGCTGATGCCGCGCCGCTCAGCGAGACCTTTTGCTCAACTCTGTATTTGGCAAAATTATTACCCCGCCATTCTTCACAGACGTTCGGGATGTCTCAAAGAGTTTCATCACCGTAATCGAGGGAGACGTTCTGAATGGATAGGAGATCGTTTATGGCACCCGAAATTGGATGGAGCGCCATCGCTAAGGCTGTTAAGTCAGAGTTCCCGCACTGGGGGGTTAAAATCAAGGCAGATGTCTCCGATTTAGAGCCAATTACAGAGGTAAGCGAGCAGATTTTGAGTCTTGCATGGACTTCCACTGAACAGTTGGTCCGTGGTATTGTGGTTCAGCAACGATCTCTATAGGGAGAGATGGTTGCAGTTCGGAAGATACCGTTTTCTGCGGATTTCTCTATTTCGGTTACAGTTAGGTTACGACTTATGCCAGAAGCATGTTCTGTCTGGTTGGAATGACGAGAAAACAAGGCCTCATTACTGTGGACCCTCAAGCAACGATATTCCTTACAGGCTTGAACCTTCATTTGACGTATAACTATAGGTCTAGTGCACTTCACAGAGACTCTATCGCGCATCCAAGACGAGACTTGTTGAGGTGCACGGCCTCATCCACAAAACATGTATCCACCACATATGACGAAATTTCGGTCACCGTTTTGTTCTCTATCGAATACGTTTTGCTTAAACTCTATAAATTATCTTCGCAGCAGTTTTAGCCCTCCTTTGACTCAACGCCTATCGCCCTTTCAGCTGCAGCTAACGATTCCACCGTCATTATCACAGTTGGTGTTAATACCAGAGCACTATCATCATTTCACGTTAGCTACGTCGCGACGAAAGGTTTACTGGGAGATGTGGCGGCATACCTCTCCGATCTGGCAGAGTTCGCGACGACCGTTCACAACACATTGTCCTTTGTAGGATGTGCATTGCTGCTCGGAGAATTGAGGGTTAGCATGATGTCCAGAAAGCAACAGGCAAGGGTAAGCTCAAGCCTATACTTACGCCCAAGGCCTGTACACTGAACGTGCCCTGTTTGGAAGGCATGGCTTGCGCACCCAAGGCTGCGAGTAGTGAGATGGAGAAGCATAGAAACTGCATATTGAAGGGCTTCTGTTGGAGTGCTTGTAGGAAACTTGGAGTTGGGTAAAGGACGCTTGTTCTACCACAAGAGGCTGGCAGAGCTCTCTCCATTTATATCATTTCCGAAGTCAGATTTACCATTCCAACCACTTACGTATCATCCTTTATTTCGTATAGATCCAAAACCTATCACTTCAGGTCAACAGATCCTTCGCATCCTTTCTTCGTCATATTGCATGGTTCCATTCGGTAGAAAGCCATATGGTCCAGCACAGGGTGAAGTATTTCAAATTCATTCGCGAGTCTAATGATGCTGCGGCTTGAAAACGGGTGCTATCGACCAGTGCGGGACGGGAACTCGGGCAGCCAATAGCCGAGTTACTCCCAGATTGAAAACCCTGGATGGGATTGAACTCAAGGCTATGAGGCGGTGTGCTGACTCCGTAGGCCGGAGCATTTCAATCCTGGAGGATTTCAACTAGGGCTACCAAGAATCAAACGGTAGATCGAAAAGGATTTGGCTCCACGTTGTCGATCAACAGGCTCCGCTATAAGGATGCGAACCTTGTTCTTAGCTCCCGTGCGCACATAAGCCGAGCCTCAACAGCTTCAGCCATAGAACACCCGCGCTACTATCATGTACATACCGCGATTGATAGGATGAAGCGATGATCTCATCATATGTTGATCCAAAGCTGAGGCCGATCGCAGGTTGAACTACGTTATTTGTCATATATTTCGATCGTCAGTAATCCTTGTCTTGCTTTCCCCCCACCCTTTCCCCCCTCCTCCCACCTT